>CM035161.1:84414942-85014942 GCA_020205615.1 Panax quinquefolius
GAATGTCGGTGGTTCTAATCTTCAATTGGTGATATCAAGGAATGAAGATCAATCTTTGAAAAGAATTTGGCTCCTTGCAATGGTCAAAACAGTCATCAATACGCGGCAATGGATACCTATTTTGATGGTGACATGATTCAACTCCAGATAATCAATACAAAGTCGCATACTCCCATCTTTCTTCTTCACGAATAACAGAGCACCCCAAGGAGAAGTACTAGGGACGAATAAAGCCAATGTCTAACAATTCCTGCAGTTGGGTCTTTAACTCCTGAAGTTCAATAGAGCCATTCGATATGGGGCTTTGAAATAGGTTTTGTCACAGGGTTCAAGGTCGATACAAAATTCAATTTCACGCCTGGGGTAGGCCGGGAAGTTCTTGGAGAATACGTCAGAAATTTATTAACAATAGAAATATCGTTCAAAACTGACGTATTTTTGTTTAAATCTGTGACATGAGCTAAGAAAGCTTGACATCCGTTTTTCAATAAACGAATAGCTTTATGGCTTGAGATGACCGTGATTGATTTTAATGGTTTGGTCGTTTGAATTCGCATAATAGGTTGATTAGGAATATGAAAGCTAACAACCTTATTTAAAACAATCAATTTTTTGCATGACAAGTAGTTAACCAATCAATCCACAGAATCACGTCAAATACAAGTATTTTTAATGAAATAAGATCGATAGGTAATGTAAGTGGTACCGATTTGAACCAAACAAGACTTATAAACAGTGGATGTAATGAAGGTTTCTCCCAACGGAGTTTCCACAGATAAGTCAAAGTCTAATTTCTCCGGAGTCAAATTTAATTGATGAGCGCAAGTAGGAGAAATAAAAGAATGGGTAGAACCGGTATCAAATAAAGTATAGACTTCATTAGAGTTTATGATAAGCTTACCCGTGATGACCTCATTCTTGATTCCTTGCTCTTTGGGAGGTCACAACAAACGCCTCCTCAGACTAATGGGTTTGAATTTTCTGGGATGGCCTTTGGTGCCTCCATCCTAGTTGAATTTGTCTTGATGGCGACAAAATTGAGCTAAGTGACCTTCTCTTCCACAATTATAACATGCTTTGATGGCAAGACACGCAGATTTGGATGATGTGTCCCTCTCCTCCGCATTTGAAGCATATGATAGGTGGTCTTTCTCCTTCCTTAACAATGGGTCTTTGGTGTCGACGTCTTTCCATCATCATTGAATCTCCTTTTCTTGAAATGTCCATTCTTATTGTTTTGGCCTACGATTACCACCAAGTGGTTACCATATCTCGCCCGTTGATTCCCTCCACACTTGTTGTCACCGCTCGATGACTACTCATTTGGTATTATAATTTTGTTGGTACCGCTCTCTTTTAGTTTCGTTGACTCATTATCGCGCTCCACTAATCGAGCCCTATTTACAACATCCGAATACAAACACGTTTATGAGAAATAAGATGTTGACGTATCTCCGCTTCAAACCTCTTAAAAACAATCGCGCTATTATTCTCTTCATTATCCACCAAGTGGGGATATGAACCGTGATAACTCCGCAAATTTTGCCTCGTATTGCGACACCTGGTCATATTGTTTTGTTCCAACTTGATAAACTCCACCTCCTTCATGTGGCGAATACTTTCGTGAAAGTATTTGTCGTGTTGAAACGACTCTGGAACTTCTCCCAAGATATCTTCAAGACAAAGAAGTTGAGTACGTTTTTACCGATTCCCACCAAGAATCCGCCTCTCGCGCAACATAAAGGCGCAAGAAGGGAACCTTTGCTCTCTGAGCATCCCAAGACATCAAATATCTTGGTAATCTGCTTTATCCATGCTTCCGCCAAGTGGTTTTGGCTCACCCTTAAACTCCCGGTGGTCCCGGCTCCTTGAATTGTTTAGCGGTGACCGCCGAGAGTTTTCCGTATTTCCACCCACGTTTTGGGATGTGAGTCGCTCTACCGCTATTGCATAAATTGCATAAAGCCTCGAACATTTGATCATTCATCATTTGGTCGGTGTTATTGTTTGCATGAGGATTGTCGCCTTCGATGCACATTATCACGATTATTGATATGTGGTGAATCAACGATCGCTCTGCGCCCATTGCTATTCTCAACATTCTCGGATGTCATTTTCGAGATCATCGCCACAAAACAAAAGGTTAATTGACATGTAACAAATTATCCCTATCTTCCGCCAACCAATAAAATATCACATAAACTTAGGTAGGTCATACTAGCGAAGGTATTCTCCGTCTCTCCCTCCTAGTACTATTATTCTCACATCTTAGCCAGGATCATATCCTATGCTCGATACCAACCGTGACGCCCCCAAAATTAGGTATACATCACCCATCTTTGGTCGCCACTTACATGGTATGTAATTTAAATACAACTTATTAACATAATCGTCGTGGTATAATACGACATAAACCGTGAGTTTAAATACAAATATCGCCTACTAGATATTATACAAACTCAAACAAAAAGTCCTCATTATGATTATTATCACACTATTTTACGTAATAGTGAGGACTACTAATGCTATCTTGGGACCATCACTCGCTTCCCCGACTTCGTCCCGGCTATATTCTCATTTCACAAGAGAAAAAGTGAAAGAAAGGGTGAGCTCAACTAGCCCAAGAAGAAATATTATGACTAAGATAATGCAGAATAAATTATCAATAGTCTTCAACAATGTTAAACCGATAAAATACAATAGACAACCGGTTTAAGCTGCGGCAATGAATATGCAATCCATTAAAAGAGTCAGTAGAAAATAAAGTCTACTATCTTTTAGGTTTTAAAAGGTTTTCATCATCGTTATAAATTGAGACTCGACTTTAATAAATATTCCACATCATCGAATCACCCCCCGCACTACTACCAACGGATATTCTTTAGTATCACGACCACAATTATTCATGCACTCACGGCCAAGAATATTTGTGTATTCATTAATGGTCATAATCATGCCAACAATCTGTCCACCAATGCACTACTGACCATCGAGGATTTTTATCACATCATTTGTAACATTACGGCCATGATTATACCCGAATAGTCTCGGTCATAATCATACCAAGTCCATCTATGCACTACGTGCCACGAGATGACTTTCAACATAATATAAACATGAGGATGATGACAATGATATAACAATTCAATAAAACAAGTTCAAGAATTATTTTATCCGGGAATTATTAACGTCCAAATTAGTAAAATTCAAGAATGATCGGAAGAATATTTCCATGAAAAGATATGGATGAAACGCAAATATCAAGGATATTCTACTAATTTCATGGAGTATAAGTCAAAGTTTTAACCAACTGGGTATAATAAAGAATGGAATAACAAAAGAAATCACCATGCATGCGATTGCCAGCATGACAAAGTTATTCAGCGAGTAATAATAATAGCGGAACCAGTCGGTGAAATTCACACCGATGGGATGTTCCAATGAGAATAATAAAGAGCGGAACAGATCCGGTGTAAAACACACGATAGGATATTCCAACAGAATGATAAAGAGCGGAACCAGTAGGTGTAAAACACATGCATGGATGTTCCAAATGAATAATAATAAAGATTTTAACTCGGTGGGATTGTAAAACACATGCATGTGATGTTCCAATGTAATAATAATAAAGACGGAACCAGTTAGGTGTAAAACACATGCATGGGATGTTTCAATGAATAATAGAAGAATGCCACCAAGTATAGGGTAAACTGCAGATATCTGAGTTATTCCAACAGAATAATAAGCAATGGAATAACAACAGTTCTCTTCATGAATAAGAAAGAATAACACCCCTTACTTTTGGTAGAGATTGAATATCTGCAGCAACAGTAGTAACAAAATACTCTTCTTCTTTCTCTCTTATTCATTTTATACTTTCTCTCTCTATAGCTTGAATGAATTCGTGAAAAATAATGAAGCCCTAGGCCTCTATTTATAGAAGATTTCTAGCTTAGCACCTGCCGTGTGAAAAGGCAAGTGGCTTGACGACTAATGATGTGAAAAGAAAAGTGGTTTGACGCCTGTAATGTGGAACGACAAGTGGTTCGACGTCTGGTAAAGGTATTTACTATTAACGAAGGTAAATACTATTCACAAGGGTAATTACTATTGACGAAGGTAAATACTATTCACAAGGGTAATTACTATCGACGGTAAGGTAAATACTATCGACGAAGGTAATTACTATTCACAAAGGTAATTACTATCGACGAAGAGACTCTTAGATGATGACATATGAGCCCCCATAAAATAATCAAACTTACCACAAATCATAACACATATTTAATCTTTCAACAATTATTAATCATTTATAACTTGTCGTCTCAATTATTGATTTAATACTATAACATATTATATGGATGATCTTTGTGACAATAATTGAATCAATAATATAAGAGATATGATGCGTAGATTCATCGTAGTAATAATTGAGCATAGTGTGAGTGACTTCTCACGTAAGCATCAATAATCAATACCGTGTGCTACTATGCAACCATGCGTAGACATCGTATTTTTACCACCGGGTAGTTCAACAGTTTTAACGGTAACACCTCGTAGTTATTTTTATAAAATATTTTTGTCGTTTTCTCAATCAAACAATAATTACATTATGGGGTCCACCAATGATTGAGTCAGTGTATGCGAATATTCCCTAAAAAGAATATTCCCTACCAAACTAATATTTTATAACAACTTGCGATACTTTGCAAAATTTATAAATATTACCCATAACTATAACATTATATCAAATTTATTCCATAATATTCAAAAATAATATTTATAGAAAAATTCATCTTTATTTATAAAAGTTGGGGTCTTACAGATTAACTATAACTTATCAAAACCTTGCAATCAATATAAAATTATATGCAATTTATGCGGAGGAAAATATGAAGGTGAGAATAATTAGGTATTAATTTTGGAAGCGGAAAGAAAATACTTTTATGAAATACTTAGTTTCATCATAATCCTAGGTATTAGAAATTTAGCTAGACATGGAATTAAAAACAAAAACAAATAATATTAGTATTACTATTCGCATAAAATAAGAACAATAATTAAAATGAGAATTTCTATTATATAAATAAAAAAAAGTTACAAATACTCCCTGACAGTAGTACCAGAACTGATTGGAATAAGAGAAAGGACAAACTCTAAATATCTTACTCCTTCCTACATTAGTGAAAAATTGAGAAAAAGAAAATAACAAGTGTTGTCCATTTCTCTAAAACAAGAGGCCTATTTATAGGGAAAATAACTTTGAACCCTAATTTAGATTCATTGAACTTGGACAGTTTTGTTCCCTTTCCATATAGGATTCAACTTCCTAGTGGCAATCAACTTCTCAAAAAGATCTTCTAGATAGACTTTCCTTTCTCTTGTTGGATTTGACTTGCACACTAAGATTATTCCACCTCTTTCCTTCTCCTTGTAGGATTCTTCTTGGACATTCCTTATATGAATAAGAGCATTAAATATCGCTTGATCACCAAGATTTTAACTTTATTGCAACAAATATTAAATCCTACAAAATAAAATAAAACATATTAATTTAATAAACTAATATAACTAAAATAAAAAAATTAGGGATAATAGAATATATGAATTATGTGTCTATCAAATACCCCCATACCTAGCTTTTGCTCGTCCTCGAGTAAAATAAAAATAAAAATAAAATAAAAATAGAACAAAACTTACGCTACCCCATTTTCGTAGGAAACACGATTGCACTTAGCGTGTGCAACAAGCCTTTAAACCCCAAGGTTACCCCAAGTGGACGAGTTATGTCTCGTGAGGGTTTGCAGTGAATATACCCAGAAAATTCAAAAATAATTTTGGGTTAAACAAATTATGAAATTGAAAGAAAACTTCTACATATCTATGGGCATTATACATAAACAAGATTAAGTTCAAAATCACACTTTTACCTTATCAAAAATACTCAATCATCATTTTAGACACCATCCTTCATTAAATCAATTTCATGTGATGCATGCATGTGTATGTGATGTAACTCTTAGTAGGGATTTTTACCATGAAAATCAAGCAAACTCTGTTTTCTTTGTCTTTCTTTTTTTTTTCTTTTTTTTTTAATTTTTTTTTTCAATTTTGATTCTTGACTTGTGCAATGTCTCATTTTCTTAGGCTTTTCAGAGTTACCCATGTAGATAGAAGCGTTGGACCAATGACTCCCAAACCGGATGGCTTTAGGGCACTAGGTGTAGAGACACCCCTAAGGATTTACTAACTTTCGAGTAACAAAGGCCACACAATTAGACTAGTCGAATCGCTTTTATCCATCACACTTTTCAAATGCGTGAATATCGATGCTTCTCGAGGCTTCGATACCCATTTATTTCATTTAATGGACATTGAAAGCTTATTTATTTATTTCTTTTTTCAATTTTTTTTCAATTCATTTTTTTTTCATTCTTCTTTTCTTTTCTTTTTTTTTTTCTTTTTTTGAAATTACTCGAATCATAGTTTATACCCCACAATTAAGAATTAGTGCAAACGTGAAGTGCAAAAGCGCTTGTGAAATCAATTTTAAATCCAGATGGTGTTTTGAACTAAGATTTTGTATCTTATCAAAAATTCCAGAGTTCAAATCTTTCAATCTCACTTATGCGTTTTTCTTCCACAAACACTTATTAGAATTAACTCAATTCATAAAAAGTCAAACAAAAATTTTAATTTTTAAATTTTAATTTTTTTTTTTTTTGTGTTTTTTTTATTTTTTCGAAAAAAAAAAAAATCTAATACAAACAAACTCCCCCATACCTAAATCATGCATTGTCCTCAATGTATGCAAATGAAGAAAAGAGAACAAAGATGTGAAAGAATTGTACCTTGTATGCGAGGCATTTGTTCTGCAAGAAGATGTGGTGAGAAAGAAAACAAATGTACATATCTACCAATTTTATAAATCCTAAAAATTATGTGACTAAAAATGAATGTTACACATGGATAAGTGCACAGCGTCGAATTGAAGAACTGACAAGTACAGGTCGAACTCACATATACTAGATTAATTTTAATGTTTCCTCAATATTTATTTTAGGCAAATTAGAAATAAAGATTGAGAATTAATTAACTAGAATATGAAAACAATTAATGAGAAAACAATCTAGAGTGGATTTCAGTATGATTTTCGTGGAGGTCAGGTAATTGGAAATAGTTAGAATTTGCAATGAAAGAACAATTATGAGCATACACCAATCGATTCTTTTAAAATTGAGTCGGGGAAGGATAATGAAAATGATAGTTCCTTTTGAAAAATTCTAACTTCATAAAATCTATCCAAACATGCAATCCATATTCATTTGCTGAGGGCTCTAAAACATTTTCATCATTTTGAATAACTGTTATACCATGTTTAGGCACCACTGGATTAACACATGCATTATTTGAAATGGGAGATATGATCTCATTATCTAAACATAGAAGATTATCACTGTCCACAACCTTTGGTTCATTTGTTAAATCATATTTAGTGTTTCTGGAAGGCGCTTGGATGGACCCAAGGTAGACTTAAAATGATCATAAGAGGATTTAAGGTCAATTTGATTCTCTTGAAAATGCTCAAAATGTGTCAAACTTGATTCAATTATAGGTTCCAATCTAGAGTAAGATTTTTGGGCTGTGGAGTCCAACATCTCATTGACCTCATTCAAGTATTCAGTTTCATCCCAATTTTTACCAAAATGATTTAGACAAAAGTTAATAATTTCATCTTCCCCCGTAAGTTCATTTCTCGACATTTTCTGAATCATGTTCACTTCAACAGACTAGTCAAACAAATCAGTAGGTTACTCTCCCACATTAAACACATTTAAGTCAATTGTCATGTTCCCAAATGTCAATTTCATTAGTCCATTTCTACAGTTGATTAACGCATTAGAAGTTGCTAGAAATGGTCTACCTTAAATTAGAGGAATTTGACCCTTGGGATTGACAACAGGCTGGGTTTCAAGGACAACAAAGTCAACAAGAAAGACAAAATCACGAACCTTAATAAGTACATCTTCAACTATTCCTTTTGGCACTTTAATGGAAGCGGTGACTAGTTGGAGTGTGACACTTGTCTTTTCAACTCTCCTAAGCCTAAGGTTTCATACACGAAAATGGTAACAGTTCACACTAGCTCCTAAATCAAGCAAATCTTTTCAATTAATGTGTCACCTATGATGCATGAAATAGTAGGACAACCGGGGTCCTTATATTTCACAGGGACTTGACATGACAAGATAGAACTCACATGGGCTGTTACAAAAGCTTTCTTAGGAACATGAGTGGTTCTTTTATGTGTGAACAAAACTTTTAGACATTTAGCATATGAGGAAACTTGTTGAATGTCATCTAGAAGAGGAATGTTAATTTTCACTTGTTCGAACACTTCTAGAATTTTGTCCAATTGGGCTATCTGCTTGTTTGAAATAAGTCTTTGAAGGAATGAGGCTTTTGGTTTGAAGACTTTTTCAGTTGACTCATAAGACGTGGTTGAATCATGTTTTGAAACATGATTAGTGGATGGGCCTACTGACTCAGAGTTTGTGGGATTTTCCGGCTAGGTTGACTTTGAAGATGGATCGTTAGATTCAACATTTAATTTTTTCTCTTCTTCATTATCAATTCTAGCACGATTGTTAAAATAATTTCAGGACCTAAAGAGATTCTGTAATTCACATGATTGACTTAGTTGTTTTTAAGTGAATTAACATGATAATGTTTTTGAGTAGGGACTGGAAATTTTGGATTGGTCTTGGGTTGACTAGGAAGTTTACCCTTCTCTCTTTCACTAACTGTAGTGGCCAATTGACTCATTTGGATCTCTAGGCGAGAAATGGATTTTATTAAAGTTTCCACACTCTTCTCTAAGGTGCTAAGTCTCCTCTCACTTTCATTAGAAAAACTTGGTGGATATTGAGGTGCTGGATTTGAATTTTGATACGGACCAGGATTTGACTTTTGGTAAGGTTGAAAAGATTGATTTACAGACTGATTGACCTGATTTAAAGAATTATTTGGGTAGGGTCCTTGGTTCCATGCAAAATTAGGATGATTCCTCCAACCAAGATTATAAGTGGGTACAAATGGGTCATTCCTAGGTCGTTGAAACATTGCATTGACTTGTTCATATTCTTCAAATTGCGGCACGACTCTAAGACATTCCTCAATCACATGGCTTGGTGAATTACACTTTAGACACAAAGGTGTTTGTGTTGAGACTTGGTTCACGTGTGATTGTCCCCTAGTTTCTAAATCTTCAAATCTTTTAAGTACACCAGCCAACTTAACTTCTGTAGCAATTGAATTGTCAATTGTATGAACACCCCTAGATGAACTAGGTTTTCTCGTCTCTCGGGTGGTTTCCCATTGCATGGTTTTTTTCTCGCTAAGTCTTCTAAAAACTCCTAAGCTTTTTCCTCATCATTATTCAAAAAATTCCCTTTACACATTGACTCTAACATTGTTTTAGTGGGATAGTCTAAACCTTCGTAAGCTATTTGACACAATCTCCATTTCTCAATTCCGTGGTGTGGCACTTTGGGATAACAAAATTTTAAATCTATCAATCTATTTCCAAAAGGACTCTTTTTCAAGTTGGCAAAATTGATGAATCATAGTTCTAATTTTAGTAGTTTTATGATTTGGAAAATATTTTTTAGAAATGTAACGACAAATCCCTCTGAGGTTGATATGAAATTATTTGGTAGGCTATATAACAACTTTTTAGCATTATCTTTTAAAGAAAATGTTATAAATCTTGGCCTAATTGAGTCATCAGACAATTGTTAAATTTTCATTAAGGCACAAACCTCCTCAAATTCCTGAATAAATAAATATGCATCTTCTATCCCCGTAAATCTAGGTAACATATTTATAAAATGTGGCTTAAGTTCAAAATTGTTACCATTTACCAGTGGTAGACTAATACATGAAGGTTGGGCAGAGCAAGAAGGATAACATCGATCCCTTAAAGAAACAGTTTAGGCACCCTCCATTTTTGTTAAAGTGAGATCTTTTAAAGTGAAATCCGAAAAATCAAGTTTTTTCACTAATCGAGATGTTTCGTCCCTAATCCACACTTTTTGCATACACTAATTAACAAATAATTAGATAAGCACAAATAAATAAAAATAAAATAAAAAATAAAAATTACTTCTAAGGTTAACCTAAATAAAATCTGCATGACTCTTAACTGCTCCAAGTTACACCATGAGGTCCACAAATTCAAAATTAATCATACCACTAGCGGGTGTAAGTGTAAGAAAGGTGGGAGTCTCTCCGTGAGATACATGGTGACTAATTGAATAACCACACAATCTTTAGGGCGATATCTTTTGAACCACTTGCCTAGACACCGATGAGTTTGATTAATTTAAAATTGCACTCCTCTTGGAGTTTCTTGTCCTAATTGAGCTCGAGAGTCCTAGGGCCAACGCTCACTTGATTTTATTAGGTCATGGTTTATGCAAAATGCAAATTGGGTTGTTTGTGGGCCAAGGAAGGGTGATGAAATCCCCGCCTTATCTTGTTACAGGTTGTGCCCTTAATGTTAGATTAAAGATAAAAATGCACAAATAAAAAAATAATATAAACAAATAAAGTGTCATAAAACTATGTGAATTACGAAAGAAGGAGAAATTTTGACATACCTCAATCCTCCAGCAATCACCAGAGTTTATATTTGACAAAAAAATAAAAAATAAAACCTAACAGGATGTGCTCTACGTGAGTGAATGCATGAATGCAACAAATAAAAAAACAAAAAAAACTAAACTACTATTTTTTTAGATATTTTTTTTAAAAAAAATTTGGAGATACGAAGTACCGAAGAAAGTGCAGCAACAAAATCTTTATCTTTTCGCTCCTTCGATCCACTTCAATAATCCTGAAAAAATAAAAAAAAATATTTAAAAATAAAATTAAATTAAAGTTAAAACTAATTCGAATAAAAAAATTAAGGAATAAAAAAATTAATTCTAGTCCCCGGCAACGGCTCCAAAAACTTGATGTGATAAAATACGTAACTGCAAGTGCACAGTGTCGAATTGAAGAACTGGCAAGTACAAGTTGAACCCACAGAGAGTAGATTAATTCTTTAATATATCCTTAATTAATATTTTAGGCAAATTAGAAACAAAAATGGTGGAGAATATTTTTTAACTAAATTATGCAAACTATTAATTAATGACAAAAACTATTAATGAGAAAAGATACCTAGGAATTAGAATCCACCAAATATTAACATAATAAATAATTTCTTATTTTCTAAATCAATTCCCAAATTATTTCCCTTCCCTTTAAAAAATAATGATTCATATAATTAATATGAAAAGCATAAGTTATGAAAAATTCACAGATTAACTATAACTTATCAAAACCTCGCAATCAATATAAAAATCATATGCAATTTATGCGGAAGAAAATATGAAAGTGAGAATAATTAGGCATTAATTTTGGAACGGAAAGAAAAAACTTTTATGAAATACTTAGTTTCATCATAATCCTAGGTATTAGAAATTTAGCTAGCCATGGAATTAAAAAACAAAAACAAATAATATTAGTACTACTATTCGCATGAAATAAGAACAATAATTAAAAAGAGAGTTTCTATTATATAAATAAAAGAAAGTTACAAATACTCCCTGACAGTAGTACCACAACTGATTAGAATAAGAGAAAGGACAAACTCTAAATATCTTACTCCTTCCTACAGTAGTGAAAAACTGAGAAAAAGAAAATAACAAGTGGTGTCCTTTTCTCTAAAACAAGAGGCCTATTTATAGGAAAAATAACTTTGAACCCTAATTTAGATTCATTGAACTTGGACAGTTTTGTTCCCTTTCCATATAGGATTCAACTTCCTAGTGGCAATCAACTTCTCAAAAAGATCTTCTACATAGACTTTCCTTTCTCTTGTTAGATTTGACTTGCACACTAAGATTGTTCCACCTCTTTCCTTCTCCTTGTAGGATTCTTCTTGGACATTCTTTATATGAATAAGAGCATTAAATATCGCTTGATCACCAAGATTTTGACTTTATTGCAACAAATATTAAATCCTACAAAATAAAATAAAACATATTAATTTAATAAACTAATATAATTAAAATGAAAAAATTAGGGATAATAAAATATATGAATTACGTGTCTATCAATCTTCAATGAATTCAGGAATTCATTTCTTAGAACTCGATAAGAGTTTACCACCACTATGTTCTCGATCTCTTATAAGGCTACTACCTAAGGTTGTTCCCCCACCTAAGGTTCATAACCTACATCTTTGATACCAACTTGTGACATCCCTAAATTAGGGTACTTCAATTCCACGGGATTTTGTGTTCACTGTACAAATATCATCTATCTATCTACCCAAAATAAATGCAAACCATGCAATAGATAGAATAAATCCTCCCCTTAAGGGGTTACAACATCAGAAGAATTGTTTCAATCCCATGTCTAACTAACCTTTAACATATGCGCGGAACATAAACAAATAATAAGTCTTACATAACATTAACATAATTCTGGAACATGAATACACAATCACATAAACAACAAGTCTTCATCATTTGATAATCTTTCCCTTCCCTTTGCTAGTAGAAGGCTCATCATACCTTTCATTCTTAACTGCAATGTTATTATTACGCAAGAGTGAGCACGATTGCCCACAAGTATAATAGTGCAACAATAAAATAATAACATGCGAGTGAATTAACAACTTCTGAATTAAGAGCTCAACTCTTGAATCAAGAATGAGTAACAAGAATCAAAAGAAATTCTGAGGGTCATAAGACCTTGAACTATGTCCTAGGTTGTCAAGTGTTTATACTTGAAACCTTTAACAGTCATAAGGCTATAGACTCTTCTTCTCGTACTTAGGGGGATCAGCCCTTAGTACCACATCATCTGCACAATATCTTAACGTTAAAGCGTAAATAATCCCCTATAATGAGGTTGTTCATCTCGGTTTGACATTAGAGTCCGCACCAAAGGAAGTTTGGTTTGAATAATTCAACAAGGATTCTGAATTTAGAATGTTCATCAACTATGGACTAGTCGAATCAAAAAGGGTTCGCTATTCTAACAAAGTTCAACAATAACTGATATTTAAAATCGAATAACAATCTCAAGAGGTATACAATAGGATAAGTATTGTATAGTAGAATCATACTTTGAAAAGATTAATAATCTTAAATATAACAAATGGACTTGATCAATAATAACGAGAATTTGCTCGATGTAAGTTCATAAATTGAATAATAATAACAAGTAGGGTTAGGAAACTTGCCTCGTGCATAGGTTACACGTTAATTATACACGTTCCTTGATTTAATCCTACATATCATTTACATTCACAATACCAGTTAATTATAACGTAACTAGTCATCACAAATTTGTTCTTTTGTCTAACTCTAGTTATGACTATACTTAGTTAAATTATCACGCTTATTTTCACATAATATCACACTACGCGAATAATAAGCTAACTATGCATTCAATAATTCAATCAACATGTAAATGCCTTATTGACATGTTAAGAACCTATTTTGACATCTCATTATATGTCTAACATATTTTTATGTTCAATAGATTAGGTTAGTATTACATTCATGGACATGAATAATCAAAACATTTCATTTCTGAGCAATCTACAGAGTGGTGCTGCGACGCCACTAGAAAGCTTGTTCTTGGCACTGCAACTTGGGCTTTGGCGCTGCGGCGTGGGACTTAAGGCATGGAGTTGGCGCCGCGGCGCGGAACTCCAGTTTTCGAATCTCCAGTTGACGAAGAACACAGAGTCAGGCGAAATTATCATTACATGGTCATTAAATACATTAAATTAAACATACCCACATACTAGAATTCATACATAATCATTACCCAACCTTTATAGAGTCATTTTAACGAGTTTAAACATAAAATTTTCAGAATCAAATTTCACTGTTCTTGATGTTCTTGAAAGTTCTGAACATATAACATAAAAATTAACACTACGGTTTCGTTATAACACCAAATCCGTCCATTCGAAGTTTGATTTCTTCGTTTTAACATGCATAATTATATACAAGTGTAAAATTTATGAGACAATATATGATGGCCATATTTCTATACTCTGTAATTTTGAAGCAATAATATATGTCATATTTTTATGAAACTGATGATATGAAATTATACAATATATAGTAAAACATGCTATGATGACATAGTATCACATATATAAACACATAATTATTACTCTATCCAATTACAGAGATTTTAACAGAAATTTGAAAGCCATTTTCATAAAACTTTAAATGACGTAAATACAAAAAAATGGGTTGAAGAGTTTACCCAAAGCGTAGTGTAGATTTAGTAGAGATGAAGCCTTTCTCAATCAATCACACAACTCACAATTCCTTCAAAAATTCTTAATTCTCTCTGTGATTTCCTTTGCTAGACTTAGAAAAATGAAAAAAGAAGAAGACGTATAAATTTATAAAACTGAGCGCGGTTGTGGTCAGTTAACCCGATCATGGGTTAACTGCTCCCAACTCCCGATATGGTTCCGTTTGGTTAGCCTTAAAAGAATCATTACCATTTAATTTAATAAATCTTTTGTAATATAGTTTAATCGTGTCACACCTATTTAGGCAATTAATCGAATATCTTATTTAATTTAATTTAAATAAAATATAATAATTCCTCATTAATTCACATAGTCACATAGTTAAATTTCTCATTTATTAATTATGTCAAAATATTAATTCTCTAATTAATTAAAATAATATTAGGCTTATTAAATATTTCTTTTAATTCAATAAGCTCACATAAATACATACTTTGAATAATAAAATTCTCCACATTAATTTATTGATATAACACATAATTAAATTAATCTACCACAACTTCATATAATAATTCCTCATAATTCATATAGTCACATAGTTAAATTTCTCATTTATTAATTATGTTAAATTATTAATTCTCTAATTAATTAAAATAATATTAGGCTTATTAAATATTTCTTTTAATTCAATAAGCTCACATAAATACATACTTTGAATAATAAAATTCTCCACATTAATTTATTGATATAACACATATAATTAAATTAATCTACCACAACTTCATCAATTAATTATTTAATCTAATAATTGAATCCTCGGAAGATATTTATTTAATTCAATAAATATAAAAATTAAATTACAAAATCTCGTTTGTCACAAACATTATCGGATTCAACCATGTTTGCTTGGGGCTTAGGCTGAGAGTTATTATTTTTGTTATCTTGCCCCTTGCGAAAGTGACACTTCATAGAAATATGGCGTGTTTGCCACATCTGAAGAAAGGACATTTAGTGAAAGGTTTACGAATTTGAAGGGAATTCTTCAACCTATTATCCTTTCTTCCCATTGATTTAGAATTTTTCCCTTTGTAGTTTTTGGACTGATAATTTTGGCTCTTCCATTGTGTCTTTTGTTCTACGAGATTAGCTTTGACAGTTTGACTTGGAACTATATCTCCTCTTTTTTTAGCCCTGTTTTGTTCTTTAATATGGATGTGTGCTACTAATTCCTGCATAGTGAAATCTTTAGTTTCATGTTTAAGGTTCATCTTATAATCTTTCCACGAGGGTGGTAATTTTTCGATAAGCACAACAACTTAAAAATTCTCACATATTTTCATTCCTTCCCCAATAACTTCCCCCACAATTGTTTGGTATGTATGAACTTGATCTATAACTGATTTTCCATCTTGCATCTTAAAATCTAGAAATTTTCCCGCAACATATTTCTTAAGGCCAGAGTTTTCAACAACATATTTAGATTTTAAAGCTTCCCAAATCTTCTTAGCACTTACATACGGATAATAAATCTCAAACAATGAATTAGACAAGTAGTGCAACAAATATCTACGACATGTATGATTACCCTTAACATAATCCCCTTTTGAAGACTTATCAGAATCCGAATTTTCAACAATTTCAATAGCAGCAAGAGTAGCATCATTAACAGAAGTAACATGAGCATCCATATATAATACATATTCCAAATTCACAGTCTCTTAATAAAACAATATATCTTCAGACCATCTCTTAAAATTAGAGCCATCAAAACGTTTAATTTTTGAAAGGTCTAAGGCAGTTTCTATCTTGTTAATAAACTGTAAAATCACTTTTTAGATTGTTAGAATATGGAGCGAGAACTAACAAGATTTAATAATATAGTAAATTGAAACAACTTAGTGAAAGCAGAGGCGTAGTAACGCCATCTTGTCTAAAAAGTGATTTCGCCCCCACTGATGATAATAACATGTACAAATGGGCTGCCAGCGATCACCCTCTAGGATTCAACGGTGAATCCTTCAATTACGTGTACTCGCAGAAGAAGACTATGGACTTATCTTTGTGGATTGCCCAATTAACAGAGTATATATGAATAGAAGAAGAAGAAGAAACTGTATATGCTATGTTGTGTATTACTGTGTATCTTATTCTTTGTAGAACAATTGTTATTTATAAAGAGAAGAAGAAAAATATTTGGAAAAAGAACGTTGGGGAAAAAGCGGTAAAAGAGACTATTTGGGAAAAAGTAACGCAAAAGGAACGTTGGAGAATTATGCATAAGATCGCTTCAAAAAAGCTGCTAGGGCAATAATAGCTTATAAAAAGAAATTAGGATTTTAGCGAAAAACAAGGCTACACTGGAATTTGCACTGCAAGGCATAATTCGACCGGATTGGCACCCCCCTGCATGGGCGTATCTCAGACTCACTGCACTAAGTTTTTTCGTAGAAAGTCCAAGAACCAAGCTTGGCCTAACCAAATTCTTAGCCATCCTCATGTGCGCGAGCTCATCCCTATTGCCCAACCATGTTACTAAGCCCAAGCCAACATGTACTAATATGCAAATTAATTTTTTAAAAATAGACAATGTGGGACTTTGAGACTTTGACAAACCTATAAATTTAAAGCATAACCAACAAGTACTACAACCCAAGCCAACTCCTTCACCCCTATAAACATACCCAGTACTCAGTTCCTTACCTTGGCACCCATGTCTTAACTAATTAAAACCCAGCTCATGCTAAAGAAAATATTAAAGTCTAACCCATCTGCATAATTACATAATATTTATGCAATACATAATGAGCACATTCTAAACATTAGTCACACTTTATTATATGTTACACCAATAAAATAATACTTATTGTAACAATTTCTTCTTCATTAAAATAATTTATCTTTACTAAATTACTTTTAGTATCTTTTATTAATACTACCTTGCTTTCCAAAAAAATAATAATAAGGTGAGTTATTGAAATACAAAAATTTTACGGTATTAGAATAATTTACTAATACCCGGAAAATTTAATATTATACTTTCCTTACCTTCGATATTTATTTCATATTGCACATATTCACATATGCAAAGTGAATAATATTAAGAATAAAATTTTATCTAACAAATTTTATTTTAATATTAAAATGAAAATTCATGGTATTACATTCTTCCCTCCTTATAAAGATTCCGTTCGCGCAATCGTAAAAGAAAATTACTTAAATAAGTGAGGGTAGTTTTTCTGCATTTTCTCTTCTAACTCTCACATTGCTTCTTCAACATTGTGGTTTCTCCATAACACCTTTACTGAAGGTATTATCTTATTTCTCAAAACTTACTCTTTCCTATCCAATATCTGAATAGGAATCTCTTCATAGGTTAAATATTTTTCAAATTGGATGGGTTCATATTCTATAACATGTTTATAACCTAGCTTATATGGTTGCAAGACTGATACATGAAATACATTATGAATGTGTTCCAATTTAAGGGGTAAAGCCACTTCATAGGCTACTTCTCCTATTTTCCTTAAAATCTCAAATAGCCCTATAAAGTGAGGACTTAATTTCCATTTCTTCCCAAAATGTATCTTGCCTTTCCACGGTGACACTTTCAGAAACACATGCAACCCGGCTTCAAAATCCCTTTTTTCTATCTTTGATCCGAATACTTTTTACGGCGATCCCGAAAGCGATTACTAGTTGCATTTGTATCAACTTAACCACTTCTACAGATTTGTTGTACCAGTTCAGGTCCTAATAAACGACGTTTGCCTACTTCATCCCAACATAATAGTGTCCTTCATTTCCTTCTATATAACACTTCGTAAGGCGGCATGCCTATACTAGCGTGGCAATTATTATTATATGCAAATTCTACCAAAGGTAAGTGATTGTCTCAACTTCCTTTGAAATCCATGACACAAGCTCGTAGCATATCTTCTAAAGTCTGTATTGTTCTCTCACTCGGTCCATCTGTTTGAGGATGGTAGGCTATACTTAATCTCAATTTGTGTTCTCATGTGTTCTTGTAAGGTTTTCCAAAAATTTGATGTGAATTTTGAATCCTTGTCAAAACACAATTGACACTAGTACTCCATGTCGTGAAATAATCTCCTTGATATAGAGATTAGCTAACTGATTTAGGTTATATATGATCTTGATTGGCAAAAAGTGTGTCGACTTTGTTAATCGATCAACTATAATCCAAATCACATTAAATCCCTTTTGCATTCTCGGAAGTTCTACTACAAAGTCCATTGTGATATTCTCCCACTTCCATTCAGGAATTTTATGAAAATGTTTTTCGATGTTCACTTTTATTTGTTGACAAGTCAAACATCGGTAACATACTCTGTAACTTCTCTTTTCATACTTGCCACCGAAATGTTGTCGAGAGGTCTTGGTAAATTTTGGTACCGCCGGGATGAATTGGGTACCTCAAGCAATGAGTTTCATATAGAATTTCTTCTTTCAATTTTGGTTCTGTAACCCAAATTCTTCCTTCAAATCTAATTACTTTATTGTTATCGATTTTAAACTTACTTTCTTTCCCTTAGAAATTTCTTTTAATTTCCCACATTCCTCATCATTGAGTTGTGCTTCCTTGATTTTATTTAATAGAGTTAAAAAGTCTCCATTGAATACAATCTCTCTTTTCGATTCGTGTGGAAGTCTAACTTCTAACTCAATTCTTTCCATTGTTGTTATTAGCTCATCCCGAAAACATCAATAATATCAATTTCTCACAACCCTTTCTACTTAGGGCATCACCACCACATTTGCCTCCCATAGATGATAAAGGATTCCACAATCATAATCCTTAATCAATTTCAAACCATCTTCTTTATCTCATATTTAACTCCTTACGTGAAAATATTTTTGGACTTTTTTATAATCTGTATATATTTCACATTTTCTCCCACGATAATGCCTCCAAAATTTTAAAGCAAACACCATAGCTTCCAACTCCAAATCATGAGTAGGATATCCATTCTCATAATCTTTTAGTCGCATCATGATGTATATCCAATAACCTTCCCATGTTGTATGAGAACACATCCTAATCCCTTATGTGAAGCGTCACTATAAATCACACAATTTCATGTATCATCTAGTAGAGATAATACTGACACATTACTCAATCTCTTCTTGAGTTCTTGAAAACTTGCTTCATATTTATTTGACCACAATTATTTTATAGTCTCCCTTGTCAAGTTAGTTAACGGGGTGGCTATCTTTAAAAATTCTTGAATGAATCTTCGATAGTAACCCGCTAACCCAAGGAAAATACGCACTTCGGTAGGCGTCTTTGGTTTTTCCCTGTTCATAACTACATCCACCTTTGTTGGATCCACGAATATTCCATCTTTGTCAATCGTGTGACCCAAAAACTGAACTCTTTCTAGCCAAAATTCACTTACTAAATTTTGCATACAACCTTTCTTTCCTTAGTGTTTTAACACTATTCTCAAATGATCTGCATAATCATTTTTTGCGTCTTGGAATATATCGAATATCATCTATAAATACCACCACATACTTATCCAAGTATGGTTTGAATATTCGTTTCATCATATCCATGAATGCATTTGGTGCATTCGTTAATCCAAAAGACATTACCAAAAACTCGTAGTGACCATAACTTAGTCTTGAACACCATCTTTGGAACATCTTCATCTCTTACCTTCAATTTGTTGATATCCTCTCGTGTCTATATTCGAGAAATATCTTGCCCCATTCGGTTGATCAAAAAATCGTCGATCATGGGCAAATGATATTTATTCTTGATCGTCACTTTATTTAACTCTCTATAGTCAATACAAAGTCTTAACGATCCATCTTTCTACATTTAACAAACAAAATGGTGCTCCCCACAAAGGCTTAACTAGGTTAGATATACTTCTTATCCAACAATTCTTGTAATTGTATCATCAATTCTTTCATCTTTACTAGAGCCATTCTGTACAGTGCCTTAGAAATTGGTGTTGTACCGGGTGCTAGATTAATCACAAATTTAATTTCTTTATCTGGCAAAAGATCTGGTAACTCATTAGGGAAAACATCCATAAATTCATTCACTATCGCAATCTCATCAATCTTCGCTCCTTGTTGTTGAGTATCCACCATGTGTGCCAGATATCCCACACATCTTTTCTGTAATAATTTTCTTGCTTACATCATTGTTAATAAAGCATTTGCCATGGCGATTTACTACCATAGAACATGATCATCAACTGCTTTGCATGCTTAAGACTAACAGACTTCATTTGGAAATCTATTGTTACCCCATGTTTGAACAACCAATCCATTCCCAAAATAATGTCAAATTCCCCAAGTTATATTGGAATTAAATCTACTGTTAACTCAATTTTTCCTATCTTAACGCAACAATTCCTATAGACATGCTATACATGAATTACCTCCTTATTAGCCACTCTTATGTTCATGGGTACTCTAAATTCGATAAAGGAATCTCTATGCACTTAGCAAATTCATGTGATATAAAAGAACAGGTTGCCCCAAAATCAAATAATATATAAGCATTAATATTTTTGATCAGGATAATACCTGAAACCACGTCTTTTGATGCCACCGCATCCCTTGCCATTATATTAAAAGTTCTAGCAGTTGGTTTGTTTGGTACTGTTGCGCCAATTGTAAGTGCTTTATTACCGTTGTTCCCTTTACCACTACTTCCTCCCTCTGCTCTTTTCTTAGGACAATTCCTAGCAAAAAGATCCATTGATCCACAAACAAAATACCCAGAACTCTTCTTTGGATTGGACAGTTAAGAGAGATGTGTCCCTCCTGTTCACATTTATAGCAAACTATCTTTCCTTTCAGAAAGGTACCATAATGATTTTTCCCACAGTTTCTACATGCTTCAAATTTCTTCTTTTGTTGTCCACTTGGATTATTTTTAGCATTTTCGAAGTTATTCCATTTCCTTTTCTTATTGCTTCCACTGCCCATTTCTGTTTTGACTGTTACTTCAACTTTTTCTTTATTTTTCATCTCTCTGTTGTGAACACATATTGCCTCATTTCCCCTTATGCGATTATTGCTTTTTCAAGGATCGCACCAAATGTTCCAATCTGTAGAACTAAAAATTTGTTGTAAATCTAAGGCTTCAAGACTAACTCAAATCGTCTTGCTTTTCTCTCCTCAGTGTCCACCTGGTGTAGAGCAAATCGTACACTTGTTAAACTTTGTTGCGTATTGTGATCTTTGTCATATATCACCTCATTTAAGTTCTAGAAATCGAACTTCCATTCTACTCTGCATTCCAGGAGGAAAATAATTTTCAAAGAAAATCTCCTTAAATCTTTCCCAAGTAATTACACATGTACTATCTCTGGTCTTGTTGGCTTTCCACTAGAAGTTTGCTTCCCCTTTAAGCATATAAGCATCAAATGGAGTCTTCTACTCATTACTTACCCTTGCTATCTTAAAGGCTTTTTCTATTTCCTTAATCTAGGACTGAGCCTCTATAGGCTCGGTAGTTCCTCTGAACTCTGGGGGTCCCATATTCTTGAAGTCTTTAAAACTAGCAATATGTCTTTATAGGTCTGCTCGCTACATTTGCATTAGGTTGTGGGTTCCTATTCTGGAAGGCTCCCATTAATAAGTTTACAAACTGTTGCAAAGGATTTTCTTTGCCTTCATTTCTATTCACATTCACTGTTTCTGGCTCTGTATTAATATCTCTCTACGCTCCGTATTATTCTTCCTTCTAAACCTTGGTGGAATTTTTATCATTTAATAACATTTTATTATTATAATGTAAAACATTCTTTATATAATGTAAAACAATAACATTCATATCAAACATATTTAATATTATTATATATTAAACATGTTCTTTTTACATCAACTTTGTACATATCTTCTTTCATAATAGCTTATCCAGCTATTCTCATACTATAGCCTTTTCATGGCTATTTAGATAACATTCCATCTTTCCTTCAAAAGGATCTTTACATTCTCTTAATCCTTAACTGTATTAAGTTAGGATTTCAAAAGATATCCCAAGATTATTACCAAAAGTGGGATATATTTACATTATACATCCACTACCACATTTACATTATAGACACTCGAAATTTCATTTTCCTATTACTAATTATGCAGGAGGGCAAAAACATCTTTTTCACACTCCAGAGATAACCTTGGAGGACCACAACATAAAATCTAACCACGGATACCTCCCCGTGGAACATCAAATCAACCTTGGAGATCAACCCTAAGGAAAAGAAAAGATTGCAGCAATAAAACTCTAGAGACAACCCCGAAGGATAGCCAAAAGCCCCGTCAACCTTATAGACAACCCCCAGAAGGACAAAATGGTCATTTTTACAAGTCAACTTGAACAAAACTAATACAGTTGCAAATAGGGTCACAAAGAGCCATTCAAGACGCCGGCGCAAACTACGCAAAAAGCATTTCAACGGATTACCTGCGAAGACCGAAGATGCCATTTTGGTGGGGACCTATCTTCCGAATTTTGAAAAAGGAAAGCCCTATGTCATTACGTAGCTCTCGAAAAGAGCTTTCTGGAATGGTATGGCACGCCTCCATCGGACTCCCGGATTGAAAGTTATGAAGGTTCGAGCACACTGTGCATTGGTTTGAGTGCAAGTACTTCGAGACGACGGGACCCACAGGGCCCGGGCCCACCCGAACAGCCTCATTTAGACCCGCGGCTGCCACATGAAAACCTGCAGCTATTTTGGTCTATAAATAAGACCCCCCCTCCCCATCAACTATAAAATGGAGAGAAAAAATAAGAAAACAAAGGGAATTCTGTCCATTTTAACTCTTAACCCCTCCTATAGTGTTCCAAACTTTGATATTCTTCTTTGTAAACACTTGTATACATATATACTACAACATGTCACATTTTAACCGATGAAAATCGAGTTTTCAAGCTCCAAAAGTAGTCTGAAGCCTTCCTTGCGGCAAAGACACTATAAAATTTTATAGATTTGAAGCTTCTCTCTATATATATATATATATATGAACACATATATAAGTTTATTTATTATGTTTAAATATTAGTTTTAACTGTTCATTCAATGTAAATCCATAATATTTAAATTGTGGACTAGATTTATCTAAATCTAGCCATATCTAACTTTTAACCAATTCAAAAGTTGTAAACTGGAACCTAGAGCTAGAATGGCTAAGATTTATTTAAATCTAATTTTCTTTTTCTTTTTTTTTGTAAATATTAAACAACCATGTGACCCCGGATCTGTATCAAGAGGGATTGGGAAGCTTGGCTATTCATATGATATTATGTGAGCCTAGGAGCCAAGTGATCTAAGATCCAGCTGATGGATCTAGATCTAGTTCACATGATGGACCCTTTTGAGTTGTACAACTAGCTTGCAAATCATATTTGTGCTGCTCGGGTCACTTCGATGGCTTTTATGCCTATAAGGAGCCTGACACTTATATGTATATTATTTTGTCGAAGATGCTTCGTATCTCGTGAATGAAATCAAATCAAGCGGAATACAGAATAAAATGGAAGTATCAAAGGCCTCAATTACTATGTGAGCATAAGGGTTTGAAAAACTGTTTTCAAAACATCATTTTTATATATTTTGCTTGAAATTGAAATTTTATACAAGACAAACCCTTTGTATATAGGTGCAAACAAGGCATAACACTACTTCCAAATAAAGCACTTAGGCCCAATTAATTGCACACACATACTTCAAATAAATTAGAGAATTGAAAAGATGCAGTAACCGTGTTTTCACAGAAGTCGGGGGGTGCCTAACACCTCCCCCCCGCTTAATCAAGCCCTCGAACTCTATGAATCTTGATTTCCAAGGCCTGTTAAAATAAAGTCGAATAATTAGGTCTTTTTGCAAAACTTTTCATAACTCGATTGAGTTGGTACAACCATTTCACTATTATCAACTGGTTATTCTAAATTTTCAAACCGTCGACATTTTGTGTCGGACCCTTTTTTCAAAACTCACCCTTTCAAATTAAATTCAACATATAAAAAAATAAAGGGTAAGAAAAACTAAAAGAGGAGTTCCAAGAAAAGAAATTTTTCCCGACGTCGATAGGTGGCAACTCTGCCGGGGACAGTAGAGGGCTTAAGCCGCATTTCAATCTTTTCAAAATCCCTTCTTATCGGCTTGTGTGTGAATGTTGTCTTTACATTAAATCGATGTGAATGAATGCTCTATTAACTGCACTTTAGTGCCTCACAAAATCTTTGCGTTTTGTATTAGTGCCTCGCATAATTTCATCATTTCATACGATGAGACACGATGTATGTGAATATATGTTGTGTGATTCCTTCAACAGGAGGCGAACCCGTCGGTGTTTGATTATTGGACTCGACAGAGAATAATCCCGTGAGGCTCAGGAAAGGCACCACTCAAATCTGCTCCAATTGAAAGATCAGATTAACTACCCATCTAGTAAATTGCGATGATCTGGGGACCTTCATGTCGAAAAGCCGCAAGAGTAGCCTAAGATAGATCAGCCTCTGATAAACCAAACGCGAATGGAGTCTCTTCATGCTTTACCCTTTTCAATTCCATATACATTTCGATTCAATGTAAATTATGATTTAATGTAAATGTAAAGAAAAGGAAAAAAAATGTAAATATGCATTCCATTCCCTGTCAAATCCTATCATGCTATCTTGTCATCAAAATAACTGATATATGTTTTACAGGAAAATATTAAAAAACCAAGACATTGCATCAATGCATGTTGTCAATGCTTATCAAGACTAAATTACCTACTAAGTCATGTAGGTAAGATACTTCCCATTACGAGATCAAAATATAAGAAGGCATAAAGCCTATCCACCGATATGGTGAAAGTGCCAAACGCGAATCCGATTCCATATCTCAAAAGAGTTTGAGGGACTTAAGAATCAAATAGCAAAGTTGGCTATCCTCCTAAAAGAACAAAGTAAAAGCACTTTGGGACAAACAATGCCTAATGAAACAGAGTCCTCATTACAGGGTGGTAATCAAAGTGCTTCCAAAACGAGGAAAAGCTGAGATACCTAAAACTCATTCCAATAAAGGGACCAACAAAACCCCTGAAATCATAAACCTAAAAGGATGATAGAGAAACTGGGGATATAAGAAAGAAATTCGAACAAATGGAGGAAACCATCCAGTTAATCAAAGGGACAGGAAACTTCGGAAGTGTCACCTACTCAGATCTCTGCTTATTCCCAGGGGCTCGATATCCTGACAAATTCCAAGTCCCAGAATTTAAAAAGTACAATGGGGCAAGCGATCATTATATGCACCTAAAAGTATGCATTTGCGAGCTAAGGTCTTATGCAGAGGATGAAAAGCTCAGAATGTAGTTATTCCCAAAAATTCTAATTGGAAAGGCTAAAGCATGGTATGCCTGACTTGATAGTGCCAAAATCTACAACTGAGAAGAGTTAGCCCACGCCTTCCTAAATCAGTACAGTTTTTATTCACAAATGGCACCGGATCGATATCAAATTACCAAAGCTAAAAAGCAAAACAATGAATCTTTTCATGAATATGCTCAAAGATGGAGACGTCTGGCAGCACAAGTCAGGTCACCTTTGTCAAAAACTGAAATGGTAATGACTTTCATAGACATCCAAAAAGCACCTTACTATGAGAGGATTCTAGCTGGAATAGGAAAACCATTCTCAAAGATGATTAAACAGGGCAAAATAGCAGAGATAAGCTTGAAAGCAGACAAGATTAAAGACTTCACTTCCTTGGAAGTAGTTGTCGAGCATATACAGACTGACAACTATGCAAGCGATCCCAAGAAGGTACCTGATAAAGGTAATGAAGATGAATCCCTCATTTTATAAGGGAAAGCTAGGAAACCACCCTATAGTCCCCCCCATTTGGAAGAAGCAAGGCAATCTGCCATTTCAACAACAGGCTGTATTCAATCAATGCCAGGACAGAAAGAGAAAATTTGAAAGAACAGAAAATCGGGTGTTCACTCCACTTGGAGATTCCCTTGAAAATGTATTGGTGATGTTAATGGATAACAAGAAAATTACCGAACTGGCTCCACCTCTGGATCTAGAAAGCAAAAGAAATAATCCAAGCCAGAGATGTGTTTCCCACTCAGGGTCTTTGGGACGTGATACATAAAATTATTAGTCCTTAAAGAATAAAATCCAAAATCTAATCGAAAGTGGCAGTATTGTGGTCCAATGACCTGACCAGTAAAATGTCAACACCAACCTTCTGTTGTAGCATGATACGGAGGGAGTAAACATGATTGGGTTAGGAAGCGCTGAAATGCATCCAAATCGTAAGTATATACGAAGGATGGAGGAGTTCCCCCAAAGGATCCAAACAAATCTCCTCGAGTGGGAAAATTCAAGAGAGTATATGACAGTGATGCAAAAATTGGAGTCAATCCAGCATCAAGTAACTCTGTTGACTAATCTTGTAGTGCACCAACATCAAGTTACAAGATCAGAAAGCCAAGAGAAAAAAGAGGTTAACCAGAATTCAAGCATATACCCCTCAAGGATGAGCCAGCTAAATGAAGAAGATCAAAGAAGGCTAAAAGGACAAGAAAAATGGAATGGTAAAATTACTAGAAAATCTCACTGGTGGAAAAATCGCTTGGGGGAATGCAAATTCTCAAAGAAGAAAGATCAAACAACCTCCAAAAGAGACCAAAAATTTACCCCTCTAAATAAATCAAATGAAGAGATGCTAAACTTTCTGAAAAGCGAAGAAAAGATTCCTGAATTGCCGCCTCTTGTAAATCCCAAGATGAAAAGTTATGATTCCACCAAGATATGTTTCTACCATTCTAACTGACCTGGACATGCAACTGAGGAATGTTGGTCACTAAAGCATAAAATCTAGGATCTTATTGAAAATGGTGAACTGAAGAAATCTTGCAGATGCTGTTCAATGAGGGAAAAATCATAGCATTGCTACCCCTAGTCAATCCACATTAAAAAAGATTTGATGCTATCGGGGTCTGTCGATACCACTCTAATACTTGTAGTCACAACACTGAAGGATGATGGGAACTCTATTAGCTTATCCAAAATATGATTGACAGCGGTGACATACAAATGGCAGACAATGACACCGTATCACTTGAGAGTGGAAATACATTTCCTCAAGATCGCAAAGATGGATGGAGATTATAGCAATCATATCCTCCGAGGGAGACTTACCATTCAGGTCATAATATCCAATCAAACAATCAAGCTCAAAGGAGTTGAAAACCCTTTGAAGGTGGCTACACCAAAACAACTAATATTGCCATTCGGTATGCAATATCCTATCATCGACCTTTAGAAAGTCCCATGGATCTATGGGGAGGTTGAAGGATCAAAACACAACTCTCGCTATATCCAAGGAAAACCCGCTATATCTCCCTCAAAGAGTGATGAAGTCGGTCATCAGATCTAAGGGGAAAGTGCCCAAGGTGAAAATTGAAGAATTCCTCCATAAGATGAGATATAATGAAGCCAAGGTGGTGCGAAGCTTGAAAGAAGCACCTCAATAGATATCTATTCTGGACTTGGTATTCTCTTCAGAAGATCATCGGAAGGTCTTAATAAAGATATTAGAAGAAGCCCACTTGCTAAAGATGATGGATGTTGAAAAGTTTCATCATCTAGTAGATCATATTTTCAACAGCAATGTGATATCCTTCACTAATGATGACATACCCCCAAAGGGACGGGTCATTACAAACCATTGCACATAGCAGTGATATCTTTCGGATATGTGGTCGGAGGTGTACTAATAGATGGAGGATCATCCCTAAACATCTGCCCATATGCCACATTGGAAAGAATGAAGATCAATCCCAATAGGATCCGAAGCAGCCATATAGTCATTAGAGTCTTCGATGGGTCTTGGCGAGATGTTGTAGGAGTGGTTGAATTACTAGTAGAAATCGGTTCACATATCTTCTATATATCCTTTCAAGTGCTCAAAATCACTACAGGATATAATTTATTGGTGGGAAGACCTTGGATCCATATGGCGAGAGCTGTTCCATCCACTCTTCATCAACAGCTCAAGTATATCATCAATAGTAATCTGGTCACTGTCACTGCTAAACCAGAGTATCCTGTCCAAAGTGATATGCCTCTAATTAGTTTCAATGAAGAGGCTGAGCTTGTCAGTTTCCAAGCCTATGAGGTGAGCAACACTCACTATTAACCCATCGGGGCTTCAGCTTTAAAACCCAGAGTTTCTGTCAACGTAATGTTGGCCAGTCAAGAGATCATATCCTTGGGTTTCTAACCAGGACAAGAGATAAGAAAGAATTGGTAAGGAATCAAATGCCCAATAAAAATTCCCAGCCAAACAGGGAAGGCCGGACTAGGCTATTCATCTAGGTCAAGTCACAGAAACCCGCAAAAGCATACACTGGTTCCTTCATCTACGACTCTATTTCCTAAACATACAGATGCAGATTTTGTACGGCCTCTAAGGAAAATTCATGTCTCCGTGGCGGGTATGTTATTTCCTAAGCCCAGAGTAGCTAATGGGAAAGAAGTCCTAACTCCAGACCCAGATATTGAGGAAAGGAATCAAAGGCACAAATAAGACATAAAGAGATGGTTATCAAAGATGTACTTCCTGGTTCATAAAGAGGGTATAAACAAGGATATCAAAAATGACGACTGCTCAGATATAATAGTCATTATTCAAGAGGAAGAAGATGATAACCACCCCTTCATCGCAGCTGTCCACCAGGACTTGACCCTCGACAATTGGAGCATCACTCCTTGCATTTCTGTTATTAACTACTTATTTTTGTTGCATAGTATTAATAGTTGTTTTTTTCATGCCGTCTTTAACACTTTTGTTAGTTCCTGGGTACACTGATAGATCTAGAAGGGGGGGTTGAATAGATCCTTTAAAACTTTCTATTCTCTTTTATCTAGTTCAGTGATACCCAGATAATGAATAGAAGAATTAATTCATGCACATCAGAATAAATTAAGATCCCCTTCAAGAATATAACATTTTAACACAGTTCTACTGATAGATAAGTTGCAAGTAGATATAGCAGTTATAGTACTTAATGTAAATGACATAAAGTAAAAAACATAAAGTAAATGACACAAGAGGTCTTAAGTGGTTGAACTGAATGCTCCTAATCCACTTTTTTGTTTCAACAAATAGGGATTCCACTAAGGATTTGATCAACTTCAAATCACTAAGATTCCTTCAAGACCAACAGCCTTAGAACACTAGTTCACTAAGAACTCTTCAAGACCAATAGCCTTGGAAACTGTAGACTAAGCCCAGCAGACTTAGAATCTCTTGTACCCTTTGGTACTCAATAAGCCCAACAGACTTGACTTTGGTTTAGTCTCTAAGACAAGGACCCTACAATCTCTGGTTACTTGATTGTTTGTTATTTGTTGTTGTTGAGCTGCTAAGATGACATTCAGCTTGTTCATCTTCTAGTACTTAGCAACTTCTTGTGATTATTGGGCATTCAGCTTTGGTTTTTGATCATATCTAATGAACTGCTAAGATGTATGTTCAGCCTGACATCTTATTGGTACTTAGCAGTCTGACTCATTCTTTGATGTTGTTGTTCTTTGTTGTTAATGTTTGTCTTCATCTGATATTCAACATTGTGCCCCATTATCGTTGAGGTACTGCTAAGTCTTTGCATATCAGCTTGACTTCTTTGGTTACTTAGTAGTCCTTAAACACAGGTTGTCGTGTGCACAGATTCAGTTTTGTATCTTCTTCTGTTCAGCTCAGTGTATTCATGGTGAGACGTAAAGTGGCTCAAGTATTCTACTTTCTGATTAGCCACGCAAGTTATTGTTTCCTTAGCCTTCTGGACCTCAATACAGATGCCACTTAGTTGTCATACTCCTTTGAATAGAGTGAAGCTTTATCATTGTAGAGCTCACATTAGTGGTGCTTCACTCTTCTGTGGTGGTCTCACTCTTATAGAGACCTTTTCTCAGTTATGCTCTATATGAGTAACATCTTCTCAAGTCAGTAACCTCTTCTTCTTTGAAGCTTTGGCTCTTTATAGAATCCACTATCATCTTCCTGTTAGAACATAGCCGTTGGGAGTCTTTTATTAAAGAAGTATCTTTGGAGCATTTAATGCTTTAGATATTCTGAATTCTTTGATGTAGACATAATAGGTTGATGTGACAACTCCTTTTTGACTAACCTGACACATCTGTCTACTTTATCACCTAACACTTCTAAAATGTCACTCTAAGTAGACTAGTTGGTAGTCACCTTTTTCTTTTATTTATTCTATTTACATCAAGGACGATTGGGGAGTATATCGGGATCCTCAATTCGCAACGTTCGAATGTTAGTCTTCTTTATTTAGACATTTTCACTCATCAGACAAATGCCCTCTATGATTCTGATGTTGACCTTTACGACCTCTACGATTACTTGGCCGTAGCTTGTCTATAGAAATTGTAGAGTGATATGATCTTGACATCTCTTATGATTCTAAGAGTGTTCAACGTTGTACCATCTTTTACTTAGCTATTGTAGTTTGCTCTACGATCATGCTTGGTTTATCTTATTCCAGGAACTAGCGAGTTGATTGACTACTTTGACACTTTGGTTTGCATATCCCCTTAATTAGTCAAGCTCAGCTTCCTTGACTTTCAGCCTTTTGATCTCTTGATCATACTTAATGGTGAGGTGAGTATTGACATCCTCTTAAATCATCTTTTTATAGGTGCTTCATTAGACTCATTGCTAATTTACTGGACTCTATGATTGTTGTAGCCTACCCTACGATCGTTGTTTTTAGATGAGAGTTGAGTTCTTGGGTTGTGCTACTCATTTTGCAATTAAGCACACGTTCAAAAGAACTGAGTAGAAGAGAAAGCTTTTCTTTCTCGATTGTAGAGTTTGGACGTTGAGTGTTCGTGAGCTTTTTCTTTGAATCTCTGCCTGATTTGCTTGTGAAGGAGCGTCTCAAATGCTTTCGTTGGAGGCATCCTTTATAGCATTTAATGCTTCAAACATTTTCCGAAAGTAATCGAGGTTGACTTTCAAAAAAAATCTGTTGTTGCGCCGTGCTGCCCATCGACATAGATCTTTATCTCACCTAACACCTTAAAAGGTGTTTTTTAGCGAGTATCTGATTCTTTCCTTAACTTCTTCTATATACTTCTTTAATACATACTAAGGATGAGTGTTGGATCATTGGGATTCTGAAATGTCAACTTCTATAAGCCATTCTTCATTTGTTATATTTTATCCTTCAAAGAAATGGATGAGGCTCGGTGCTTACGATGTTGACGGAGAGACACCACGATCGTTGTGTCTTGACATGCTCATGCTTGATTGACCTTGATCGAAGAGAACAATATGATTTCTCTTAAGCTCGATGAGACTACGATCTCTACTTACTTGTTTTGTAGACTCCACGTTTTGAGATCATTGCGATTTCTTGACTTGGCTCAGCAGTACTCGAGCCATCTCTACGATTCTGAGTGTGGCTTCCAAAGTAGACTACGATTCTGAAGAAACTTTCTTGATACTCCATGATTCTGCCTTGGCTTCTGCAATCTCTTAGCTGGCTCATCAGAATACGATTCTGTTGAGGCCTATCTATTACATCTCAAAATAGATCAACCTAACAAGTTTGATCTTTCTATTCATAGTCCTTGTACATCACGATCTATTGAAGGACTTTTCCAAAACTATTAATTCTTATTGGATCAACCTATAATATTTGATCATTTTAGTCTAAGTCCTTATCCATATTGTCTATCATCTATTAAGGACTTTGTAACTTTTATCAATGCAGACATATTTGCATATTCATTCATTAACTTCATCATCTTCATCATCAAATTATATGAATAAAGGAATAATCATTCTCATGCATATTCCTAAGAATCTCCCCTATTTGATGATGATGAAAAATACTAAATGCATATATATGAGAGATGATTGAATTTAAAGATACAATGAGCTGATGTATTACTAGAATAGGTAATATGAATGATATTAATGAGCATTTAATTTCATATGACACATTAAATCTAAATTCTGGATCCAGAACATACTATTAAAATTAGAGATGTACCTTCTCTTTTTCATGTTTGCACCTTATATGTCTTCCGGATATTCTTTCTGTTGTTGCTACTCATTTTCTTGCTCCCTTGATTCCTGCTCCCCCTTAGATGATGACTTCATTGCTTTATCTTCTTTGGGCTCCTCCTCAGATGATGGGTCATCTTCTCTCTACTTTATCCTTAGCTTTGCATCCTTCCTTTTCTGGCCCTTCTTCTTTATCCCCATTCGTCTCTTCTTATGTCTCTTTGAGTGTCTCTTTTTCTTCCCCTTTTTGTCATCAATCACTTGAGATAGATGTTGAACATTGTTCATAAGTAGTTCAAGTAGGTAGGATGAATTTCCAAATTCAATCTTTAGTTCCTGCTGGCTGAGCTCTATTTGTTGAGAAAGAGACTGGTTGAGGGTATCTATTTTCTTAGAGAGAGACATAATAAATTCTTTATTTTTCTTCTGAAGTTGTAGGGCTTCTTTCCTCTGTTTCTTGATAGATTCCAAATAAATCTAATCCCTCCGATGGAGCTTATTGAATATATCGAGAGATGGTCGCTTGAAGATTTTGTGGAACTCATATTCTCTCCGTCCGATGTGTGCTCTTTCGTCCTCGATAATATAAGAAAATTTCTCAACCAATTCTTTAGAGTTTTCAACAACTCAAGATTTTTAGGAATTTGGGCGATTGATTTGAGTTTTCACTTTTGTAAATGTTTTTAAAGGTAGTGAGAATGTCAAGAGATCATTATTAGATGAAGTGGGAATATCATAGGGTAAACTAGGATATAAGCTTGGAGTCTTTGAATGTGGGGTTTGATGTTTGAGTATCATGGTGAGCTTGACCACTTGCAATCGCAGAGTATGAGACCTCTACGATTGTGGGCTTCGGTGTGGCCTTTCTACTATCTAAGTTTTCTAAGAGATGGTAGGGAATGTAGATGTTTCCAGCATGATGATAAACTTTGAAATGAGAGATGTTCTTGATCAGCTTGGTGTGAAATGTTTTGACCCTTGAGATGTTCTGAGAGATCAGCTCCAAATTAGGAACGTATAATTAACACCAGCTGATGTAACACTCATCTCCAGCAGTATAAGCCTTTAGCCAGGGCATCCATAAATAGAACCTTTTTATCAAATGGTTTTTAGGATTGTACAGTACTGTAGTACGATCTAACTCCACGTCTTAAAAATTATTGAACAGATCTTCTGTAGACATCGTTAGTAGTTTGAGTCATTCATTTCCATAGTTTATCCACCTTCCTAATAGCACATCTTGTGGTTCATTAGAGACTTCCACCACTAATCTTTTGTGAACTCTTACTAGAGAGGAAATATGATAGTCTGCTGAATCCTGATCTGTAGAATTGGAGTTTGTTTCCATTTCTTCATTTCCTAACTTTGAGCTAGACTCATGCATAGTTATTTGAACTGATTCAGCAATAGATCCTCGCAATTGACTTTCATCATTGTTCCTTCTGCAGTATCCTTCTCAGAAATATCTGATTCACCAGTCATTTCTAGCTCTTCAGACTTCGAAGTCCCTTTATCTACATCTTCATTTTCTTCTTCTGACTTGGATCCATTTGCAGTTGTAGTCTTCTCACTTCCACTCCTAGAATTTTCTAAAAACATACCCTGTTCACCCTTGATGTCTTCTCTCATAGACTCAAGTTCATCATTTTCATCATTATTGTTAGTTCCCGAAGGCACAATAGTTATCTAGAAGGGGGGGGGGGGTTGGATAGATATTTAAAAACTTTTCTTTTTACTAAGACAGTTTTGATAATGATTTAAACACAGAGAAATTACGGTTTCTTTGAACTCCCTTTTAGACAGAGTTAATGAGAGTGAGGCAGTTATAACAGTTATAGAATTTATAGCAGTTATAGCAAGAATGAAATAGACACAGTTATTTTTAAGTGGTTCAGAGCACTTAAAGCTCCTAGTCCACTCTTCTACTTCTCGAGTAGGTAATCCACTAAGGATGTCTTTTACACTTTTCTGAATCTCACAGATTCCTTCTAGACCAGCAGTCTAGGCACATCTTAGTTCACTCTTGAACTCTTCAAGTCCAGCAGACTTGGTTCTTCACAGTTCACTTAGAACTCTTCAAGTCCTTTTAACGTGGAACACTTAATTCAGTTAATTGGTAGTTGTTAAGTTCGTGATTGATGCTACTAAGTTGCAGTTAAGCACTTGTTCGAAAGAACTGAGTAGCTGAGCAAGCTTCCACTTTTTCTCAGATCGTAGAGTTGAGCATTGAGTGTTCTTGTGCGTTTTTGTTCAATACTTGCTTAGATCTATCATCTGCATATGTTCTTCATATATGTGATCCTTGAAATCTATCCATTAAAGCCATTTGTTGAAGAATTAAATTCATTTGACATTTCTGAACTATGATGGAGACTTTTCTGCACACCTTCTGAATTGCATTCTGGCCCACTGACACAGCAGACTGCTTTCTCACCTAACACCTGAAAAGGTGTTTTTCCTTTATCCTATGGTCCTTTCCTTAGCTTCTTGAATGAACGCTCCCTTTTGTTGAATACTAAGGATATCTTTTGTATCAGATTGGGACTAGTGAGGACTTCAACATTTCAAAACCATTCCACATTTGTTAGAATTTGTCTCTAAACAAAAGTAGAGCTTGATGCTTCTGACACAAGGCAGATGATACTCTACGATCCATATCGTGGTGTCTTGTCACATTGGTTCTTGGTCTGAAGAGAACACTACGATCTCTCTCAAGGATTTGCACACTACGATCTTCACTTGCTCATCTTTCAGACTCTACTTTTCCGAGAGCACACTACGATCTCTGAGTTAGCTTCGCCAAACATCTGGACCACTCTACGATTTTCGAAGAGGCCCTTTCAAGCGAGATACACTACGATCTTCTAAGCTTTACGATCCCCGCTTGGCTTACGTAATCTGTTGATCAGCTCGATAGACTGTGATTCTTGTTGAAGCCTATCTATTCTTTTCAAGTCATAGATCAACCTAACATCTTTGATCTCTTTATCTATACATTCGTTTATAGAATGATGAACATTAATAGCTAAGATCAACCTAATAACTTTGATCTATCACTAAGTCCTTGTTCATATATTCTTTAAAGGACTTTACATATAATCATGAGCATTTATTTTAAACATCAAATAAAAATATGCATTCTTCCAACAATCTCCCCCTATTTGATGTTAACATAACCAAGGAGATTTGTTGTCATGATTATCAAGTTCTAGATGCATTTTTAGGAAAGTAAACATGACTTAATATTTTAGTGAGTCGCAGAAATTTCTAGAGAATAAGCATGAATTTATTGATGTTTGAAGAATAGATATTCTGAGATAAGTGTTACATCAATAAGAATTTAAGTTTCACCTTATCTCTATTTCTTCGGCCTTTTGCTTCTCGGAGGATTTGCATATTCCCAAGCTCTTCTTCTCCTCCTAGCTTCATCTCTTTGAGCTATTTCTTCCAACTCGCTTTGACTGAGTCTTTCACTAAGATCATGTTTGTTCATGAATTCAGGATCTCATATTGGCATTCTTAGACCTATTGTTATCACCTCATGAGAGCTGGGAGAAGGTCTTTGACTTCTTAATGGTTGAGAGATTAAAACTTCCTGCTGATCAGATCATTGAGTATCAGATCGTTGGGTCTGATGGCTGGATCGTGGAGTTTGTTGGTGGAATTACCTTGCAGGAGGATTCCTTGAACATTGAGTTTGGGATTGACCTCTGCCTTTGCCTTTAACTCCTTTCCCTTTATTCTCCCCCTTTATGTCTGCATCAAGGGTTCGAATGTCTTATGAGAGGCGAGTTACTCCTTGAACAAGCTCATTGATCGAATTGCCTTGTAGGAGGGTTCCTTGAAGATTGAGTTTGGGATTGACCTCTGCCCTTGCCTTGAACTCCTTTCCCTTTATTCTCCCCCTTTATGTCAGCATCAAGGGTTCGAATGTCTTTTGAGAGGTGAGTCACTCATTGTACAAGCTCGTTGAGTTGACTCTGAGTTTGAGCAATGTCCTCTCAATTTTCTTTCATCAGAGCATCACATCGAGTTTCCCGTTATTGAAGAACGGCTAGTATATTATCAATCTGCTGTCCTTGGCTGACGTAAAATTATTGGAATTCTTTTACTGTAGTTTGCTGATTGAGGAAGTTCTCCATCATAAGTTTATTCTGAGCTTCCTGAGTGGACTATAAGACAAGAACAACATCTTTGTGTCTTTTGGCTGTTAGAAGTGAATGTCATCCCTGTGCTTTATGCTCTGAATCATTTCCTTGATGAGCTCTTTAAGTTTCTTAGAGAGCGTAGAGCTTAGGGAGCTTGGGAGACTATTTGTAGCATTGATCATTGTTGTTAATCTCATCTAAATGAGTTCAGTGTGTTCTTCAAGACTCTCATCGAGTTCCTTGATCACTTTCTTGGACATTGCTGACAAATCGGCTTTGGTGGGTAGCTCTGAAAGAAGTTCATTGAGTTGGGGAATTTGTGAAGTAGGGTGTGTTCTCTTGAATTGATCTTGTAATGAGTAGAGGGCAAGATCAAGGTTAAAGTATTCATTTGTGGATGAGGAGGGAATGTCGGATGGGCGAGCCTATGTTTGGGTGTCCGAGTAGGTGGCTCTACGATTTGAGCTTGGGACTCTACAATGGGGCTAGAGTCAGTGATCGTAGAGACGATGGGAGGTGGGAGCAATATAAAGTTGGGCATATTTGGTTCATCAATTTCACAATTTTGGGATTCTGTAATTAGGAATTGACTTGGTTGATTAAGGACCACTTCTGGCCAGCTTGGAAATTCATAAAATTGGCTGTAAAAGGATAATGGATAGTGATTAACTCTGAATAAGATCGGGATAGTTAATACCTCATGCACCATTCTTGAGGAGGGACCATTTGTGATCAGCTGTTTGGCAAAGTTGAAGTTTTTTGGGAATCCACGAGCTAGCACAGAGATGGTTGGATATTCTTTAAAGCTCCAAAACATGTGATTCCAGGAGTTTAGAATTTGAGCTTGATGAAAATGCACCATGGGTAGATAGGAGAACAATTTCTCATAGTTATCTTTTCTATACCCATTAATACCCACATCTATGATTTCGACCTCGTCATCTTCGTCCTCTTCTTTGTCTTCGTTCAAGGAGTCCGCTATATCAATTGCTTCATTTTGTTCTTGCTCTGGTTCACCCTCATTTTCTGCAGGAACCTCTTCTTCTGTCATGGGGATATCATGAGCCTCCCCCTTAACATGATCATCCTCCTGCAGGATTAGTAGCTCCCCCTCAGCTGGAGCATTTTCTAGGATGAGAGCTTCAGGCATCTCCCCCTCAGCTTGAGCTTTGTCCTTTTGGCTTTCTTTGGATAGTTCTTTTTCAGTAGCCAACTCTTTATCTTCCTTTTTGAGTACTCCTTCATTGACAAGGATATTTTTCTTAACCAATTTTTGTCTTGGTTTTCTAGGCTGAGCCACAGCCTCAGGACTTTCTTGAGCTTCAACTTTGTCCTGTTGATCAACCAGAACATCTGATGCAGCAACTTGCTTGCTCGAGGTGTTCAGTCTGGTCTCTACGATTGGTAGAGACTCTACGATCGCAGAGACAGATGGCCTCTTTGATTTGTGACTGATTTTGTTCTTCTTCAGCAGCTGTGATATGGTAGCTCTGTCTTCTTCTGCCTCAGCCTGCTGTTGTTTTCTTCTTAGGATCCTTAGAGTCTCAATGTCAGAGGACTCTACAGGTTTATCAGTAGTTGATCCCTGGGGTTCTTCTGCCATTCTAGCCATTATCTTTCTCTTGCCCTTGCTTTTTCTGACCAGGGCAGTGGGTTCTTCCTTGTTAGTTTATTCTTCTTCTTCAGTCTCCCTGACAACTGACATATTCCCTGGAATCCTTGACTCCTTTACATCAGCAGTCCTACCACTAGACTCAGATATCATACGCACATTTTATGTTGGATTCCTTTTCTAGTTCTTGAATAGTTGATGGGTCATTCGTCTATTTGGATTGATGGATTCTCCTTCATCGTCCCCAATTTTGTCACCCGGAGCAGACTGTAGGATGATTCTTATAAATCGCCAGTAGAGCATCTTTTGAGAGCTCTTTGTCTTCTTTGAGCCAGTGATCCACTTTCCAAACTATTCAAGCAATAGAGCTCCATAGTTAAGTTGTATTCCATAACATATGGCAGTCATGAGCTTGAGTTGCACCTCATTTATAGAATCGTGACAGAACTCTTGCAACATATACATTTCCCAACAATGTCGACCGAAATTCATACCTTTGAGGAAACTCCTTCTTCTTGTATCCTTTAACGGAGGGGATTTCTTGTGATGCATCCTTTTAAGTCCCTCATGGAAGTTTATGCCATCTATAAAGCGAATACCCTTGATTTAAAACCTAGGGCTAGGTTTATGTCCTCGACCTTCATCGATTTCCACGTCCCCGACTTTTCGTAGTGATGGCGTCATTTTCAAACGCACCATTTCGAGAATTCTTTCACTAGCATAGGGTAGATCAATGTTTTTGTACCCAAAGTGCTTCTTGAGACAAGCCTTCTTTAATAATAATGTGAGTTTTGTGAAATTTTGGTTCAAATTGTTTTGAACAAATCAAAGCAGATTCTGAGTGAGATATGACGTTCGAAGCCGCCATTGATTTCTTTGCAAGGAGTATGACTATCGAGCTTTCTATAGGGTTTTTGCTCGAGAGAGAATGAGAGAGATGATCTTTTTGAACTTCTGATTTCAAAAAGATGATTTTAATTTGTACTTATAACTTCCTCTCTCCATTTCGCTTAGTGGGACAGTGAGTCGAATTTCGTTTGGCTCTATGAATCGATCGAGAAGGATTAGATTGAATCGCCGTTAACTCCTTACGAGCTAATATATTCTTAAGAAGGACTACGATCGTTGAGATGATCCTTGGAATCGTCGAGTCGTTTCTACGTTTGTCGAGTCCGCCAAATACCATCGTTGAGTCTGCATTCGATAGTCGTCTTGTTCGAAAGCTGCAATCGTCGAAGTCCGAATCTGTGATCGCCGAAGTCTGAATCGCAATCTCGAAGTCTAACCGAAAGTCCTTGTTATGAACTTTTGACTTAGCATTCTTCTTGGTTTAAGGTAACTCAGGAAGGGCCAACCTCATTAAGTGAATCAAGGGTTAGGTTTGTCCCTGAGGTGCTTATCAGAGAGATTGCTTTGTTTTGTTGAACTTTCTTCATCATAGGATGATCCTTTGTTTTGTTAATGGAATTTTGCTATCGTTGAGTGTACCGCGATCGTTGAGTCTGCACTGTGATCGTTGTCTTTTATTACACTTCAGATCTACGATCGTGGACTTCCTTTGATCATGTCTATGATTTCGAACATAGCCTTTAAATCTTTATAGTTAGCACAAACTAGAGCATATTTTTTGTGGTTGTAAGTTAAGCATGCCTAGCTCACTTATTAACTTGTTAAATCTGGATTCATCTAGAGGTTTTGTAAAGACATCAACAAGTTTATTTTCAGTAGAGATATATTGTAAAGATATAGTTCCATTTTGCACATGATCCCTAATGAAGTGATACCTTATTTCTATATGCTTAGTCCTAGAATGCATGACAGGATTATAAGTTATTGCAATTGCACTTGTGTTATCACAATGAATAGCTATGTATTTGAATTCAAACCCATAATCTGCTAGCTGATTTTTCATCCATAGGATCTGAGCACAGCACCTACCAACAGCAATGTATTTAGCTTCTGCAGTTGAAGTAGATACTGAATTTTTCTTCTTGCTAAACCAGGACACAAGTCTGTTTCCTAGCAATTGACAGGTGCTACTGGTACACTTTCTATCTATTCTGCAGCCTACAAAATCAGCATCTGTGTATCCTGTTAGTTCAAATAAGGACTCCTTGGGATACCAAAGCCCAAAGTGAGGTGTACCCTTAAGATACCTGAAAATCCTCTTTACAGTAGTTAAATGACATTCTTTAGGATTAGCCTGAAATCTAGCACAAATGCATGTTGCAAACATTATATCTGGTCTACTGGCAGTTAGATATAAAAGAGAGACTATCATACCTCTGTATTGAGTTATATCAATACTTTTACCTTTTTCGTCTTTGTCAAGTTTGGTTGCATGAGAAATTGGGGTTTTCATGGGAGAGGTTGATTCCATGCCATACTTCTTAAATAAGTCTTTAATGTACTTCGCTTGGTTAATGAAGATTCCTTCATCAGTCTGCTTTACTTGCAGTCCAAGGAAGAAATTTAGCTCACCCATCATGTTCATTTATAACTTGCTCTGCATAAGCTTGGAGAATCTCTTGCATAACTTTTCATCAGTAGATCCAAAAATAATGTCATCAACGTATATTTGAACTAATAAGACTTTATCTTTATGCTTTCTAAGAAATAGTGTGGTATCTACTCTACCTCTAGTGAACCCATTTTCAATAAAAAAGTTAGTTAGTGTTTCATACCATGCTCTAGGTGCTTGTTTAAGACCATATAAGGCTTTGTCTAATCTAAAGACATAATTAGAAAAAGATGGATTGATGAAACCTGGAGGTTGCTCTACATAGACTTCTTCTTGAAGTTCACCATTCAAGAATGCACTTTTGACATCCATCTGAAAGACCTTAAATTTCATGTGAGCAGCAAAGGCAAGGAATATTCTGATGGCTTCTAGTCTGGCAACAGGTGCAAATGTCTCATCATAGTCAATACCTTCTTCCCGAGAGTAGCCCTTGGCCACTAGTCTTGCCTTATTCCTGGTTATTACTCCATCTTCATCCATCTTGTTTCTGAAGACCCACTTGGTTCCAATAACAGGATGATTCTTTGGTATTGGTACCAATCTCCATACTTTGCTTCTTTCGAACTGATTAAGTTCTTCCTGTATGGCCTCTATCCAGCTGGAGTCTTCTATAGCATCCTCTATCTTCTTAGGTTCTATTGTGATAGGAAGCTTAGATAAAAGCATTCATTTTGGGTGGCAGCTCTTATTTTGACTCTTGCACTCAGATCTCCAATGATTAGATCTTGAGTGTGATCTCTTGCCCATCTGCTTCCTATTGGACATCTGTTCTTATGCCTTCTTGTATTAGATCTTCAAGATCTATTTCTTCTTCTTGGTGTGGAGCTCCGTTGTCTGGCATAGGCCTCTCTACGATCTCTTTTCCTTGCTCAACGATTTCACTATCTGGCATTATGATCGTAGTGTTGAGCTCGACGACGTCATTCGTAGTGTCTGAACTGTTAGTCGTAGTGTCTTGAAGCACTATTTTGTCTAAGTCTGTCTCATCAAAGATGATTGTTGGTCGTTTTACCGATCAATATATGCGTGCAAGTATACACGGTCAACAAGTAATAAAGAGTGAGTAAAGTATCGTTCCCACGAAGAATTAACTAATCAAGTTCACCAAGCATTAACCCATAACCATTTCAGTCTTATCTAAACGAATGAAATTATATTTTATATTTAAGCTATTAAAGTAAATAAACCTAACTATTCCTAGAGTGAAACTAGATAATGAAGACCTGAGTTACAATTTCATCTATTAACGCATTCAAATCCACACATTCCATGTTAAGACAAACTAATTGTACCGGATTGTTAGCCAAGAACACGAAAGTAAAGTATAGCCATCTCTCAATGTACTATATCCATATCACATATAATCCACATTTGATAGAATACACATGAACACCCACATTACCTAAACCACTATATGTCTATGTGATTTACAAATAATTAGGGTTTAAGCGCAAGTTCTCAATTGACTACGAATGGTGCTTCGGTATATGTCTATCCTAAGCACAAATCATACATCCCAACACAATGTAGAATATACAATCACAAGCTAAAAAGATCATATCTCAACCCATACTTCGTTTCTCAAGTCCATATAGATTATCACAGTAATTGATGGCCAATCAACTAAACAAGCAAGCATGAATCTTAATAGACAATCCCATAGAAATCAATAAAAGCTAACAATGAAATATATCAGATTAAACTAATCCATAGACTCCATTGCAATCTCAGAAAAGAATTTAAATCATAATTGAATTAATGTTATCATCCACATATTGAATAAACATCATAAGATACAATTAGGAATTAAAGAGAGAGTAAGAATAGAGAATGGTAGTGCAAATCTGTTCTCTTGATCCAAGGTTGAATCTCCAATGCTTTCCAATCGCTTCAAGTCTTCAATCTAATCAACTCTAGAAAATCACTACTCTAATCTACTTATTGAAAGTTGAAGAAAGAAAATATAGCAGTAAGTTCAGCCCCCAAGGGGTGGAATATCTCTTACATAATGAAAATACGTCTAATATAAGCCATAATTGAACCCCTCTCTCAATTACGCTTCAATTGCTCTATTTAATGAAAAGTCACCGTGGTCATCGTAGAAGTCATGTACAAGCATGCCAGAATTGGAATTAACTGAAGGGTCGCACGCGGCCGCGACTTTGCAGAAAATTGCGTTTTTGCTCAGGTCGTCTTGCACGCGCACAAATTCAGATACCGCGTGGTCCATTTCTCTTGTCAGAGTGTCCTTCCGGTAAAATGACCATAACATTTTATCCGGGAAGAGTTACGGGGCCTGCTACCTATCAAATCAAAGATATCGACGAGATCTACAACTTTAATTCTTTGAGGATTGAGAAAGTCTGGACGAATCAAGGCTGAAATTGGGCTGGAAGGGACTACTATGAAAATGGCTAACCAAAACAGCGAAGTTTGACGTCCGTTGGTACAAAGATCATAACTCTTGCATCCGAACTCCGATTAGAACAATTCAAGATGTTCCGAAAAGCTACGAAGACGCTCTACAATGTATGCTAAGTTCCAAACCAAGAATATGAAGTAAACATGAAAGCCCAAATGATGTCCGGATTGCTTTTCTTTGCATTTTCCTTGCTTTTCCTTGCGTTTTCATACCAATAATCGCTCACATCGTTCCCAAGCATAAGATCTACAAAATAAACACAAAATGCATGAAAAGTAACTAAGACACATGAATATAAGCAACTAATTCAAGTAAAAGATACCGAATAAGTGGATATAAAATCCACATATCAATGATGTGAATCGAGACTTCAACACTCAGTGTCTTCTTGTTAAACACTCTATAGGCCTTATAGTCTGTGGCATATCCATGAAAGATTCCTTCATCTGACTTTGGTTGAAACTTTGTCAAGTACTGCTTTCCATTGTTGAGAATGTAGCATGCACAGTCGAAAACATGAAAGTAGCTGACACTTGGCTTTCTTCCTTTCCACAGTTTATAAGGAGTCTTCTTAATCGTAGAGTGTATGAGTGATATGTTCTGAGTGTAGTATGCAGCGTTGACAGCTTCTGCCCAGAAGTATTCAGGCAAATGGGCTACTGCTAGTAGAGTTCTTCCAGCCTCTATCAATGTCATGTTCTTTCTCTCAGCTACTCCATTTTGTTGGGGAGATCGTGGAGCTGAGAAGTTGTGACTAATGTCATTGTCTGTGCAGAACTGGTCCATTTTTTAGAAGTCGAATTCTCTGCCATGATCACTCCTTATAGCCTTGATTTTCTCTTCTTTTTCGTTCATCACCAGCTTGAACATCTTGATCAGTTAGGAGCTTGTTTCATCCTTTGAGGTTAGAAAGAACACCCATATAAATCTGGTGTAGTCGTCGACTACGACCAGAGAGTATCTCTTTCCTCCAAGGCTCGTCGTTGGAATTTGCCCAAAAAGATCCATGTGTAGCAACTGCAGAGACTTGTCAATTGAGTTGGCAGTTTTGCTCTTGAATGAGCTTCTGGTCTACTTTCCAAGTTGACAGGCATTGCACGACCTTTCTTTAATGAAGTTGAACTTGGGTAAGCCTGCAACTAGATCTTTTGAAGCTAATTTGGATATACTTTTGAAGTTGAAATGAGATAATCTTCGATGCCATAACCAGCTCATTTCTTAATATGCTTTAGCCAGAAAGCATATAGTCTCGTCTGAGCTTAGTTGTCTAAGGTTTACTGTGTACATATTTCCTTCTCTTGTTCCAGTTAACTTTACAGCAGATGTCTTCAGGTCTCGGACTTGACATTGATTGTTGAGGAATGTTACCTGATGACCCTTGTCGCAGAGTTGGCTAATGCTTAGAAGATTGTGTTGTAGTCCTTTCACACAGGCCACTTTGCTGAAGAATACTACACCATTTCCAGCTGAGCCATATCCTCTTATCTTGGTAGAGTCGTTGTCTCCAAAGATGACCGAGAGACCCTCCTTCTCTATGTAGTTAGACAGAAGGGCTTTGTTCCTAGTCATGTGTCTTGAGCATCCACTGTCCAGATACCAGGTTGTGATCATGGAGCTCTTTTCTTGTAGTAACGTTAAACCTTCATTTTGGTACCCATACTTGCATGGGTCCTACTTTGTTTGTGCCCTTAGGGACCCAAACCTGCTTGATTTTGGGTCTCATATGCATGGAATTATAATGACATTTTGCAGCCTTGTGGCCAGCCTTGTAGCACACAAAACATCTAATATGATGCATGCTTGTGTGTGTATGAAAATTCTTCCTCCATTTGGACTTTTGTGGGTTATTGGTCATCCTACTGTTAAGCCGGTATTCCTTCTTCCATGTGTCCTTGTGTTTCATGATTTGTGAGGAGTATACCTTACCTCTACTGTATCTTCCCAATTAGTTCGTAGAGCTAATCTTAATAGGCTCTACGATCCTTCGAGGTTGGTGAGTAGTGGCTAGGTTACTCTTCTCTTTTCTGAAACCCAGACCGGCATGAGATCCCTTTTTCCTAGGAATATGGATTGAATCAGTAGAGTAGGGTTTGATAGGATCATCCTTCTGTGAGGATTTCACAAATATAATGCCTCTACTAAAACTTAAGGCATTACTAGTGTTAATTTCCTTTACTTTTTCCACACATGGCTCAGAAGTAGATTCCCCAAAGCCTAACCCTGTTCTGTCAGAGAAACTTCTCTGGGTAGAGATTAAGGAGTCCATGGATGAAGAGGATTTATTCTATGTAGAGATTGTCTTTCCTAGATCCTCAATTTTAGAGGTTAGACTTGACTCTCTTTTTGCATTAAGCTCATTTGTTTGTTTTAAGAGCTTATTCTCAGCTTCAAACTTGGAGAGAGAGTCAGTACTTAGAAGGGTTGTTTCCAGTTCTTCTTGAACTTTTTCTTTCTCCTTTTAAAGAAGTGAATAGTCCTTAGTCAGAACTCTAAACCACTTCATGTATTGATGTAGATCAGATGTTATACCATGCAGTGCAGTTCTTAAGTCATCAATATCTACTTCAGGAGAGTTAAAGTCAAATACCTCATCGATACTTACTTCATGTATGTTGGAGTTCTGTTTGTCCCTTGCATTTTTGGCCATCAGGCAAAGATTTGCCATTTGAGGATCTTCATCATCTCCAGATTCCGGAGTTGAGTAATTGTCTGAGTCACTCCACGATCCTCCAGCTACAAGGCCTTTGTCTTTCTTCTGAGGCCTTTTGTTGCCTTTGTATTCCTTCTTTGAATGTGATTTCTTCTTTAGTTCTTCTCTGAGAGTTTTGTTGCAGTTAGCAATGAAGTGGCCGGGTTTCTTGCAATTATAGCATAGGTCATTCATTTGCTCCTGGCTGCAGTAGTTGCTGACTTTCTTTGGCTTGCTGGTTTTGCCTTGTCGCATGAACCTTCTGAGTCTCTTCACCAGCATTGCAAAGTCCTCATCATCATCTTCATCATAGTCAGAATCAACTTCAGTGTTGACTTTGGAGGTGTTTTCAGTTGCTTTGAGAGCAACACTTTTATCCTTCTTTCTTCCTTCAGACAAGGTTTCTGCTCGTTGAGTCAGCTCCAGTTTGTATGTGAGAAGGTTGCCATATAACTGTTGAACATTAATTTTATGTAGATTCTTTGACTCTCTAATGGAAGTGGTTTTGGCATCCCACTTGCTTGGTAAGGCTCTCATGAACTTTATGATTAGATCTTTGTTTGGATAGATCTTTCCATAGGCTCGTAGAGAGTTGAGCAGAACTTTAAATCACTCGTAGGTGGCAGTGACGTTCTCTCCTTGAACGTGAGCAAACATCTCATATTGATGAGTCAGGAGAGATTGTTTGTTTTCTCTGACTTATTCTGTTCCTTCATACATAATGAGTAATGCTTCCCAAACCTTCTTTGCTGTTTTGTTGTTGACCACATTTTCAAACAGATCATCTTCTAAGGATTGGAATAAGATGTTCTTGGCCTTTTTGTCCAGCTGGACAGCTCTCTTCTCATTTTCTATCCATTCTCCTTTGACCTTGATCTGTATTCTATTTGGGTCGTCTGTAGTTGGTGCAAGATTTATAGGAACATAGGGCTCATTCTGAACAGTTTCAAATAGATCTTCATCTATTGAATTTATGTAAGCTTGCATCATAACCTTCCAGTTAGCGAATTTATCTTTGTTGCACATAGGTGGCTTGCTGCCTCCTCTAGTCTTTGATTCGCTTGGTAAGTGTGCCATTGGATCTACTCAAGCTTTGTAGGCTATATTATAGAACCTGCTTTGATACCAATTTTTAGTTCCCAAAGGCACAATAGTTATCTAGAAGGGGGGGGGGTTGAATAGATATTTAAAAACTTTTCTTTTTACTAAGACAGTTTTGATAATGATTTAAACACAGCGGAATTAAGGTTTCTTTGAACTCCCTTTTAGATAGAGTTAATGAGAGTGAGACATTTATAATAGTTATAGCAGTTATAGCTAGAATAAAATAGACACAATTGTTTTTAAGTGGTTCAGAGCACTTAAAGCTCTTAGTCCACTCTTCTACTCCTCGACTAGAAAATCCACTAAGGATGTCTTTTACACTTTTTTGAATCTCATAGATTCCTTCTGGAGCAGTAGTCTAGGCACTTCTTAGTTCACTCTTGAACTCTTCAAGTCCAACAGACTTGGTTCTTCACAGTTCACTTAGAACTCTTCAAGTCCTTCTAACTTGGAACACTTAATTCAGTTGATTGGTAGTTGTTGAGTTTGTGATTGATGCTACTCAGTTGCAGTTAAGCACTTGTTCGAAAGAACTGAGTAGCTGAGCAAGCTTCCTCTTTTTCTCAGATCGTAGAGTTGAGCGTTGAGTGTTCTTGTGCATTTTTGTTCAATACTTGTTTAGATCTATCATCTGCATATGTTTTGCATATATGTGATCCTTGAAATCTATCCGTTGAAGCCATTTGTTGAAGCATTAAATGCGTTTGACATTTCTGAACTATGATGGAGACTTTTATGCACACCTTCTGAATTGCATTCTGGCCCACTGACACAACAGACTGCTTTCTCACCTAACACCTGAAAAGGTGTTTTTTCTCTGTCCTATGGTCCTTTCCTTAGCTTCTTGAATACGTTCCTTTTGTTGAATACTAAGGATATCTTTTGTACCGTTGGGACTGGTGAGGACTTCAACGTTTCAAAACCATTCCACATTTGTTAGAATTTGTCTCTAAACAAAAGTAGGGCTCGATGCTTCTGATAAAAGGCAGATGATACTCTACGATCCATATCGTGGTGTCTTGTCACATTGGTGTTTGGTCTGAAGGGAACACTATGATCTCTCTCAAGGATTTGCACACTACGATCTTCACTTGCTCGTCTTGCAGACTCTACGTTTTCGAGAGCACACTACGATCTCTAAGTTAGCTTCGGCAAACGTCTGGACTACTCTATGATTTCTGGAGAGGCCGTTCAAGGTAGATACACTACGATCTTCTAAGCTCTACGATCCTGCCTTGGCTTCTACAATCTGTTTATCAGCTCGATAGACTGCGATTCTTGTTGAAGCCTATCTATTCTTTTTAAGTCATAGATCAACCTAACATCTTTGATCTCTTTATCTATACATTCGTTTATAGAATGATGAACATTAATAGCTAAGATCAACCTAACAATTTTTATCTATTACTAAGTCCTTGTACATATATTACTTGAAGGACTTTACATATAATCATGAGCATTTACTTTAAACATCAAATCAAAATATGCATTCTTCCAACAATTATCACTGAGAATAATTATTTTTGATGAAGAGTCTCCTTTATTTTTCAGGTTTGTTCTTTGAAGTATCCGGTTACACTTTCTTCTCCTTGGGGGTGCAACAGTAGGTGCTTTTTCCTTTTCTGATCCAGGTCTCTTTCTGCCAATAGATGGACTCCTTGGTGGGACCTCTGATGACTTCTTCACAAACTTAGCTCTTTTCTTGGTTGGCATTACAGGGGTGGCCACTGGAGATGCAGAATCATCAAATTGAGATGACTTACTTTTCATGACACTTACTTTCCTCTTTTTATCAATGCCTTTGTTGCTGCTGCCAGATGTCTTTAATCTTTTATTCTCCATGGGATTTTTCTTCCAATTTTTAAACAGCTTTGGAGACATCACTTTTTGAACATTAAGGGGTCTCCCTCATCATCCCTTATCTTGCTCTTCAGTTTCTTCTTCAGGATAATGCTCAAGAGTCTTCCATGAAAAACCTTTGTGAGGGGTTTATCTGTAGACTTCTTCTTCTCAGCCTTTTCTAGCCATTTGGACAACAAATCAATCAGTAAGGCTCCAAAATTAATTTGTTGTTTCATGACGATTGCAGTCATGACTCTCAGTTGCAGATCGCTAATAGTATCATATGCAGTGTCTTTGCATAAGATATATTTTCCTGTTATCTCAGCCAGGAATTCAAACTCCTTAGGAAACTCCTTCTTCTTTATATCCTTCAAATTTGAATTTTTCTTATAGCACATTAACTTCTTGCCTTCTTCGATGTCAACTTCCTCGAGATTTATCAGACCTTGGTCAGGAAACCCTAGACATTGGTTGATATCTGATGCTCTTATCTTCAAACTTACTCCTTTGATTTTTGTAGATAGAAGCCCAGAATCTATCGTTGCATTTGAATAAAATTCCTTTACCAAATTAGCATAAATTGGAGTGTTGGCTTCTAAGCTTTCAGAAAACCCTGCGTTCTTTACAAGCTCAAGAATGTCTTTGAACTTCTTTTCTTATTTCTCGAACTTCTTAAAACCGAGTTGAATTCAGTGATAACACGTTAATTCTCCTTTTTGAGGGTTCGAAGTATGGGTATTTGATTTCAGAGATTTTGTAGGAGATGAAAGAAGGCGATTTGGGTACAGCTTAAGGTTTAATGGATTTTGGCTTTAAAGAGTATTTAGGGTTCAAAAGGAGAGAGAACGAGAGAGAAAGTCGATAAACTTTGATAACTATTTGGAAGGCTTTTGAATTTGTCTTTATGAAAATACTCCATACTCATGTCCGGCCAAACGGTCAACATCTGATCAATAAAAAGTAAAGGAAAATGATCCTTCTGGGTTTCCTTATTGAACTTCCTGTAATCCATGTATAACCTCCAACCAATCACTGTCCTCGTCAGTATCAATTCATTTTCTTCATTAGTCGAAATCGTCATTCCAGCTTTCTTCGGGACACACTGAACTGGGCTCACCCATGAACTCTCTGAGATAGGGTAGATTATCCCAGCGTCCAACCATTTCAGAATCTCTTTCTTCAGAACTTCTTTCATAATTGGGTTGAGCCTTCTTTGCTATTCCACTATCGGTCTTGCCTCCTCTTCCAGGAGTATATTATAAATACAAAATGAAGGGCTTATTCCCTTGATGTCAGCAATTGTCCATCCTATTGTAGACTTGTACTCTCGAAGAACCCTCAGTAACTTACTTTCCTACAAATCATTAAGCACAGATGTAATAATAATAGGTAAAGTATTAGAATTACCCAAAAATGCATACCTAAGGTGTTTAACAAGAGGCCTTAGCTCAAGAGTGGGTGGTTCCTCGAGTGAGGGTTTCATTCGTGCCGATGCTTTCCCTTCTGTATGTAATGGCTCGAATGGCACCTTGAATCTACTCACTCTAGGCAATGCATCCAACATATGCAAATAGTCCACAAATTTCGGATCATCCAAGTTGGTAGCTCCCATTAAAGTGTTTTCCAACGGATCTCTGTCCAAATCTCTAATCAAGTCTTCATTGGCCATCTTTTTTCTCACATCCATTCTAAAACACTCTTGCTCATCTGTAGGGAATCTCATAGCTTTGAACACATTGAACTTCACCTCTTGGTCATGTACTCTCATCATTAACTCTCCTTTCTGAACATCAATGAGAGTCCTCCCAGTTGCCAATAATGGCCTCCCTAAGATAATCGTAATGTTCTTGTCCTCTTTATAATCCAGAATGATGAAATCTGTTAGAAATATAAACTTATCCACCTTTACTAGAATATCTTCAACAATCCCCCTTGGATAAGTAACTGATCTGTCCGCTAACTGTAATGAGATGTTTCTAGGTTTCGATGCCGGTAAACCCAATTGAGTGTATACAGATAATGGCATGAGGTTCACACTCGCACCAAAATCACACAAACATTTGTTGAAGTCCATGTTCCCAATTGTGCAAGGAATGGTAAAACTACCCGGATCCTTTAACTTTAGAGGCAACATCCTCTACAATACAGCACTACATTCCTCCATAAATGCAACAGTCTCATAATCTTCCAACTTCTTCTTCCTCGACAAAATACCCTTCATAAACTTTGTATAGCTCGGCATCTGTTCTAGGGCTTCTGCGAAAGGAATATTAATCGGTAACTTCTTGAAGATTTCCAAAAACTTAGAGAATTGTTTATCTAATTTTTTCTTTTGAACTCTCTGCTGAAACGGTGGTAGAGGATAGACAACTGGTTCAACATCTGCCTAATTCTTATCCGCTTGCATGTCTTCACCCTGTTTCTCTTCAACAAACTTTTCTTCACTTTCTTTCACATCTTTCTTTGGTAAATTGTCTGCACTTTGCCCCTCAAGATGTTTTCCACTTCGTAATGTGATTGCTTGACACTGTTCATGATTTCCCCTTGGATTTTTCTCAGTGTCACTCGATAAAGTCCCTTGAGGTCTGTTATTCAATGCCAACGCAAGCTGTCTCATCTGATTTTCCAAGTTCTTAATCGTCGTCACTTATGTTTTCATAGCTGCCTCATTACCGGATATATATTTCAACAACTCTTCCAAATCTAACTTTTTATCTTGATGTGGAGATGACTATTGATGCTGATTTTGGAAACCGGGGGGATAAGATGGTCGTGGAGCTTGCTGATTTTTATTGTTACTCCACGAAAAGTTTGGATGGTTTCTTGCCCTGGATTGTAGGCATTCTGGTATGGATTCAGAGGTCTATTATAACTACCTACAAACGGAATCATTCTTTGGATTGATGGCTGCTTCGCTCGCTCGGATGTTCCCCGCGCACAATTCACACACACATACGCCCATCTGTTAAGCTAAACTCGTGAGAGAATCTATTTTCTTCGACAATGATGAAATCTGAGTCACTAAAGTCGTCACTCCATCTACCTCTAACACTCCAGCTGCCTTAGGTTGTGCTATTCTTGCTGTGGGCCACTGATAGTTATTAGCTGCCATAGTCTCAATCAAGTCATATGTTTCCTCAAATCTTTTAGCCATAAAAGCTCATTCTGACGCTGCATCTATACTCTTCCTCAGATTACTGTTCAACCCGTTGTAGAAGGTGTTCATCTACATCCACTTGGGCAATCCATGATGCGAACACTTCCTTAGTAATTCCTTATATCTTTCCCAAGCTTCATACAGAGACTCCCCATTCAATTGCTCAAATGTTGTAATCTCATTCCTCATCTTCGCAGTTTTTGCCGGTGGGAAAAATTTTACAAACTTCTGAGCTAGGTCATCCCAAGTAGCGATTGATCCTGACGGTAGTGAATGTAACCAGCTCTTTGCCTTGTCTTACAGTGTGAACAGAAACAAACATAGCCTAACTGCATCATCAGATACCTCATTATACTTGAAGGTATCAAAAATCTCCAGAAAGCTCACAAGGTGCTCGTTTGGATCATTTTTAGGTAATCCCCCAAACTGTACTGAATTTTGTATCATATGAATCGTCCCAGGCTTGATCTAAAATTTTTTCACTGTAATTGTAGGCCTGGTGACGCTTGACAGAATTTCAGTAACTCTAAGTGTAGCATAATCCCTAAGTGCTTTCTGATCCTCTGCAGCCATACTTTCTTGGTTATCAAAATTCTCCCTAGTCTCTTTAATCCATTTACTAAGCCTCTGAAACCTTCTTTCGATATCGTCCTCATAAGGAAGCAAATCTGGTTTCTTTGACCAAGTTTTTATGCACTAAGTAAGAGAACCTGAAATAAGAAATAACAAAAAAGAAAAATAGTTGAACTTATATTGAAAGTAATAAAATCAATAATCTAGTCCACAACACGGCGCCAAAACCTTGTTGGTGTAAAATCTAATTATGCACGACACGCAAGTTGTAAGACCCCAACTTATTATAAATGAAATTGAATTTCTTTATTAATTATTTTGAAATAGTAAGGGTTGATTTGATTAATGTGGCTAGTTATGGGTAAAATGCGTAAATATTTTAAATAAGCAAGTGGTTATAAAATATTCATTGTTGTCGGGGAATATTCGTTTGGTCGTGGAATATTCTTACTATCGGGGAATATTCGTATGACGGCTCAGCCTTGTGTGGGCCCCATAACAGAAAGCGATTAGATGAAGAAAATGACAAGTATAAGTTTTTATAAATAACAGCGTAGTTGTTACCGTTAACACTGTTGGAATACCCGGTGATTTAAACACAGTATTACGCGGTATTGCACCAATTATTGATTCTTACGTAAGAAGGCACTACTCAATAATTATCACAGTAATTACTGTTCAATATTTTATTTTATTAATTTAATAATTGCTACGTTGATATTTTATATTATTGTTGTTTCAATAATTGTCACTACACAGTATTTTCCATTATCAGATCAATAATTCATATTATTTGAATAATATTATTAGATAGAATTATTGGCAATGTCTAGAAAGTTCTGTCTAAGGAGAGCTTTGGTCACCTAATTGCGCGTTAGTAAGGAGAAGTCCTTATTGGAAAGCGCCCTCTTTCCTGGGAACGGCCTGGTTGTCAGTATTGTGATTCTGTAATATTATTTATGAATAATTAATTATTAATTTATATGATAAGGAATATATTCATTTTATGTGGATATAGATGGAGAAAATTTTTATTGTGACAATTGTTGAAAATTGATATTTTATCTTTTCTGATAAAATAATTCATTTAAATATATTACTATATTATAATAATATAATAATGGTGATATTTTACAATGAATGTGTGATATATGAATAAATGAGGAGGAAGAGTATTTTTGTTACAAAAAATGTTTAAAACATGTTAAACATGTTTGTGAGACCCATTTCTTAACTGAAATTTGATTATAGCCCGTAAAATCGTTCGTATATGAATTTCGGTCAAGTTCTGATTGGAATTTGGAAAAACTTAAACTTACAAAGTTGTAGAGAATTGAATTTCCTATAGAATGGACATAAGATTTGAATTTTTCTGATAAAAGGGATATTTATTATGGATTATTGAAATTCCGGAATAATTGATTTTTGAAGTTTTAAATATTTTTTTAAAGAAAAAAGTTTTTTTTTCATTTTGGTGGGCCCCACATGAGTGGTAAACATGCTGAATTCAGAAGTCTAAGTGGGCATAGGAAAATTTTAATATATATATTAATATTTTATTAAATTTTCTGTTTTGGTATTCTAAGCAATTTGCTATAAATAGGGTGCTTAGGTTTGAATTGAAAATCACACCAGAATCTGAAGTTTTCTCTCTCTGTATTATCGAGCGTATTCTTGTGAGTATTTTGATACTTTGAGTGTTGATATACGGTGCAAGTTCCCTTCAACGTTATATCTGATATTCCATCCAGAAGTATTATTCTTTTGAGGTAAGGGATGTTATTTTTTTTATAAATGATATTATTTCTTTCAAAATCATTATGCCGGAATATTGGTAAGATTTTTCTTGTGAAATTCTTGTCTTTTAGTGTCGGGGTTACTATTCACATATACGACACTATTCACGTATACGACACTATTCACGAATACGACACTTTTCACCGAAAAATAAAATTTTCACTTCTTTGTCCCAGATGTCTATTTTTGTTACTATCTTTGATTGTATCTATGTTTTGATTATTATTCTTGAATTTTTCTTCACAATAGTATATTATGGGGTATTTTTGAACATGGATAAATCGAAGTAAGAATTCCTAATATTTGTTCTTTTGTCTCACTGGATTCGTTTTTTTTAAAATATTTTTCATCATCCTCAGTCCTAAATGATGATATAACTGAATATCTTTGACCTGTAGTGTAAAGATGAATGATTTTCTGATGAATATCTTTGGCTCGTAGTGCAAAGATGAACAGGTGTTGAGATGAACATGACCAACTGATGAATATCTTTGGCCTGTAGTGCAAAGATGAATATTTGATTCAAGATGTATATTAATTGATGTTACAGGGATAAAATATTGATGATAAACTTTTAAATTCATAGAAGAAAGTAGATTTCATTCTCTACGTAACTCTTCTAATGAATTGTTATTTTCGCTGCGAATATTGATCTGAAACTTGTTGTTTATCATATTCTATCAGATTTTTTCCTGTTGAGGACTAACGATAATTTGTTCTATATTATCTTAGTCATAATATTCTTTACTGGGCTAGTTAAGCTCACCATTTTTCCTTTTTGTTCCATTTTTCTTCTCAGGAGGCGAGAATGTAGCGAGTACTAGTCGGGGTATGGAATAATGGTTCTAGAAAGCTATTTTAGTAGTCCTCACTATTTTTGTAAAATGAAGTATCAATAATTGTAATGAGGACCTATTTGAGTGTGGATATTATCTAGATGACAATATTTGTATTTAAACTCACAGTTTATGTGTTGTCGTATTTTGCACGACAATTGTATTAATAAAGTTGTAGTTGTTTCTGTACCATGTATTTGGCGACTCAGAATGGGTGTTGTATACCTATTTTGGGGGCGTCACACAAGTATACGTGATCAACAAGTAATATAATGATAAGTTGAGTATCGTTCCCACATAAACAGAAATCAATTTTAATCTAACTATTACCAGCTTTGTATTATTTCAATTTTATTAAACTAACCGAATTAATGATTGAAAATAATGAAAAACTAATAAACAAAAATCAAATCAAATCAACTCAACTCAACTCAACTAACTAACGTAAATTTTACTTAGATAATGGAGAATTAAGCCTACAACTTCACTGTATGCTTCACTCAGATTATCACACTTCTTTTAAATCAAGTTAACTATTCTAGTTCATTAATTAAGAACACAAAAATAGAATTAGCCATCTCTCAATGCACTAAACTTATATTAACTTAAATCCACAAATGATAGAATTAAGCCAAACATCCTAATTAACTAATTCACTATATCTCTATGTGAATTGCAATTAAAAAAGGTTTAAATCCCAATTTCTCAGATGATTACATGTGATACATAGGTATATCTCTATCCTAAACATACATCATGAATTCCATCAAAACGCAGAAATCACAAACACATGATATTATGACTAAGTCTAAACTCAAATATCATCTCTTGAATCCATACAAGTCTACATAGAATTGGTGATCACGCAATTCATAAATTATGCACACATCATAATAGATGAACTGAAAAATAGATGCATTGAATTGAAATCAAAGCACGATGATCCTTGTTACACTTAAAGATCCATTGTAAGCTTAATAAGATGATTTAGTTCATAACTAATGAATTAAACTCTGAATAGATTAAAGAGAACAACATCCCAATTACAGAAACTAAAATTAAAGAATAAGAATAGTAATAGAACCACCCTTTTCTTCACTCAATTTTGCAAACTTCGTGATCCTTGCTCCTTCGCTCTGTTCCTCTACAAATCTTCTCAAATTAGGGCTTCCAAGTTGTAATTGATTGTTTGATTGATGAATGTCAGAATAATAATAGACTAAGTCTCTGTAATTGCAGATCTATACATTCTCTTTCCAGTCCCAAATGAATCCAAAGTTCATCAGTCCACGCCACGACAGTGGTAGAAATGCAACAGAACTCAACCTTTTTGTCCGCGTACCCCCGCCCCAGTGGGCATTTTAATCTTGGGAACCCCCGCCCTGGTTGGGTGTTAAGTTTCTGACTCATGTACACCCCCGCGTCGGCGAGGTAATCGCTATATAAAAGTCCCGCCTCGGCGGGGTATACTATTTATCTTGCTGAACTTTCTTGCTTTTCATGCTAATTTCTGCCACATTGTCACCATCATGCCTTAGATAACACATACTAAAACGTGTACACAAAAAAAGCACAAACACATAAAATAATACTAAAATAAATGGATTAAGCACTGTTTAAGTCTGAATAGGTATCTGATTCATAGGTATGAACCCACTCATCAATTATACATACATTCCTAAGTAGATCATCATCTAAATACATCGTCTCTGAATACAACTAAAAAATACAGGGAAATGGGGCATAACCACCCAATATCTATAGAGGCCTATCCAAAGATATAACGAGAATTGGGGCACAGCCACCCAATATCTAACAGAGGTCTATCAAAAGAAATAGCGAGAAATGCATCAGAAGAAGTCAATGGTTTTGATGTCCACATCATCCAATCTATCCATCTAATGTAACTCCTCTCGAGTTACCGACTCTCTGCCAGAAGGGATATCAGGCTATTACAATGGAGGATCTACACTGGCAAAAACATCTAAATATGGGCCACCTGAAGGGCCAGCCCCAGAGATGGAAGGATCAAAAGTATCCGCCTCTGATGGATCTCTGCCCAAATACAGGATAAAGAAATGTGTCCGGTCCAACTGCTGGGTCAAACTCTCAATCTGCGTCAGATGAGTAGGCTCTCGAACGTAGGCAATCCAATTTATCATCATGACCGAGCCAGGAACCATATCCCCCATAAACTGTGTGGCGCGAGTTTGAGCTCCAATGGTGTGAGGGAACCACTAGCGGTAAAAAGCCTCCTGAGTAAAAGGTCCTTCTGAAAAAGTAAATCCATCCAAGCCCATCAATGGGATCTCAGTGATCGGCTGCGATAAAGGCCGATAACGCTTTGCAGAAGGAAAGAGCGGAATGCGTATCTCTCCTGTGGTGCTCCTAATAGCACGTTCTCCTAAATAGAGCTCCCAACCTCCGTCAATAAGGAGAGGAATCCGAGAATGGGTGAAACCCTCAGCTACAGGAACCTCCGCTAAAGTGGAGTAATGTCATCGCTGTCCCCATGGATAGGTGTCCAAACCTAGCATGCTAATGAGGCAAAGATATGGGAGCCTCTCGTAGGCCCAAAACTGCGAATACAAAGATCAAATATCCGCGGTCAGTCAAACTAGAAACCCTAACAAAGGGAAATCAAAAGAGAAAATGTTCACCAGTAGGAATGCGTAGAACCCTAACCAAGACTCCGCCACGCCCTTTGAGCATAGGCGTATCCCCCTGAGGAAGTAGGCAAAAGGTTTAGGAACCCTAATCAAACTCTCTGATATGGTCCACCTCCTGAGTGGCAATGACTAAAGCGAATGACACCGTCAAAGAGTTATCAACCAGGAAACTACCCCTGAGGATGATAAAAAATAATCACCGAAGGATGCGATCTCTATCCCTTCGATCATCGGACAATGGCTCTGTCAGAGCCCCACTCATGGAATCTACACTCAAAGGACCAGAACAGACTATCCTGCCCTTTAGTATTGTAGCCGGGACTCCCAACAAGGATCTGACAGCAGTCGGGGAAATGTTAGCCACCAAAGGTATTGGCACCCCGAAAAACTCCATCTTAGTGATGAATCGCCAATTCATCGATGTCATCATCACCTCATAATCCAATAAATTGAGAAAATGGGTTTGGTAAAACCAATGCTCAAACAAAGCCCTGAGATAACCCCAGGGACAACGACGGGGGAGGATGGAAAAGAAAACCTCGAAGCCCCAGGCTGGTACAAAGAATGTATTAATCAGTTCCCTCTGGGCTGCATAAAGTCGGGAACCTGCATCATAGTGCAAATCAAGATCAGAACCCTTGGCCCCACAAATGGGAAAAGGAAGATTAACACGGCTATTACCTCATTCGCATGAAAATAGATCGAGGGGTGATGACTCAAATCATCCAGAAGCTCTGGAATCATCACATTTATAGCTGGAAGCTCCCTACGAGGAATGGAAGAAGAAAGAGCATGATCCACAATGGGTACGTCCTCCTCCTCGACCTTAACATCTGGTCTCTCAACCCGGATAAGACGAATCACTGACTAAGTTAACCGACAAGGCTGTCGGGTTGGGCGAGGCCGATGAACATCTGAAGCTCTCCTCCTCACACCTAAAGAGGTCCTACAGGAGCTACTCGGCTGGTCAGGATCCACATATCTTGACAAAAGTCTCCAAATCACCTCAGAAATGGTGTGGTATATTCTAACCTAGAGCTCATTAAATTCTATTCATAGCTATATGCATGCATTACTTTAACGTACATCTGCAATAGAGTTAAAAATGCATGATCATTGAATGCCTAGACTCGTGAATTTTTTTTGCCAGAGTCTCCCTTGTAAAAAGGACTATCAACATGCACATAGGCATGACTAGGTGGCCATTCTGTAGCACACCAACTCAAAGTCATAAACTCTCGGACCTAGAATGGTCAAACCCGACTTCATTGCACATCACTCAGCAGAAGCCTTCCAGGATAGTTAGGCACATCTCCCAACTTTTTTTAGATTGAAAGACACGGACGACCGAAGGAATGAAATTCAAGATTGCGGGACCAATAGGGCCCAGTCCCAGGTGCAACTACGGCTGACCGCAGGTACACCTACGACTGGCTCCTGTGCTTATATAAAGGCATCAATAGATCATTTTGAGAAGAGAGATAACTCATTTTAAAGAGAGAAAGTGCTCAAAAATCACTAGATCTAAATTATGTCTAGCATTATATAGTTAGATCTTATATATAGAGAGTGATATAACATAGATCCAAGTCAAAAGAATCTCGTTACTACGTCCCCCTACGTGAAAAATCAAATCTTTGTTTATTTCCTTGTAAATCTAGTTAGACCTATTAGATCTAGTTCAATACTGTGCTTATACATAGCTAAAGTTTCAATCTTTATACATATGTTGGTTGTTTATCTATAGATCTATCTATTATACCGATTATTATGCTTATATATAGTTAAACATCAAATATTTTACAAGATCCACCCTAGATCTAGTAAGATCTAGCCCTTAACCCATTATAAAGCTTTGAAGATTGAACCTTAATGTTATATTAGCTCAGATCTAGGTTAAATCTAGTCAATTTCAATTATTTCAATCGATTCGCAAAACCCTAGATCCATATCTAGTGGGGAGGAGGTCCTAACTAATCACGCTAGGGATTCTTATCAATGAATCATCTGATAAAGGTTTTAGGATACATTTTTATATATACTTTTGGTTAAATCTCAATTGTGTCATTGTACAGATCTTTGGATACCCTAGATCTATGGATTCATATCCTAGATTCTGGGATCCTTTGATAGATCTCGTCATACACGTAGTCCCTCAAGTGATGGTTTCGATATTGCGGTCTAAAAGCTAGGGTTGCAGGAGCCCCTTTTAGATCTTTCCAAGTTATATTCAAGCATATTGATATGAGCCTAGGAATCCGGGATCCACTAATTGGATCTGGACTAGATTCCCATGATGGACTTTTTTTGTTAAAATGTAATATTAAACCATATAAATCATTGTACATGTAATTTCAGGCCTTTAAACAACTTCGAGGGATTTGTCCCGGGAATTCGGATTTAAGGCCCGGTGATAGTGAAAATTGTGATTGTGGGTGCTCGGGTATATCAAAATGGCTTTCATGCCCAAGGATGGCCCGACCCTTTTCAATGCTTTATTTCATGTATTATCATCAAAAATGATTTTCAAAACAAAACAACGAAGATCTTGTAAAATAAATCGCTCGTAAATAGACAAACATAAGGCTAAAACCAAGCAAGAACATATGGCAAGAGCACTAAAGTTCTCTAAATCCTCAAAAAGTCCCTTCATCAAAACTCAAATTAAAATCAAACAATTGCGCTCCTAGGCTAAAATAAGGCTTAGAACGACTTACAAAATTAAGACACTTAACACAATTCAAAAATATCAAAGCCTTTCTTACACAAACACACACACACACACACACACACACACACACACACACTTCATGCTTAGGAAATCAAAAAGATGCGGTAACTGTGTTTTCACAGAAGTCGGGGGTGCTTAACACCTTCCCCTCGCTTAAGCAAGCCCCCAAACTCTATGAATCTCGGTTTGAAGAGCAATTTTACGGAGTCACATATTGGGTCATATTGCAAAAATGTTAGAAATCCAGATGAGTTGGTACATCCATTTGAACTTATTCCAACTGGCGACTTTGTTTAATTCGACCCAATTATTAAAATCAAACCCTTTTTTCCAAATTCGTCGTCATTTATGTCGGTCTTTTCCTAAAACCTATCCTTTTAAGTGAACATCAAAAATAGAAATCTTAAAAAGGGTAGAAACACCACAAAAAATAAGAAAGAGGGAAAATCTTTTTCCCCCCGGCGTTGACACTTGAAGTTGGTAGAGTGATTGGAATCATAGAGTTAAGTTTTACACTTTGCTCTATGATTAGGACTTAATATCTGCTTTACTATCTGCTCCACTTTCTGCTCTACGAATGAGTACTTTATGATGTTTGGGACAGACTTAGCAGACTTCTCTTTATTCTCTAAATGATTCAGCAACTCTACGATGCCGAAGACAACTTTACAATCTGGTTGTCTCTTTGTCGCTTTACAATATTAGTTGTTGCTCTACGAAATCTCGGTTACTTTGCGAATAGACTTATCCTTTATGACAAGGCATAGTAACTTTAAAACTTTATCTTTATAGAGCCATTTCTAGAGTTTCCTTATGATTAGGACTATACTCATCATTCTTACAGTATACTTCTACGATTTGTCTTCTCTTTGTTCGATCTTCAACTTATCTTCATGACTTATAAAAGATAGCTCTATGACCGTTTATCTGATGCACTGCAATAGATGAGCTAACTTTTCTATTCATGATGACACTTCGTATAGGCAGGGTAACTCTACGATCAGCTAATCCTATCAATTATATATGGAAAGATTCAATTAATAAGATCAACTTAACAGTTTTGATCTCTCTAAGTCCTTGTACATGTGTTTCTCGATTAAGGACTTTACAAAACTTATCAATACAAATATACTTAATCATGTGCATTTAGATAAAGTTAATTCGATTAGATCAACCTAACAACCTTGATTTTTCTATTCTAAATCATTGTACAATTGTGATGTTATTAAGGACTTTACAAAACTTACTGATACAAATACACTTTAATTAATCATCAGATCATATATTAACATTCAACTAGATCAACTCCATAAGATAAACCTAACATATTTGATCTTTCTATTTTAAGTCATTGTACACACATAACATTATTAAGGACTTCACAAAACTTACTTGTACACATATACTTTAATCATTATTCATCATCAAATCTTATACATAGGTTTCTAATGATCTCATGTAGATTCCTCATAATCTCCCCTATATAGTCTTAACAATCTCATGTAGATTCCTAACAACAACAACAATTTGTCAATATTAGGGCCTAGTGCACCGGGTCAACCAATTGAAAAGATTTTTTATATAACTTTCAAGGATGCAATGGCATCAAAAGGTATAGGGTCAAGGATCAGTTTGATCAATTTGATTAATGAATACGTATTAGTTGATTAAGGTGAGACCTGTCTGAGTGTGTCAGACAAATGTGAACAAAGTTTGAACTTACAGTGACAATATTAGATTATCCATTGATTATTGTAATGACAAATAAAGAAGAAATTCCTAATAAGAATGTTTGCAAAAACTGTTATGTAAGGGGATATAAATTCTTGATAAATCTACATCCTATTTAATAGGGAGAGTATGAAGCGATATTAAAAATGTATTGATTAAATAACCGTGAGACGATGTTTAATTGCTACTGAAAGTATCTAAACCTTTAGACTTTGAAGCGGTTAAAATTAGTATGTTATGGTAATCATTTACCAAATTAAGCCCGGTGCTGGCCAATAATGCAGGCTAAACGATTTCGTAAGAAAGAATATGCTGGTATCTAACTTATATAGTATATACCCAACGTAAGGGGTCAAAATAGACCGAATACCTTTAGTAAGAGATTATTATGGCTATATGTCTACAGGAGATACTCCTTTAAGGGGTTAGGAGATTATTGAGTAACTGATGGGGTTTGTACATCTAGAAGACAAAGTCGTATGCAAAGGTGGGAGTGAAATGCTTATTTAAAAAGCTTATAACTATGTAATTTGGGGTTCTCTATCTAATTTTCTGTCTCTCCTTTTTATCTCTCTCTGTTTTCTTTTGCTTAATTGCAAGAACTGAAAATTGAAGGAAAAGCAAAATCTTATCTTTTGAGCCAATAAAGCGTGTAGTTTCCAGGTGGTCAATACCTAATCTTTGTCTTTCTTATTATTCATTTTTGTTCCTAATTTATGGTTGATTTCACTAGGCCCTTTTCTATCTTTATGTATTTGGGAATCTTTTTCTAAGATGGGCATACTGGAATTATGGGTATTTTTTTATTCTTTTAGGGGTTTCTTTACAAGTTGAGGTTTTGAATGCTCAAAACCTGACATACAATTCAAATGATTTAAAGGCATTGGAGGGTTTTATAAATGGTTTAGACTAGGTTAGTGATGTGTCGAAATTGAATGCAAATTCATTTTTTTCCTCCAATTGCAATGATTTGGTTATAGGTAGCGCATCACTTGCAGTTCTTCCTCTTCTCTTGATTGGACAATGAATTTGACTCTGGTATGGTAGTTAAGTTAGAACTTGGAAGGAAAAGATTAATGGGCAAGCTCTCAGAATCAATTGGCAATTTAGACCAGCTTAAAACCTTTAATTTCTCCCACAATGTCCTCAAATGCTTATTGGAAATGGGTTTGACAAAATAAATATTAAAGTATTTTGAGGCTTAATTTAATGTGGGACCCACACTCTAGAAATGTCGGGTCCATGCACCAATGCGTTCTCCTCCGCGAGGAGTATAACGTGGTATATTTATTTGTTCAAATTCATTAAGAATTGAATGAGAAAATTAACTTCAAAGTCACCTACTTAAAATGTTGTAAATTCCATAGTCCCACATAGGGCATTAGAGAAAAATGTGAAGAATTTATATATGGGATGTTTGCTCAATAGGAAGGGCCTCAAGGGGCATCTCACTTTTGTGAAAGAGAGAAGATTTAGTTCAAACCCACACACGTGCGCCGCCACAGTCGGGTGGGATATATAATTTATTGGACAAAATCTATTTAATTGCGCGCAAACGGTCATATCCCAACTAATAAGCCATGGAATTATTCTAAAAGTAGTCTATCCGGGAGCGCATTCTGAATATAAGTTTTTTCCCTTCCCTTTCCCGTTCTGTTTTTCCGTTTTTTCCCTTCCCTTTCCCGTTCTGTTTTTCCGTCCCGTTCCGCGTTCTGCATTCTACACTTATATTTATTCCCAGTATTCCTTCACTCATCATATCATAACAATATCATATCTAAGGTTCGAGTACAGAACATAGAAATTATGTTCGAAGAATTCTTAATTTCAAGTCACGCGCTAATTAAGAGTTTAAACTGTTTTTATCTTGGGAAGCAATTATTCAAAAACCTTTAGCACCAGTGAGAGAATAAATTTGCTTCAAAGAGACTTTATGAATTCAAAGGAGTCGAATTTGTCTGTCTTGTATATCTAGAATCTATTTTCGTCAAGTAAGTACAATAAACTTTTTTAATTCTGTTTTGTTTAAACTAAGTTTGATATTGTATATTATATAAACTATATATACAAGATAACAATGCTCAATTCCAACATCACTGTTGCATTTGCCCAATTTAGAGGTTTTGGACTTGAACAACAATGCCTTTTTCTGGGTTGTTTCTGGTGAGCATCAATATGCCGTCAATTCGAGTTTTCAACATTTCTTAAAAATATTTTCAGGGTATATATAACAACTCACCCCGTATTCAAGTTATTAATTTAGTAGTGAACTATTTCAATGGAAATATTCAACTAGAGCTTGAGAATTGCAGCTCATTGGAGCACCTGGACCTTGGTTCAAACTGTTTCACAGGTACTATACCGGATGATCTGTTTCGATTACCAAATTTGACTACATTGACTCTTCGCGATAATAGGCTTTCTGGGAAGTTGAGCAACATGTCGATTATATCATTTCATGTATCTGGAAAAGTGTGCATTACATGTTTGATGAAATGCCAAAAAAGAATATAGTTTGGTATTTCGTAATACCTAGAATGTATAATAAATGAGTGTTGTTTTAGAGTTGAATGACTGAATCAGTCAGTCATTCAGTGTATTTGTTTTAATAAAAATCGTCTGAATAACTAAATCGATCAGATTTTTGGACTGAATGGCCATATGTAATTTTTTTGGCTGAATGGGTCGAATGACTGCCGAATGAAGAATTTTATATTAATTTTTTTTATAGTATTAACTATTACATTAAGTAATATTAAATAAATTTAAAACAATTTTGAAATTTTTTTCAGAGGGGTAAAATAATAAAAATTTGTTATTGAGATATTTTAGGTATGTCAATTATCAAATAATTTTTTTCATTCAATATTTAGAATTTTGCTTCATTCAGCTCATTCAGATTACTTAAACATTTAAACTTATTTTATTCAGTTTTATCAAACACCCCTAATATAACAATCTTTGATTGTATTTTCTTAGGAAATTATCAAGATCAATCTCGGTGCAAGACATATGTGTCGATAGTGGACAATTGTTGAATCCCAGTTCAAGTTGTTTGATTTAAGGTACTTTAATTTATGATCTTTTATTTCATTTATTATGTTTTAATGAATGTATTTTTTGTCAGATATATTCAAGTTTAGGTTAGTCAATTTATTATTCAAACTAGACCTTACATTGGACATACTATCAACTAGTATAATAATAAATTTATAATAGGACGGTAAGATCAATTAAGATAAAATATGACCGTAGATTTAATCATTTTCTTGATATTTGGAAAAATCTAATTAGTACAATAAGGAAAAGGATCTATAACTGATTGAAAAGAGAAGAAAAAGAAGTGGAGAAGGTAGAGATCTGTAACTGCCGCCATGGTTGCCCCAGTTTCAATCCCTTTCTCTCTTTATTATTTTTGTAGATCGATTTGTTGTTTGTCAATATTTTTGTAAAGTTTAGACAGATCTAAAAATGCGTTTTACTGGTTTTATGATAGGAGATGATGGTGGTGTATTAGAGGATAAGTGGCGGTGGATGTTGCGGTCGGAGGCGGAGGCAACTCCTTTTATCAAGCTTTCTTTTTTCCTTCTTCTTCAGACGGATTTTTTTTTATTGTTGAATCGAGTCTCAACCCGATGAAGAAGAGAAATTAGATTGGTTAATTTTAAATATGTATTTTGATTTTGCTTTTTAAGAATTATTAATTACACATTATGTTTTGTTACTTTTTACCCTTTTATTTAATTAAAATGATAATAATTGAATAAAAATTTAATTATTTTTGATACATCGGAACTAAAATGTCATGTCTATAACACGTCATCATTTTGTGACATTACAAGTACTTCAATTGAACCAAAGTGAAAACAACTAATAGCTTAATCACCTAATTGATAAAAATTAAAAACTCGATCACAGAAGTGGAAAATGATAATAGTTTAAGATAATAATTTATATTTAAGCCTTTAATTAACTACATCCACGATCAAGTATGTCAAGAAATTCAGCTAATAGATTATCTGAGTTCAATCAAGAAACAAGAAACTACACATGTCAAATTACCACAACACAAAAGATCAATTTATCACAAGGAAAATCTTTTTTTTTTCTTAGTTATATAGCCTAAATGACTAATATTGTGACAAATTTCGTTATTTCGAAGGAAATATGCATTATATGTTACAAATTGTTAACGTCAATATCCGTCCACACGCTCCAATCACCAAAGCGCATCCAATCCTACACAGAAACGGGTAAACAAGAAAAGTTTGACGACTTAGGTCACCGGGGGATAGCTCCGGTGTGATAATAAGTACAGGCTGAAAAAGGTTAACAAGGGAGGCTTAACGCTTTAGTGCTGAAAAATAATAATTGTGTGTGTACCTTAGAATCAGAGTAAAGCCTTGTATTTATAGTGATCTCACCTCCTCCATAGATTCATTCCCCACATTGGATTAGGGTTCCTCATTGGGTATAATTCCTTAATGGGATTGTATAAGATCTCCTAAAAAGAAGGGAGTTGGATCAAATCCTAATACCACATCCTTATATTTAGAAACAAAATATAATTGAGAATCCTTTATTCCTTAAAATATTCCAACCTCCAAATTAGATTTCCACATGGACCCTAACCCACCATATAATCTTGGGCCCAATATAGCCCCCAGTCTTCCATTCAAATAAAACATTTAATGGAAGAGTACTTCAAACTAAACCCAATGATTAAAAATAAATGAAATCAAGCCCAAGAGCCTCAGAAGCCTATACTGTATACAACGAAACAACTTTTCAACTTCCCACGCTCACAATCATGACACCCCATAATGAGTCATTCCTCGACATTTGTGCATAACTGAAAAGACACGCTATTTCAAGTTCTGCCCTCCAAACCAGATAAAACTTTCCCCAAAACAGACAAATCCTAACTTCATTCGAATCTTAGAACTCTCTCTCCCTCTTTTGCAAAACCCTCATCATGGCTAGCATCCTTTAAATCTCCAATAATGGCTTCTTCTTAGATACTAGTGAACACCCCTTCCACTACCAACAAACAAATCATTGTTATTCCTCTTTCGACCATCCTTGATCTACCAACAACAACCATCACTTCCTCCACAACCAACTCGAACCCTAACATCAGCATCGTAACCACCGATTCAACTGTTGTAACCACCACCACCACCCAAGCTTCCTCTCAAAACCCAGCCCCAACAGATACTGATTTCCAAAAAATGATGTGTGAATATCCTAATGAAACAAAATTCCCACATGCTAACACTCCCTCCCAAATCACTGATTCAGACCTCGCCTTGATCCGAGAACACTACGAAATTCCTAAAACCGATCAACTCAAATCCCCCTCTACCACTGATCGAATGTACCTAAAAGTAGTATGCACCTAAGACAATCATGTTTGATAATAAAGCATATACTTTGTAACAATCTTATTCTTTAATTAATAAAAGAATTTTTTTAATTAAAGGTTTTTAACTTATCTACATGGTGCTGTTTTATAATATGTGATAAACTCATAGTTTTGAGCAATACTTTTAGAATTATAATGATGATCATGCTAATGAGATCTAAATTCTTAGACCGCTAACAAACTAAAATTGTTCTCAATCGTTGGATTACTAAAAAGGGGATTAGTGAATCTGGATAGATTGATACATACATTGCTTTCTCATTGAATGAGGATGATTGATCTCATGATTATTTGTGTGGAGACACTAAAACAAGTATTTAGGTGCTTATTAGAGAATAAGTTCACTAAACGTGGCTCTCTAAGGAATACCTAATAGAGTTTTACTTGTCTGTCAATAGAAATTCCTGTAGTGATATTAGTACAAGTGATCCTTAAACTTGAGATCATCATTGTATCTTGTGCATGATGAATTATACTTTGACATATTCCTTAAAATTACCCTTAGTGTATATCAAAGGGTATGCTTGGGTGTAATAAGTTGTACATGGAGATAATGAATGATCAACAAAAAAATCTATCGCTTCTAGTAAAAGAAGAGAATGTCCTATGTTATTCGATAAATGATAACCCAGTAGTCCTTGGCCAAGGCAGAATGAAATTAAAAAGGAGTTTGTAATTTGCATTATTTAGAGTTGTGCATTTAAGAATCGAAATGCATATAATTAAATAAAATAAGACTTGACAATAATTTTATGTCTTATATTTAATTGGGACATTGTATGGTGGAAGGATTGAATTGTACGGCAACTATTTACTCAAATGTTCCTTTATGATTAATTTGGAAATTTATATTATCTGGAAAGTCGTTGATCGCTAAGGAGGCTTATCCTTATTGTAGAATAAATGTTATTTATTTATTTATTTAATATGAAGAACCTAAAGGGTCACACCGCAAAAGAAAAATATTTATTTAAGAAGTAATTGACATAGTTGTAATAATAAGTTAAGTGTATTTAATTTAATCTATGGTGATTGAATAAATTAAATAAATTAACATTTATTATTTAATATTTTGGAAATATTAAATATAAATTAATAAGAGAAGTCTTATTATTATTATTATTTAATTTCTAAAGGAGTTTGACAATTAATTAATTAAAGGTACTCTTATATATTCCTAATAAGATTAGGAGCCTAATTAATTATAGGAATTTAATTAATTAAAATAAAACACAATTCTTAAATTATTTAAGAGGGTTGCCCACATCTATAAATAAGAGGAATCTTATTATGGGCAAGGGTTACACAAAAATAACAATTCCAAGAGCTGGGAAAGTACACATTATTCTATAGAGATAGAATTAGGGTTTTGCCAAATACTCATCTTCTTGAATACTTATTCTTCCTTGGTGGATCACCTCTAGAGGCCAAACACTTATGTGGCTAACTTTGATCAAAGGAAAGAATCAAACTCGGTGAATTCAAGTTGAACGTGAAAAGGAATTAGAGGTGAACTCTTACTTGAGGAAGCTCGTTTCTACAAGGGTATGAATCTGATCTCCATCTCTTTTCTATTAATTAATAATTGTGCACAAAGTATGATAATGGTGATGGTTTGTATGAAATTTTTTAAAATATGTTTTATCGCGCTTCCGCACCTTTTATGTAATTTGATTGCATGATCGCGCTATATACAAACCAAACAGTGGTATCAGAGTCTAACTTTGTGCTAATTATCGATCTTGATGATTCCATATATGTATGGTATGCGATTGGATAGGATTTTTTGGGCAAAGAAAAAAAATTGATTCTGCTACGCGGTGTGGCCGCGCTGCCTCCAGTTCATTCTAGAGTGCAGATGTGACACCCCCAAATCTGGGTACTTCATTTCTACAGTAATTGATGTTCACTGTCTGATTAAAGCATATCTAACTACCCATAAATAAGGATATGAATGAAACTCATAACTAAAATAGAAATCCTCCCATTAAAGGGTTACAACATCTTAAACAAATTAATCCCAGGTAATCTAACCTTAAATACATCAATGCGGAAACATAACAAAATAATAAGTCTTATACATAAACATTCGCAAATAACAATTAATAAGTCTTCATCACTTGTTCATTTTGCCTTTGCCCTTACTAGTGGATGGCTCGTCAATTCTTTCAACCTTTGCTGCAATGTTATTATAAAAGAGTGAGCAAACAATTGCCCATATGTATAACAATAACAATAATAGTCATACGAGAGTATTAAATGGATACTAAATGATAAAAGCTCGACTTTTGAATCAAGAATAGATAACAAGGTCAAAAGTACATCTGTGGTCACAAGACCATGAACTATGTCTTAGGTTATTAAGTATTTCTACTTTAAACCTTTAACAGTCATAAGACTATATGGACCTTACTTCTCGTACTTAGGGGGATCAGCCCTTCGTACCATGTATTATGCACAAACATCTTAATGCTGTCGTGTAATGTAATCCCCTATATTAGGGTTGTCATCTCAGCTTAACATAAGAGTTCGCACCAAAGAATGTTTGGTTTGGATTAGCTTTAATAACAGTTATAGAAATTAGAACGCTCATCAACTATGGACTAGTTGAATCAATAAGGGTTCACTAGCCATATAAGAGTTTTATACAATAGTATGATTGAACACTAGTGTTTAAACCAAAGGTTGAATCTCAACAATGTACAACTGAATAAACATTGTATAATCAAAGTATTACTTCAAAAGAGTTAAAACTTCTCATTTGGAATCATGCACTTGAACAATATAGACTTTGAATAATTATAAACAAGAGTTAGGAACTCGTCCAATAAAATATTATGGATAAGCACTTGCGTGATCGAAATCAAGACATGATAAGGAACTTGCTCAATATAAGAGTAGGGTTTAAGAACTTGCTCAGTATAAAGAGTAGTGTTTAAGAACTTGTCTCTTGCGTAAGTTAAACAATTACTACTCACGTTCACGACAAGTCCTACACATTCCATTTTGACCACAAACTCAATTAGTTTCATCACCACTATGATTAATAGTTACACTTCCCACTTTTACACAACTTAGTTCATGATCTGAATTTCTTAACTAATCACATAGCACAAATTTGAACTTTCTACAAGCATACCATATCAGTATGAGCTTTTAAGCATCACAACCAAACCTTTCAAATAGTCAATTTGAGTTTTTAACAACACCTTACAAAAACCAAGTTAAAGTTCTTACACGCTTTGAAAATCCTTAGTTTAAAACCATCACGAACATGTTCATAATCTTTTTTAACACTTTTTTACATTTAAAACGCATTATCAGATTTATTAAACTAAGTTTGACCAACATACATTGGATTGCACAGAGAAATTAAACAAAACAACTTCAATTCTGATACCCCCGTCGGGGCAAGGTTTTGTGCTAAAGAAAGGCCCGCCGGGGCGACATGCACGTCGGGGCTGCACAATTTGAACTGGGAACACCCGTTGGGGCAGACTTGCCCAGGATCAAATTTTATAGCTCGCGACTGCACTGTTCATCAGCCCAAAACTCACAAATTTCATCCATCAAATAACAAATTACTCACACCTAGAAGCTATAGACTCAACCAAAACAACCTTCAACATATATAACTTAATTACAACACCAAATTTTTTTTTAAACATCCCATTTGGAGCCTCAAAAATCATGATTCATGCTAGTTTATCAAAATTCAACACATTAAGCGAAAACCTCCATCACAGATTCGTTTCTTAACTAAATCGCTCCATTTAACATGCATTCTTTTCGTTTTTGAATGTATTAAGAATAACAACAATCAATTTGTCGATTAACATACAATTTAAGCATCAATTTTTTATACATATAAGTTATATTTATATATTTTTCATTGTAAACCCAAATATTCTTTTTTAAACAAAATTTCATGGATTAATTCAACCAAAATCGTTTATAAATATCATATAGTAGATTATACACGCATATTAACAATTATAAACAACTTTCCAACAATTTAACTATGAAAACATAATTACAGAGAACTTAAAACTAATTTTCATGAAGAACTCAAGAACATAAACTAAAGCTTGAATTTAAGTGTTTACCCTTGCTTTCTTGTTTAGATTACACAAGGATGATGTAGATTACTCCTCTTTAATTATTCAAGTCTTTTTCTTAAATCTCAATTTCTTTCAAAGTTCTCTTTGTTCTTAGAATTCTCAAACTTAACAAATAAACTAATATAAACATAATATAACTTAATATTCGTATAATAACTAGCATGTACATGCGTATCATTTAATTGCATCATGGCCTTAACCGATCCTATGTTCTCAAGGCCATGTTTGGCTAGCTTTTAAAAGGCTCCTTTTTAGTTTATTTTAATTAACTCACTTATTATATAGTACAAATGTCAAACTTTAATTAATCAAATTACATTATTTAAATTCAATTAAATTAAAGTCAATACAACTCATTAAACCAAATTATCACATAACTAAAATTCTTATTTATTAATTATAACAAATCATTAAATCTCTTATTAATTATTAAATTTAATTAGAATCATATAATAATTATTTAAAAATTTATTTAATTTAATAATCCTAATTAAATTCACACTTTGAATCATAAAATTATCCAATCATTAATTTAATTAATATATTGCATTTAATTAAATTAATCTACAATAATTTCATCAAACACTTACTTAACTCCATAAATAAATTAATAAAATTATTTATTTAATTCAATAAATATTCAAAATAAATTAAAAAAATATCGTTCTTCATAGCGGTCGCACCCCTAACCCAGAAAACGTTTATGGGGTTACAGCTCGGCCGCGCCCAACAATAGAATTTGAATTTTTTTATTTTTATTTATTTATTTCAGTTAAGATAAAAGGTTTATTTTTAATTGGAACATATTTTAAAAATAAAAGTTTTATATTAACTTGGAATTGGATTCCAAGTTCGTTTGAATAAAATAGTTTATTCACATATGGAATAGGATTTCATGTTTCTTAAAATTAAAGATGTTTAATTTTTATAAGGAATATGATTCAACATTTTTAATTTTTCAAAGCAATTTTAAGTTAAAATAAAAGAGATTATTTTTTACTTGAAATTGGATTCATTGTTAATTAAAATAAAGGAGTTTATTTTGATTTTGAAATTTATTAAAATAAATGAGTTTATTTTAATTCAAAATTTGATAAAATAAAATAAATAAATTTGTTATGATTCAAATTTTGATTAAATAAAGGAGTTTATTTTTATTTCAAAAATTGGATTTTAATAAATTTAAAATTGCTCATTAAATTGATATTGATGCATATATGGAATGGATTTATTATTCATCAGATAAATTTATTTATTGATGCATATGTTGATGTGTATGTTAATAAATGAGATTGATTATGGACTATTGACCAATGTGATTAGATTATATTTTAGTTGGATGCATGAATGTATAGGTTTTATTAAATGGGGTTTGCGTACCTCGTTTTTTCTAATTTTTCTTGATGTAATTTTTTTCTTCCTCCTATGTACTTCCCCTTGACGGTTGATCAAGATTTCTATTTATTGTAAATAATTTTTGTAATAAGATTAGTGAGAATTATCTTGAAGAACCGGAGACAAAGGAGCAAGGAGTGCTTGAAGACCCGTTTGTAATTGAACCCAGGTTTAAATGTAATAGTTATGTTTAAATTTAATTCTTGCAACCCTAGGTTTGACATTTTGCTTCACTTGGTGGCTCTAGTGAACCAAACTAGAATAAAGTCCATAATCAATTCGGGTAGAATATAGTATTCTATATGCATGCTTATACTATATATATATAGTATATTATAGAACATGATTCACATGTTAATTAATATGACGCGTATATATATATATATATATATATATATATATATGTGTGTGTGTGTGTGTGTGTGTGTGTGCATACACGCTAAACAAGATGAGACAAATAATAACAAACCCCTCAAAGAAATTATATTAAGTCTAAAGCATTCAAATATATTTGAAATATCGAACGTCGCCTTCTAGCATGAAAAAAATAATAGAGTATCAAATTAATTACTATATGTTTGTTGTGTCACACAAGGCTTATATTAATTTTTTGAGATGTTATTTTATCACATTTGATGCTTATAAAGAAATCGAACAGTGTTGTTTGGTTGTGTCGCACAAGGACAGTGTTTTTCTTTTTGAATATATGGAAGTGTTAGGCTGGACTTAACTTGGATAATTATGATTCGGATGTGTTGCACTTGATCATAATATTCTAAGAGGTAAAATAAAAGGAGTTACATGTTGATGTAATTGATAAGAGTTGTCTACTTATTTATTTATATATAGTTTGTTGTGCCGCATAAGGCTATATACATTTGAAATGGGATTCTTATTCTCACTAGCAAATCTTTAATTAGATTTTTCAAGACTATATAAGTGAGGGTAATATAGTTTGAAGAAAATAGTAGGAGATACCAATTTAAAACAAGACCTAATTTATTTTAGTAATTAATAAAAGAATGTATCTTAAAATATTGTTAATTACAAATTCATTTAAAAAATTTTACAATGTCTAAATTATTATCATTGCGGAGCATATTAGATGTTATTTAATTGGACCAAATTAAACAGATAGGTTAAGAAAATAGAGAATAATTCTCACGGTTGAAAAGCTATCTTATGTCCTTAATATGTCCATCCCTGCAATGTTTATAGAAAATGTCTCTGAGGAAGAGATTGCTACTTTCAAAAAGTGGCAATATGATGCACAGTTGGCTCAATGCATCATGCTCGCATCCATAAGTAATGAGCTTCAGCGTCAACATGAAACTATGGACGCTCCTACTATATTCTTGCACATCAAGTAGTTGATGGTGAGGAAATTAAGACTAATAGATATCAGATATCTAATGAGCTCTTCCGATCTAGAATGACCGATGGCACTACAGTACAGACAAAAGTCCTTAATATGATCAATTTGATTGAATAATTAGGATAACATATTTTGTAATGGATGGAGAGTTAAGCCAATATTTTATCTTGCAGTCACTCTCGGACTCCTTCTCATAATTGTTGTGAATTTTTCATATTAATAGGCTAGAAACCAACCTCGCTGATTTGCTTAACATGTTGAAAAAATAGTTGAGAGTCATTTTCCAACCAAGAAAAACCAAGTCTTACTGGTAGGGGCCAAATGATTTTCTAAAAAGAAGAACAATTCAAAGAAGGTAAATAGAAAGGTAAAAACAAAGAATAATAAGAACAAAACTGATACGGATAGCGAATGATTTTTCTTCCACTGCAATAAGCCAAGACTCTAGAAAGGAAACTATGAGAAGCAACTTCCAGAGGCTAACCAAAGAAACTTAGTGAAGCTTCGGTTAAAAATACAGTTTTGTTCATGATTGAAATAATTTTTTCTTTAAGTCAAGATTTTACTTGGGTATTGGATAACGACTTTGGTTCTCATTAATATAGATTTATGAAGGGACCAAGTAGAAGTAGAAAGCTAAACAATGGATAAGTAATCTTATATGTGGAAATGAAGCAAAGGTTGCTACTTTAGCCATAGGAACTTACAGTTTAGCATTGCCTACGGGTAAGTCTATAAATGCAATAAGTTGTTATTATATTTCAGTTCTTGTTAAAAATATTATTTTTATTTTGTTGTTTGACAACAAAATTTTTGGTATTATATTGAAGAATAATTGTTGTTCTATTTATAATAATAATGTTTTGTATAGAACTAGAATATTACTTAATGGACTTTGTGTACTTGACTTCACTGAAAATTATTTTGTAAAGTGAACAAACTAGTATAAGAAAAGGAGATGATCATTAAAAGAGTTGAATGTGTGTATTTGCTGAAAATACAAGTATGAATTATTTGAAAGGTTCTAAGATTTCAGAAGTGAAACTAATTGGAAAAGTATTAGAATTCTTCGATTGGATCAAGGAATAAATACTTGTGCAATAAGTTTCTAGATCTTCTTAAATGGTTTTCTCATAATGGACGCCTCCTAATACGTAATAATTGATTGATGTATCTGAAAGAAAAATTATACCTTGTTGGATATGGTGCGGTCCATAATAATTTTTACCAACATTCCAGTATCCTTCTAGGGTTATTCCCTAGAAATAGCTGAATATCTACGAAAAAGGGTAACCTCAAAATATGTCCCCAAGACTCCATAAAAGTTATGGACAGGGAGGATTCCTAATCTTAAGTATGTTAGGATAAGGGGTTGTCCAACTTATATGAAAAGGTTTCAGAAGATAAGCTTGGGACAAGATTTAACAAGTGCAGATTTGTGGGACATCCTAAAATAAGTTTAGAGTGTATGTTCTATAATCTTACTTAGCAAAATGTGTTTGTTACGAAACACGCTGCCTTATAAGATAAAGGTGTTTATCATTGAAGGGGCTAGTGAAAGGATAATAGAATCTTGAAGAGTTCAAGAACCACAAAACACTATAAGTTAAATAAGAGGAACCTATAAATAGACCTATTATACCAAAAACCAAATTGTAAATCTGGAATAGTACCGAAGATACTTAGGAGGTATGGATTCATCATAGATGTTGATGATGAGGTACACATCATGGAAGATGATGATCCAGTTACATACGATGAGGTAAGAGTTGTAGACACTCAGAGAAATGGACTGAAGCAAGCTTCTTAAAAATAGAACATCAGTTTTGATGAGACAATCAAAAGAGTTTAATTTTATCAAAAACAAGAATGAACCTAGTGTATCTGAAAATTCGATGGGGAGTTGTGACATTCCTAGTATTATATGTTGATATACTACGGATAAGGAATGACATATCAATGCTACAATCAGTAAAGATAAAGTTGTCTAAACATTCCTCCATGAATGATTTGTGAAGAGTATCTTAATTGGGGATATAAATCTATATAGATAGATTTAAAAGGATGCTCGGTTTAACCCAAGGAACATATATTTATTTGATACTAAAGCCGTTTAGCATGACAAACTCCAAAAGATATCTTATGTTATTGAGCCATGGAGTGTATCTCTCTTAATAGTCCTCATAGACTCCTAAAAAGAGAGATTGCATGAGTAAGTATCATGTATGCAATGAAATGTAAGAGACCTGATGTTGATCGGTCATATTCTAGAGAAGATCACTGTAAGAAAGTGATAACATCTTAATGTACTTAACTAGTACTACGGATGTGATTAAAATTTAAGGTGGGTCTAAATTAAAACTAGAGAGCTTAAAAGACTTAAGTTTTTTAGATTGACCAAGACGACATGAAATCCACTTTAGGGTAAATTGTTACCTTGATCGGTGGTACAGTAAATTGGAAAGGTTCCAAATAACAAAGAGTTATTCGTTTAGTGACAAAGACAAAGTATATAGCTGTAAATGAAGCTGCAAGTGTGACACACCCAAATTTGGATACTTCATTCCCACAGGATTTGGTGTCCACTTTCCAAATAAATCACATCTAACTACCCATAAATAAGGATATAAATGAAACTCAACTTAAATTAGAAATCCTCCCAATAAAGGGTTACAACATCATAATAAAACCCCAGGTTGTCTAACCTTAAATAAAAACATCAGTGTGGAAACATAACATAATTTAAATAAGTCTTATACATAAACATCTTTCAAATAACATTTAACAAGTCTTCATTGCTTGTTCATCTTTCCTTTGCCCTTACTGGTGGATGACTCGCCAACTTTCTCAACTTTAGCTTCAATTTTTTATATGCAAGAGTGAGTAAACAATTTCCCACAAGTATAACAATAACAACATGAATCACATAAGAGTAATCAGTGGATACTGAATAAAAGAAAGCTCGACTTTTGAATCAAGAATAGAAAGCATAATCAAAAGTACATCTGTGGGTCACAAGACCATGAGCTATGTCCTAGGTTATTAAGTATCTCTACTTAAACCTTTAGCAATCGTAAGATTATATGGACCTTTCTTCTCGTACTTAGGGGGATAAGCTCTTCGTACCATGTATTATGCACAAATATCTTAACGATATCGCATAATATAATCCCTTGTAATAGGGTTGTTCATCTCAACTTTGACATTAGAGTCCGCACCAAAGGAAGTTTGGTTTGGATTAACTTCAAGGGTAATTTAGAGTTTAAACATTCATCAACAAAGGATTAGTTGAATTAATAAGGTTTAATATTGTTTCCAGGGTTCGATAACAACATGATATAGAATAGTAATGAATCATAGGTGAATCAACATTATAAATTGAAGTCATTCTTTAGAAATGAACTAGAAAGCATTGATTACTATAATAAACCTTGCTTGATCGACAATAATAAGCTAAGGTTACATTCTTTCTCAATAAGGAAATAAGATTAGGAAACTTGCTCAATTTAAGAATAGGTTTTGGAACTTGAACAAAGTAAAAAATAGAGTTTAAGAACTTTCTTAACAATAACAAGTTAGGGATATGAGACTTGCCTCGTGCATAAGCTAAACAATTATAACTTGTTCCTAATTATCCTACACATATCATATGGAACCACAATACCAATTAATGATATTACAATTATCAGTTCACTTTCCATTATACTTAACTTAATCATTTTAGCTAAGTTAATAACCTTTATCTTTAGTTAAACATACTGTCACCTACCATGAACATAGAAATCTGTACTAGCATGTAACATTAGTTTCATCTTTAAACTATGTTACCACACTTAACTGCTATCAAGATTAAGTGTTATATAATCTACTTGATCATAGCTTATAATCATCAATTATATGATTATCACATGTTAATACATCTTATAGTCATGTTTTACACCTCATTACAATCTTTTATTAAGATTACATAAGCATTCCCAGAAGTTGCACAATCAAAAGCTCATCACTAGGCCATTCTGCCAAGTGGCACTGCAGCGCTGCCCAATATACTAGAGACCAACACCGTAGGTACTGTGGCATGACCATAACACTGGGCACGGAGATGCGGCGCCCCGGCGCTGTAGCGCGAAGACAAGCCTTCTAAGAGGCACTGCAGCGTTGCGATGCAGTTTCAGGCACTCTTGGTTTGCGAAGAACACCGAACAAAGCCAAAAACTCCCAAATTCTTTGTCCATAAAATAATTTAATCCTACCCATAAGTTCTAAACTTTATAGAAACATATTACAACAGCCTTAGCATGATTTTAACAATATAAATCACAAAGAACAACGAATTTCAAAGGATTTAAGACTATGTTCATGCTCAAAACTTATATTTCAACATGTTTAACGATCATCTCACCACAGATTCATTTCTTAACCAAATCAATCCATATGAATTTTGTTTTTTTCGTTTCTTGACATACTAACACAAACTATGATCAATTTATAGATTAACATACAATTTAGGCATCAATTTTTATACATATAAGCCATGTTCATACATTTTTCTTTGTAAACTCAAAACTCCATTTTAAACATATTTTCATGGATTTGATTACTTTAAATCACATAGAAATCATATAAAAATAGACTATGCATACTACTAAACATCTATAATCAATTTCTTAACAAATTAGCCATCAAAATTCATTTATAGAGAACTAAAATCAATTTTCATGTGGAAAACTCAAGAATATAAATTAAAGCTTGGGATTAAGAAATTACCCTTAATTTCTCTGTTTAGATTAAGCAAGATGATGTAGAATAACTTTGATTCCTTCTCTTCCTTCTTAGATTTCCAAACTTTCCTCTCAATTTCTCTCTTTTTTTTCCTAGACTTATGTATATATGAACTGACAAATACGTATAACATATAGTATATAACTGGCATAATGCGTATAACTACTGTAACATGGGTATAAGTTAAGCGCATCATGGCTTAAATTGATCTCATGTTCTCAAGGCCATGTTTGGTTAGCTCATAAAAGGTCACTTTCTAATTTATTTTAATTAACTCACTTATTAGATAGTTTATTTGTCACACCTCAATTACTCAAATTTCAATATTTAAATTCAATTAAATTAAAGTCAATACAACTCATTAAATCAATTTACCACATAATTAAAATTTTATTTATTAATTATAATTTCATTTAACAATTTATTAAATCTCAAATAAATTATTAAATTTAATTAGAATAACATAATAGTTATTTAGTAACTCATTTAATTTAATTATCCCAATTAAATTAAGACTTCAAACTATAAAATTATTCCACATTAATTTAATTAATGTATAACACTTACTCAATTAATCCACAACAATTCCATGAAGTATTTATTTAACTCAATAATTAAATTAACAACAAAATATTTATTAAATACAAAATTCTCGTTCATTACAACAAGTTGATTGTTTGGATGAAAAGTTCATTACAGAACTAGGAATAGTTCCTAAGTCTCATCTTGGATCTAAACATGTGTTTTAGAACTTTCATTTGATTGAAGAATCATTGAAAGAGGAGAAGTCACTATAGAGATAGTGGACTTTCAAGAACAACATTACATATCCATTAACTAAAGCTTATCCAACAACAGGATGATCGCCACTTAGAGAAGAAGGGTATGAGATACCATGGCGATTGAATTTAGTGCAAGTGGGAGATTTAAAGTAGTATGAAAACAAGTCAATCATGTTTAATGATAAAGCATATACTTTGTAACAATCTTATTCATTTATTATTAAAAGAATCGTTTAATTAAAGGCTTTTAACTTATCTACATTGTGCTGTTTTATAATATGTGATAAACTTATAGTTTTGAGCAATGCTTTTAGAATCATGATGATTATCATGCTAATAAGATCTAAATTCTTAGATAGTTGACAAACTAAAATTGTTCCCACTCGTTGGATTACTAAAAAGGAGATTAATGAATCTAGATAGATTGGTACATATGTTGCTTGCTCATTGGATGAGGATGATTGATCTCATGATTATTTGTGTGGAGACACTAAAGCAAGTATGTAGGTGCTTATTGGAGAATAATTTCACTGAACATGGCTCGCTAAGGAATTCCTAATAGAGTTTTACTTTCCTGTCAATAGGAATTCCTGTAATGATAGTAGTACAAGTGATCCTTAGACTTGCCATCATCATAGTATCTTGTGTACGATGAATTATACTTTGACATATTCCTTAAGACCCTTAGGGTATATCAAAGGGTATGCTTGGGTGTAATAAGTTGTACATGTAGATAATAAATGATCAATAAAGAATCTACCGCTTCTAGTAAAAGAAGAGAATGTCTTATATATGTGATTCGATAAATGACAACCCAGTAGTCTTTGGTCAAGACAGAATGAAATTAGAAAGGAGTTTCTAATTTACATTATTTGGAGTTGTGCATTTAAGAATCGAAATTCATATAATTAAATAAAATAAGACTTTACGGTAATTACATATCTTATATTTAATAGGGACATTGTATGGTGGAAGGATTCAATTGTACGGTAACTATTTACTCAATGGTTCTTTTATGATTAATGTTGAATTCTATATTATCTGGAAAGTCGTTGATCGCTAAGGAGGTTTATCCTTATTGTAGAATAAATGTTATTTATTTAAATAAATTAATAGATTTATTTATTTATTTAAATAAGATTAGAATTGTTCTAATTGATTTATTCACAACCGATTTAATATGGAGAACCTAAAGGGTCACAATAGTAAAAGAAAAATATTTATTTAAGAAGTAAATGACATAATCAAAATAATAAGTTAAGTGTATTTAATTTAATCTATGGTGATAAAATAAATTAAATAACTTAATATTTATTATTTAATATTTTGGAAATATTAAATATATGTTAATAAGTGGAGTCTTATTATTATTATTACTATTATTATTATTTAATTTCTAAAGGAGTTTGGGAATTAATTAATAAAATATACTCTCATATATTCCTAATAAGATTAGGAGCATAATTAATTAAAGAAGTTTAATTAATTAAAATAAAACCCAATTCCTAAATTGTTTAGGAGGATTGCCCACATCTATAAATAAGAGGAGTCTTATTATGCGTAAGGGTTACACAAAAATGACAATTCCAAGAGTTGGGAGAGTACACATTATTCTATAGAGATAAAAATAGGGTTTTGTCAAACATCCATCTTCTTGAATACTTGTTCTTCCTTGGTGGATCACCTTTAGAGGCCAAACAGTTGGGTGACTAACGTTGATCAAAGGACGGAATCAAACCCGGTGGATTCAAGTTGAACGTGAAAAGGAATTGGAGGTGAACTCGTACCTGAGGAAGCTCGTTTCTACAAGGGTATGAATCTGATCTCCATCTCTTTTCTATTGATTGATAATTGTGCACAAAGTATGATCATGGTAATGGTTTGTATGAATTTTTTTAAAATATATTTTATTGCTCTTCTGTAACTTTTATGTAATTTGATTGCATGATCGTGATATATGCAAACCTAACAGTACCTCCAATCCGATGGCTGGACCACCATGCCCTTTACTCTCCTCGAGAAAGGGGTCTGACTACCCCTATACCCTTTTATCTTTACCCTCATAGGATTTATTAACATCGGCTTCGCCCAATTAGTGTATAAATCCTACATTAACATCATAACCTTCATCGCCTTCTTTCACGAGATCGACATCTCCCCTTCTATAGACTTTTTATTTCCATTATACCAACAGGGTAACTCCTGAGAACCTAGATTCAAAGTCCTGAGCAAAAAACCACCATAACCTAACCCAAAAATCAAGAAACGCCCTCTAATGGACGCTCCCACGGGCAACAAAGGTTGGCACAAAGACTAGTTCTTTGTCAGAGGACCAGAAACACACAAACTTCCAGAATGGTCCTCCTTCTAGCGCCAATGTTAATGTCAAGATCTGTCAACACGCTCCAATCACCTAAGCGTGTCCAATCCTGCACAAAAACGGGTAAACACGAAAAGATCGACGACTTGGGCCGCCGGGGGATAGCTCCAGTGTGAGAATAAGTACATGTTGAATAAGGTTAACAACAAAGGCTTAATGCTCTAGTGCTAGAAAATAATAATTATATGTGTACCTTAGAATCAGGGTAAAGCCTTGTATTTATAGTGATCTCACCACCTCCATAGAGTCCTTCGCCACATTGGATTAGGGTTCCTCATTATGTATAATTCCTTAACAAGATTGTATAAGATCTTTTAAAAAGAAGGGAGTTGGATCAAATCCCAACACCACCTCCTTATATTTAGAAACCAAATATAATTGAGAATCCTTAATTCCTTAAAATACTAGCTCCAACCTCCAAATTAGATTTCCACATGGGTTAAAATAACCCCACATGGACCCTAATCCATCATATAATCTTGGGCCCAATTATTCATAGCACAACACAAATATATTATATGTTAATATGCATTATATTTCACAGCGGTAATGCGATATTATTTGTTTATGTACTTTTTACCATATATGATCACCTCTCAATTAGAGTTGGTACCTCCAAGAGAATGATTTAACAGCTATAATCTGACGTTTCATTTATCCTTAATCATGATGGTACGTTGATTTTTTCTATTCTTATTCTTCTCGATAGTTTAGATGTACTGAAAAATGTGTTTGGTTATTTCAATAATCTAAAATAAAGTAAAATAAAAATTATGTGTAATTTTATATATACATATGTGTAACAATTTAATTTATTCTATGATTTTTATTTATGTTTGAGAGAGAGAAAGTAGAGATAAGTGATACAAAATTCAAGGGAAAAATTTATAAAATTTTGGAGATATAAACTAAAAAATAGAATTTAGTTATAGAGAATAAGAGAAATCCATATATATATATATATATTAATTAATATTTATGTTCAAATTTGATATATGGGTTAGCCCATATCCACCCTATAGAAACTCAAAATTTGTTTTCCTAGTACTAACCCTACAGGAGGGCAAAAATATCTTTTTACTGTAAGGTTTTGTGAAAATCAAAGTAGAAATCAAATTGCAAAATTAGCGAAAGCAAAATAAAATCAGATTTTAAATTTTTTTCACAAACCAATTACACGGATCATCCTTTATGCATATTATTAATTAAAACGAAGAACAAGAAGTTATGGAATCATACCTTGTAGATATGAGCTTCCACAAGTACGAGTTCAACTCCTACTTCTACGCGATCTCGTTGAATCTCTAGGTAGATTCCTTCCTTCGATCAATGTTAGCCACCCAAGTGTATGACATCTACAGGTGATCTACCAAGGAAGAAGAATTTTCAAGAAGAAGGGTGTATTGGCTCAAACCCTAGTCTTTCCTATCTCTCAGAGAAAAAGGGCGACTTCTCCAACAATTGGAATTACATTATATCGATATATGATATAAGACTCCTCTTATAAAGATATCAGGTAACCCTATTTAATTAAAATAAGGTATTATTTATTTAATTAAATTCCTTTAATTAATTGGGCTCCTTAATCTTATTAAAGATAATTAATTAAATTCCTTTAACTAATTTTGCCTCCTCCTATTAGGAATAAATGAGAGTACCTATATTAAATTAATTCCTAAACTCTTTTAGAAATTAAAAATAATAATAATTGTAATAATATTAATAAAACTCCTCTTATTAATTTATATTTTAAAAATATTTCCAAAATATTAAATAATAAATATTAAACTATTTAATTTATTCTATCACCATAGATTAAATTAAATATACTTAACATATTATTATGATTATGCCATTAACTTCTTAAATAATTATTTTCCTTTTATGGTGTGACCTTTTAGGTTCTCCATATTAAACCGGGTGTGAATAAATCAATTAGAACAATTCTAATCTTATTTAAATAAATAAATTAAACTATTAATTTATTTAAATAAATGATATTTATTCTACAATAGGGATAAGCCTCCCTAGCGATCAACGACTTTCCATATAATATAGATTTCAATAGTAATCATAAAAGAACCTTTGAGTAAATAGTTACCGTACAATTCAATCCTTCCACCATACAATGTCCCAATTAAATATAAGACATGGAATTACTATCAAGTCTTATTTTATTTAATTATATGTATTTTGATTCTCAAATGCACAACTCCGAATAAATGCAAATTAGAAACTACTTTCTAATTTCATTTCACCTTGGCCAAGGATTCCTGGGTTGTCATTTATCAAATCACATATGACATTTCTCTTCTTTTATTAGAAGTGGTAAATTCTTTATTGATCATTCATTATCTCCATATATAACTTATTACACTTGTTGGGTAAAATCTAGTTACGCACAACACGCAAGTATACATGGTAAAAAAGTAATAAAGTGTAAGTAGAGTATTGTTCCCACGAGGAATTGTTTAATAAAAATCACCAAGTACTAACCCGTAACCAACTCAATCTTATTTAAACGAATGAATTTAATGTTATAAATTAAATTATTTAACTAAACTAATTCTAATTACCACTAATTAAAAATCAAATTATGGAGATTTAAGATGACACCATCACTTATTGCTTCATTTATGTTAACACACTTCTCATCAATTATTTTCTATCCTGAATTATTAATCAAGAACACTAAAACAGATAAAACCACATCTCGATGCATAATACCCATACTCACTTAAATCCACAGATGATAGAATTAAGCAAGACACCCTAATTAACTAATCCACTACATCTCTATGTGAATTACAATTAAAAAGGATTTAAAGCACAAGTTCTCTATAAGATTACATATGGCGTAAAGGCATATCTCTAGCCTAAACACGAATCAAGAATTCCATCTATGCAGAAATCACAAACACATGCTATCATGATCAGATCTAAATCTAAACTTCATCTCTCGAGTTCATATAGATTATCACGGTAATTGATGGCCAATCAATTAAACAATTAAGTCCAAATCACAATAGACAATCCTCACAATAGAATATAATAATTGATAGCGAATCATATTAAAATAAACTACACAATATGATCTATTGCAATCTCAAACAAAGAATTAGCTCATTGAATTAAAACTAAGAATCCACACTTGAATACACATTAAAAGATAAGAATAAGATTAAGGAAAAGAAGTGAATCTATTATCGTCAAATTTGTCCTCCGTCTCGCTCTTGATCTGGATCTCCAATGTCTTCCAAGTGCTTCAATCTCCAAATCTCATAAGAACTAGTGTTTTCTCCTATTATACTCTAATCTAATCTAATGGAATCTCTCTCTCTCTCTCTCTCTCTCTCTCTTCTAATCTATGTGATTTTCCTCCTTTTATATGCCTTTTTACATGTCTTTAAGTCCTCTTGGAATTCCTTGAGTCAATCGGATCGAAACAATCCTTCTTGGACTCAAATTCGGACAAAAAATAACTTTTCTGTGCGTACCCCCGCCCCAGCAGGGGTATAAGGCTAAAACGTCCCACCCCGGTGGGGGTCCCTACTATTTTACAGCTTGTACCCCCACCCTGGCGAGTGTTTTGGGAAGAGAAAGCCCGCCCTGGCGGGGGTCCTTTTTCTTCTCTGACGTCCTTTGGGAAAATGACCATAACTTCTTCGTCTGAACTCCAATTTCGATGATTCAAGATGTTCTAGAAAGAGGAGACATAGATCTACAACTTTAATTCTTTGGGTTTTTTGAAATAAGGAATAGAGCAATGTTGAAATTGGCTCTAAAGTGGCTACTATGTAAATGGTCACCCAAAATAGTGAAGTTCAATGTCCGTTGGTACAAAGGTCATAACTCATGCATCTGAACTCCGATTGGAATGATTCAAGATGTTCTAGAAAGCTAAGAAGAACAATATAATTCATGTTCCAAGCCAAGAAAATGAAATAAACATGAAAGCTAGATGATGTCCGGATTGCTTTTCTTTGCAATTTCATACCAATTCTTTGCGATTTCGTACCAATAGTCGCTCACATAGCTCCCAAGTGTATAATCTACAAAATGAACACAAAATGCATGAAAAGTAACTAAGAAACATAAGTTTAAGCAACTAATTCAAGTAACAGATACCGGATAAGTAGGTATAAAAAATACTTATCAAGTACCCCAAAACTTAAACCTTTGCTTGTCCTCAAGCAAAAACACAAAACAACAATGCTATGCAATGCAACTAATGTACATGCTTACGAATCCAACAGTAATGACAGAAATAAGTCTAATCTACCGGCCTTAGAGAAATCAAGTAAACATGATAATACATCATATCAAAACAAATCATTAACTTCCCTAGTCAATCATCAAGTCTTAAACTGTTATTACTGGTATAGTGCGTGTGTGCTCCACAACAATGTTAACTGATATAAAATTAAATTTAAAACATAACAAGTCTCTTCGAAGGCATCATATAATGTAAACTCAATAAATCCAAAAACAAGCTAGATCCAACTAAAATCAAATAATTACCAATATCGAGGGTCAAATGGGATACTTATGCTTTATTTTTCATCTACGGGGGCTTTTTGCTCTTATTTCCCGTTTTATTCATTTTTTTGGGTTTATATACACATAGCTATGCAATGTCTTATTGCCTTAGGATTTTCAATGCAACCTTAATGAGCTTTCGACCAACGACTCCCAGACCATTAAGATCTTAGGGCGCTAGGTGTAAAGACAATCCCCTCGGGCTTACTTACTCAAGTAACAAAGGCCACAAAACTAGACAAGCACGCCACTTTGTTTATTCATACTTTTTTTCCTTTTTTTTCTATTTTTTATATAGCTTATATACCCCAAATATTTCCCCAAACTTAGGTTCTTGTCTAACTTTAGCCATCACTACTTATTATTGTTATTCTTTCATTCAAACAAGCATTATCCTTTAGAGCCCCATTATGTATCAATTTAAACTCAATCTATCAACAAGGTGTTTTTACTGTGCTATCCTTATTATACAAGTTTCAAAACAGAAAAAGACTTAATTCCTAACAAGAAATCATATCAAAGCTCTAATAGTCAGTACTATACTTGTCTACCCAATTCTAATCTCATCATTGGCCAAAATAAACTCTAAATATCGAACAACTGGACTCATGCAAGATGTACTAAATGCCATATAAACATAGTAAACTAACTACTATTTTTGAAAATTTTCAATTTTTTAATTTTTTTTAAATTTTTTTATTTAAAAAAACTGAATGCAAAAACTAAATGTAACTATACGAACTACAATGTAAATAATTAACTATATGCAATACAACTCTAAAATGCCCCCAAACTTAAACTAGACATTGTCCTCAATGGCTGAAATAAAAAAAAAGTAAAGTAGAGGACTTCCCTGAAAATATAGCAATCCTCCTCCTTGCCCGCTAAGTTTGGAGAATAGATTAGGCACATGGAACAAATTGGGCACCACACTTGAATTGGACTTGAATAACCTTTTCATAATCTTTTTCCTGTCCATTGAACCTCCAATACCTGCAATTAAGAGAGATAACATGGATTAGACTAGCACTTGGATTGGTAAGAGAACTTAATAAGCAAATTAATTCCTATCTACTAAATAAACTAGTAAAGCATATAAATATAAAAATTCTTGGGTTGCCTCCCAGTTAGCGCTTGAATTAAAGTATTTTAGCCTGACTTTGTCTGATCAACGCTATCCAATTCCTTGTCAATAGTTGAGGAACCCTCCATCCATCGGAAATTATGTAGCTTTTGGTAGGTTCCCAATTGTGATAGCCATTGCATTAAAGTCACCTAGTATGCCTTCTTTAGATAAGATCACATTCAAGTACGTCTAACATCTAAGTGTTTTCTCCATTGTGTCTGTGATCACATTGGGGCATTGAAGCTTGTCAGTCACAACATTCTCTTCTTCTATCTTCTCCAACTCATTGCACCATGGCTTCGAAGTTGTACTCACTTTTACGTCACAAGGAGCATTGCCGACGACATGACTACCTAGCGGGCATGGTTTTGTAAATCTAACTGGATCCTTGAACTTTGGTGGAGAAGGAACTTGGGGCACTAATAACATCGGCTCATCCTCGTTGGTACTCATAGTTAGTTCTTCACCGACCTTATTTTCATTATCCCCACTTGTCTCCTCTTTTTCAACATCTCGTGTCTCATCCAGTTGTAGATTTGGCTTGGGCACTTCATCAATCTTGGAATCCTTGTCTAACAGCAATTGTTTTGAGGACAATTGTTCAAGGCTTTGAGCATTTGATCTATCTGGTTCTACAAATTTTGAATTGATATCTCTTGATTCTGAATTAACCGCTCTTGATAAATCCTCCTCTCCTCATTTGATGTTACGAAGTTGGACAATAATTCCTCAAACCTTGAATTATCTGTCTCAGTTTTGGAATCCATGTATTGAAGACCATGGGTTGAAGTGGTGATGAGTTGTTCCATCTGGTGCTGAAAATTGTGGCTTGATATTTCTTGACACATCATCCTCTCCTCTTGGTTTGCTATGAGCTTTAACAGTAATTCCTCAAAATTTGGCTTTTATTCTTGCGGCAATGGAGGTTTACATGAAAATTCCGGTGTGTATGTTGGATTTAGAGCGTAGAATTAGTCTTCATAAGTATAGCTCCATGACGAATCCGGGTGATACCCCCAAACTTGATGATAATTAGCATATGTATAATCGTTGAGGTATTCACCACCGTGTTGTCCCGGCCCAAAACTAATGGTGCATTGATGACTCGGATGATTACCAGCACAATAATTGCAATTAACTACTATCCTTCGATTACGTTGGGCTGTAACAATGTCCAACCTCCTTGAAAGTGTCTCAAGCTGCGCTGATAATGCAGAAAATGCATTGAGACCATCATTCCTCGCTCCCCTTGGCTGAGTCATTCTCATATAAGGCCATTGATAATTAAATTTTGCCATGGTACCTGAAAAGAAAGAAAAATAGGAAGAGAATTAAATAAAAAGGAAAAAAAAGTTTAAATTAAGACTAATTTGATTGAAGCTAATATTGGCAAAAATATATTAACTAATTCCCCGGCAACGGTGCCAAAAACATATTGGGTAAAATCTAGTTACACACAACACACAAGTATACGTGGTCAACAAGTAATAAAGTGTAAGTAGAGTATCGTTCAATGAGGAATTGTTTAATAAAAATCACCAAGTACTAACTCGTAACCAACTCAATCTTATTTAAACGAATGAATTTAATGTTATAAATTAAATTATTTAACTAAACTAATTCTAATTACCACTAATTAAAAATCAAATTATGGAGATTTAAGATCACAACTTCACTTATTGCTTCATTTAAGTTAACACACTTCTCATCAATTATTTTCTATCTTAAATTGTTAATTAAGAACATTAAAGCAGATAAAACCACCTCTCGATGCATAATACCCATACTCACTTAAATCCACAGATGATAGAATTAAGCAAGACACCCTAATTAACTAATCCACTATATCTCTATGTGAATTACAATTAAAAAGGATTTAAAGCACAAGTTCTCTATAAGATTACATGTGGCGTAAAGGCATATCTCTATCCTAAACACGAATCATGAATTTCATCTATACAGAAATCACAAACACATGCTATCATGATCAGATCTAAATCTAAACTTTATCTCTCGAGTTCATATAGATTATCACGGTAATTGATCGCCATTCAATTAAACAATTAAGTCTAAATAACAATAGACAATCCTCACAATAGAACATAATAATTGATAGTGAATCATATTAAAATAAACTACACAATAAGATCCATTGTAATCTCAAACAAAGAATTAGTTTATTGAATTAAAACTAAGAATCCACACTTGAATACACATTAAAAGATAAGAATAAGATTAAGGAAAAGAAGTGAATCTGTTGTCGGCAAATTCGTCCTCTGTCTCGCTCTTGATCTAGATTTCTAATGGCTTCCAAGTGCTTCAATCTCCAAATCTCATAAGAACTAGTGTTTTTTCCTATTATACTCTAATCTAATCTAATGGAATCCTCTCTCTCTCTTCTAATCTATGTGATTCTTCTTCTTCTATATGCCTTTTTATATGTCTTTAAGTAATCTTGGAAGTCCTTGAGTTAATCGGATCGAAACAATCCTTCTTGGACTCAAATTCGGACAAAAAATGACTTTTCTACACGTATCCCCACCCCAGCGGGAGGTATAAAGCTAAAAGGGCCAGCCCCGACGAGGTTCCCTACTATTTTGCAGCATGTACCCCCGCCCTGACCAGGGTTTTGTGAAGAGAAAGCCCTCCCCGGCGGGGGTCCTTTTTCTGTTCTGACGTCCTTTAGGAAAATGGCCATAACTTCTTCGTCTGAACTATGATTTCGATGATTCAAGATGTTCCGGAAAGAGGAGACGTAGATCTACAACTTTCATTCTTTGAGTGTTTCGAAATAAGGAATGGAGGAATGTTGAAATAGGCTCTGAAGTGGCTGCTATGTAAATGGTCACCCAAAATAGTGAAGTTCAACGTCCGTTGGTACAAAGGTCATAACACATGCATCTGAACTCTGATTGGAATGATTCAAGATGTTCCGAATAGCTAAGAAGAAGCTATACAATATAATCCAAGTTCTAAGCCAAGAACATAAAATAAATATGAAAGCCAAACGATGTTCGGATTGCTTTTTTTTGCGATTTCATACAAATTCTTTGCAATTTCATACTAATAATCACTCACACAGCTCCCAAACGTATAATCTACAAAATGCATGAAAAGTAACGAAGAAACATAAGTTTAATAACTAATTCAGGTAACAGATACCGGATAAGTAGGTATAAAAACTTCTTATCAACACACAATCATACCCTTTCATATACTCTAGGAGTCTTAAGGAATAAGTCAAAGTGTAATTCATTATATATAATATACTATGATGGTCTCAAGTCTAAGGATCATTTTTACTACTATCACTACAGGAATTTCTATTGACAGGCAAGTAAAACTCCATTAGGTATTCCTTAGCGAGTCACGTTCAATGAACTTATTCTCTAATAAGCACCTACATACTTGCTTTAGTTTGTCCACACAAATGATCATGGGATCAATCACCTCATCCAATGAGTAAGCAACTTATGTATCAATCTATCCGGATTCACTAATCCCCTTTTTAGTAATCCATAGATTGAGAACATTTTACTTTTAAGCTATCTAAGAATTTAGATCTCATTAGCATGATCTCATCATGATTCTAAAAGCATTACTTAAAACTATGGGTTTATCACATATTATTAAAACAACACTATGTAGATAATAAATGCCTTTAATAAATAATTCTTTTATTATTAAATAAATAAGATTGATTACAAAATATATGCTTTATCATCATACATGATTGGCTTGTATGCATACTACTTTCAATCTCCCACTTGTACTAAAGCCAATCATCGTGGTATCTCACACCCATCTTCTCTAAGTGAATATCGAACTGCTATTGTGTTAACACTTTAGTAAATGGATCTACAATATTTTCTTGAGAGTCCACACACTCTAGGGTGACATCTCCTCTTTCAATGATCTCTGATCAAATGAAACCGCCGTAACACGTGTTTGGATTTCTGATGAGATCTGGGTTCCTTAGCCTGCGCAACATCTCCGGTGTTGTCATAAAATAAAGGTACTGGTCCTCTAATGCTAGAAACCACATCAAGTTCGGTTATGAACTTCTTCATCCAAACAACCTCCTTTACAGCTTCACTTACAGCTATGTACTCCGCCTCTATCACTGAATCAACAATTATTTGCTGTTTGGAGCTCTTCCAACTCACTACGCCACTGTTTAAGATAAACACATACCCCAAAATAGATTTATTGTCATCTTGGTCCGTTTGAAAACTTGACTTTGTGAAGCCTTCTAGTTTCAATTCAGACCCACCATAAACAAGAAACACATCCTTAGTTTTTCTTAAGTACTTTAGGATATTTTTCACTGCCTTTTAGTTTTCTTCTCTTGGATTTGACTGATATCTGCTTGTTACACTAAGTGCATGAGCAACATCCGGTCTAGTACATATTATACTATACATGATAGATCCTATTACTGAAGCATAAGGAATCTTACTCATACGGTCTCTCTCCTCAGGTGTCTTTGGGGCCTGTTTCTCGGAGAGATGTATTCCATGGCTCATTGGCATGAGACCTCTTTTGGAATCTTCAATGCTAAACTTCTTTAGCATCGAGTCAATATACATTCCTTGGGATAAGCCAAGCATCCTTTTAGATCTATCTCTATAAATCTTTATCCGCAAAATATAGGATGCTTCACCCAAGTCTTTCAAGGAGAAGTGTTTAGATAACCAGATTTTAATCAATTGTAGCATAGGAATATCATTCCCTATCAGTAATATATCATCTACATATAATACAAGGAATGAAACAGCACTCCCACTAACCTTCTTGTACACATATAGTTCATCCTCATCTTTGATAAAATCAAACTCTTTGATTGTCTCATCAAAACGGATGTTCCACCTACGAGAAGCTTGCTTCAATCCATAAATGGATCGTTGTAGCTTACAAACTTAATTTTTTTCCAACCTTTGACACAAATTCCTCTGGCTGTGTCATATACACATCCTCCTCAAGTTTCCCATTGAGGAAGGCTGTTTTCACATTCATCTGCCAAATTTCGTAGTCATGGTAAGCTGCAATCGCAAAAAAAATCTGAATGGACTTGAGCATCGCTACTGGTGAGAAGGTTTCATCATAGTTAACTCCTTGTCTTTGTTTGAAACCTTTTTCGACCAGTCAGGCCTTATAGGTCTCTACCTTATCGTCTGCTCTAGTCTTTCTTTTAAAGGCCCATTTACACCCAATATAGGCTTAATGCCTTCAGGTGGTGAAACCAAAGTCCATACTTGGTTTTCATCCATGGAGTCTATCTCGAATTTCATGGATTCTTGCCACTTCTCTGAGTCTTTACTGCTCATAGCATGTTCATAATTTAATGGATCATCATCATCTATGATGTGTACCTCCTTTTCATCCTCTATGACAAATTTTTACCTTTCAGATATCTTCGGTAGTCTTCCAGTTTTATGAATAGGGTGTGTTACAATAGGTTCTTCCATTTGGTTAGGTACCTGACTTTGATCTATAGTATTTTGTGGTTCTTGAACCTCTTCAAGATATATCTTACTCCCACTGACCCCTTCAAGGATAAACTCATTTTCCAAGAAGGTATCATGTTTCGTAACAAACACATTTTGATCAGTTGGATGATAGAAATAATACCTTGATGTTTCTTTAGGGTATCCCACAAATCTACATTTGTCAGATCTAGTCTGTAGCTTATCGTTTTCAAACTTTTTGATATAAGCTGGACAACCCCAAGTGTAAGATCCCAACTTTTATGAATAAAAATGAATTTTCCTCGAAATATAATTTTGAATATTATGGTGTGGATTTGCTATAATGTTGTAGTTGTGGGTAGTATTTATAAATTTTGCAAAGTAAGCAAGTTGTTATAAAATTTTTGATTGGTCGGGGAATATTCGTTTTAACAGGGAATATTCATACGACGACACTATCATTAGTGGACCCCACAACGGAAGTATTATCGGAGTTAGAAAATGACAGAAATATCTTTTTATAAAAATAACGACGAAAGTTTTACCGTTAACTATTGAATTACCCGGCGATGAAAAGTACAGTAATACGCGTGGTTGCATAGTAGCGCACGGTATTTGATTCTTACGTGAGAAGTCACTCAGTAATACTTAATTATTGCTACAGTAATTACTCATAGTATCTCACGTTATTTGATTCAATTATTGTTACAATATTTTATATTATTAAATCAATAATTGAAATGACAAGTTATTCATATTATTATTTGCATAATTAACAATGTCTAGAAAGTTCTGTCGAGAAAAGGGGTTTGGTCACCTAATTGCGAGCCAATAGGGAGCAATCCTTATCGAAAAGCCTCCTTTTTCTTGGGAACAATCTGGTTGTTAATATTGGGAGTTATAATAATGATGAATAAATGTTGTTTATAATATTGAGGGAATTTTTATGTAGTATTTGTTATAAATTTTGCTTATTATTTGGACCCTCACTTACCTATTTTTCAAAACTGTAGGTAGAAGTTATCTCAGTTTTGTTTATATATATATATATATATATACATAATTGTGGTCAGGGAAGTAAAATGTGGGGGGAGGGAAAAGGCATTACACGGGTGATTTCTTGTGATGTAGGATATATATATATATTTGAAGTTTTATATTTTTTATGAAAAATAGAATATATTATATTTTATTATGCATAGTGTCTGCATAGTGTTTGCATAGTAACTCAAAAAAATTTAGCCGAACGAATTCGGCGTCTGTGATTTCTAAAAACTGTGTGTCCGTGATTATTTCTAAACAGTACCCCTTCCATTCTCCTATAAATAGGATGCTTAGTTTAGAATTGAAAATCACACCAGAATCAGAAAATTCTTCTTCTATAATATTGAGCGTATGTGACGCCCCCAAAATAGGTATACATCACCCATCTTGGGTCGCCAGATACATGGTACAGAATACAAATACAATCTTAAATATACAACAAAAGCTGTGAGTTTTAATACAAATATTGTCTTCTAGACAATATCCACTCTCAGAATAAGTCCTCATTACAATTATTATCACACTATTTCATAGAATAGTGAGGACTACTAATGCTATCATATGGACCATCACTCCGTCCCCCGATTAGTCCCAGCTACGTTCTCATTTCCTGAAAAGAAGAGTGAAAGAAAGGGTGAGCTCAACTAGCCCAGTAAGAAATATTATGACTAAGATATTGCAGGATAAATTATCATTTGCCTTCAACAATGTTAAACCTTTTAAAATACAATAGACATCAAGTTTAACTGCAGCGGAACAAGCAATCCATTAAAAGAGTCAAGTAGAGCATAAAATCTACTATCTTTTATGATTTAAAAAGTTTTTCATCACTTTTATCGCTGAGACTCAGCTCAATAAATAATCCACATCATTAAATCATCCCTGCACTATAGGCCAAGGATATTCATTAGTATCACGACCACAAATTATCCATGCACTATGGGCCAAAGATAATTGTGTTTTCATCAACGGTCCTGATCATGCCATGAAATAATTCATCTTTGCTCCCTTAGTCGAAGAGAATCCATAGCCATAATCATACCAAAAACTGTCCATCAATGCACTACGGGCCAATGAGGACTTTTTCCACATCATTTGTAACATTACGGTCATGATTATACCGAATAATCCCTGGTCATAATCATACCAAGTCCATCTATGCACTCTGGTGCCACAGATGACTTTCAACATAATATAAACATGAGGATGATGACAATGATATAAGAATTCAATAAAACAAGTTCACGAATTAATTTGTTCAGGAACCAATAACGTCCAAATTGTCAACATGATACTTCTTTGTAGAGTAAAATTCAAGAATGCTCAGAAGAATATTTCCATGAAAAGATACTGGATGAAGTGCAAATATCAAGGATATTCCACTAATTTCATGGAGTATAGAAGTCAAAACTTTAACCAACTGAGTATAATAAAGAATGGAATAACAAAAGAAATCACCATGCATGCGGTACTTCGCATAGACAGGTTATTCCAACATAATAATAAAGACGGATCTAGGTCCGGTGTAAAACACACAAACAGGATAGTGTAAAACACACAGATAGGATATTCCAACAGAATAATAAAGACGGAACCAGGTCCGGTATAAAACACACAGACAAGATATTCCAACAGAATAATAAAGACGGAATAATATAAGGATTTCACCAAGTATAGGGAGTCAGCATAGATATTGAGTTATTCAAATGAATAAATAAGAACGGAATAACATAAGGATTTCACCAAGTACAGGGTATGCCGTGTATACAGGTTATGTATAGGGTATGCCGCATATACAGGTTATTCCAACCGAATAATAAAGAATGGAATAACAGAAGTTCTCTTCGTGAATAAGAAAGAATAACACCCCTTACGGGTACAACAAATAATATCCCTTACTATAAAAGACACTGGATATCGAAGTAGTGAAGTGGCAGAACACTCTTCTTCTTTCTCTCTATAATTTCTCTCTCTAGAGTTTCAGTGAATTCGTAAGAAATAATGAAGGAATGAGCTTCTATTTATAGAAAAACTGAGAGTGGCTCTTGGTCTTAACGAAGGGTCAAAATAACTCTTGGTAATATTGAAGAGACAACTACTATTTGCGAAGGGGTAATTAACTCTTGGAACACCGAAGAGGCAAATAACTCTTGGTAATATTGAAGAGACAACTACTATTTATGAAGGGTTAATTAACCCTTGAAACACCGAAGAGGCAAATAACTCTTGGTAATATTGAAGAGACAACTACTATTTGCAAAGGGGCAATTAAAACTTGGTAATATTGAAGGGACAAGTTACTATTAAGACTTTAAATCAACGATCCATATTGATTTACTATTATAATTTCAACCAACGGTCAGAAAAGTTAGCACATCTCCTCATGGAATAATATTGTACCAAAATACCCGAGTGAACAATACTAGAGTGAATAGTAATCGGGTGAATAGTAACTCGTAAATAGTAACTCGTAAATAGTAACTCATGAATAGTAACTCATAAATAGTAACTCGTGAATAGTAACTCATGAATAGTAACTCATAAATAGTAACTCATGAATAGTAACTCATGAATAGTAACTCGTGAATAGTACTCCGACACGAAAAGTGTCTCGAATACCCGATTGAATAATATAACCTCAAGACATCAATTATTATCGAAATAGATGTCGATTTGTACTAACACACATAATCCCAACACAATGAAACTATTAAATTTATCTTTAATCAACACGAACTTATTCATTATTAATATTATAACTCACAATATTTAACAACCAGGTTGTTCCCAGGAAAGTGGGGGCTTTCCAATAAGGATTTCTCCCTATTGGCGCGCAATTAGGTGACCAAACCTCTCCTTGACAGAACTTTTAGACATTGTAAATATTGCAATTTAATAATACGAATAACTTTGTCGTCTCAATTATTGATTTAATAAAATAACATATTATGCAGATGATATTGTGACAATAATCGAATCAATAATATGAGAGATATGATGCAGCAATTACTATAGCAATAATGTAGTATAACTGAGTGACTTATCACTTAAGCATCAATAATCAATACCGTGTGCTACTATGCAACCACGCGTATTACTGTACTTTTACTACCGGGTAGTTCAATAGTATTAACGGTAAAATCTCCGCCGTTATTTTCATAAAATATTTTTGTCATTTTCTAACTACACATGATTGCTTACGTTGTGGGGTCCACTAATGATTGTCTTGTCATCGCATTTAATATTCTCCAAACAAAAAGAATATTCCCCGACCAATCGAATATTTATAACAACTTGCATACTTTGCAAAATTTTTAAATACTACACACAACTATAACATTATATCAAATCCACACTATAATATTTAAAAAAATATTTTGAAAAAATTAAATATTTATTCATAAAATCGGGGGTCTCACAGCGTATTTCTTTAGAGTTTAAGGAAGCTTTGAGCGTAGAAAATAGTATAAGTTCTCTTCAAGAATATCTCTCTATACCAGTTCGAATACTCTCCTTTTTAAGGTAAGGGATATTATGTTTGTTCAATATTCATAAGAAATAATATTTTTTTCCATACTCTGTAGTATGTAAGTAATATTATTTCGTTTCAGATTCCGAATTCTACACTCATTTTGTTAAGTTTTGGCTTCTATACTCCATGAAATTATTAGAATATCCTTAAAATTTGCACTTCAACCAATATCTTTTCATGGAAATATTATTCTGAATATTCTTGATAAGTTTTAACTTTTTCTTGCCAAAGTACTATTCACGGGGTACTATTCACTCAGTTACTATTCACCCGGGGTACTATTCATGACAAAAATTGATTTTTTTTTGTCCAAATCATTTTTGGTACAATATTATTCTTGAATTTTACTCCACAAAGCAATATCATGTTGACAATTTGGACATTATTGAATTCTGGATAAATTTAATTATAAATCTTTAAAATTTATCCTCTATTTTCATTTGATTGAATTCTTATATCATTGTCATCGTCCTCATTCTTATATTATGATGAAAGTCATCTTTGGCCCGTAGTGTATAGATGGACTGTTGATTGGTATGATTATGACCAGGGATTATTCGGTATAATCATGACCTGTAATGTTACAAATGATGTGGAAAAAGTCCTCATTGGCCCATAGTGCATTGATGGACAGTTGTTGGCATGATCATGACCATTGGTGATTACACAAATATCCTTGGCCCGTAGTGCATGGATAATTCGTGGACGTGATACTAATGAATATCCTTGGCCCGTAGTGCATGGATAATTCAGTGATATGGATTATTTATTAAGCTAAGTCTCAACGATAAAATTGATGATAAACTTTTTAAATCATAGAAGATAGCAGATATCATGCTCTACTTGACTCTTCTAATGGATTGCTTGTTTCGCTGCAGTTAAACTTGACGTTTATTGTATTTTATCATTTTAACACTGTTGAAGGCTAACGATAATTTATTATGCATTATCTTAGTCATAATATTTCTTATTGGGCTAGTTGAGCTCACCCTTTTCCTTTCATTGTTCTCTTCAGGAAATGAGAATGTAACCGGGATTAGTCGGGGAATGGATTGATGGTCTAAGATGGTTGCCATAGTAGTCTTTACTATTCTAGGAAATAGTGTGATAATAAATGTAATAAGAATTGAATTTGAGTTTGGATATTGTCTATGAGATAATATTCGTGTTAACTCTTCAGCTATTGTGTTGTCATATTATGCGCGATAGTTGTATAATTAAGTTGTAATTGATTTCTGTACCATGTATTTGGTGACTCAGAATGGGTGATGTATACCTATTTTTGGGGGCGTCACACCACGTCTTAAAATAGTTAAGATTTGGTTTCCTCCTTGTCCATAACTCATATGGGGTCTTGGGGATGGATTTCGTAGGAACCTTATTAAGTAGGTATGCAGCCAATTCTAGGGCTGTCGATGTCGAGATTTTTATTTGTCCCTTTTCTGTTCTTGTTTTTTGGTGTTCTCATGTTAGGTGAGATTTGTTTGAAAAAATAAGTTGTGAAAAGGTCCGACATGTATATGTCGATGATTGGACTATAAGAGTCGCCAGTTGGTATTTTTAAATGGTTTTACCAACTAAATCGAGAAAAGGTTTGCACATTGACCACGTGATGTAACACTGTTAAACTGGTCTGTGAAATTGAGATTCGTTAGGGTCTGGGAGCTTGATTATGCTGAGGGAATGTGTTAGGCACCCCCCGACATCCATGTTACCACGGTGACCACCACTTTTCAATTAAACTGTTATATGAATGTGTGTGTGGGGGGGGGGGGGTCAATGTTCAATTATCTAGAAGTAGTACTATGCCTCATTCGCACTTATATACAAAGGGTTTAAATTTGTATAAAAATTCAGTTTCAACAAGATATAGCTGTGATGTTTTGTAAAAGAGTTTTTTCAAACCCTTATGCTCAATAGTAATTGAGGCCTTTGATACTTCCATTTTATTATATGTTTGGCTTGATTTCTTTTATTTTCGAGATGCGAAGCATCTTCGAGAAAATAATGTATAAAGCAATGCTGAATTCCTTATGGGTATGAGAACCATCTAAGGAAATTCAAACACCGTGAATAATTTACAAGCTGGTTACAGCTACAAATGTCCATCACGGGAACCGAATCTAGATTCAGGAGACTTAATCTTTGATCACATTATTCCTAGGCTCACATGATGCTGTAGTTTATATGAAAGCTGTAAGCAGTTATATATATAAAAGCTGTAAATATATATATACAAACGATCAACCAGGACAAAGTAAAATTCGTGGGGGGATTGGAAATGTAAATATATAAAAGTGGTAAATATATATATAGACGATCAACCACCACGAAGCACCTCCAAGGGGGATCGAAAATGAAAAAAAAGCAGTAAAAACGATCAACCGCCACGAAGTAAACTCCAGGCGGGACTTAATGTAAAGAAAGCAGTAAAAGTCCACAAAGTAAACTCTAGGCCTGACAAAAATGTAAATATATATATATATATATATATATATATCAAAGCGGTAAACACACCGGATATTATATCCAGGCTCAATCAAACAGAGTTTGATGGTAATAATATATATATATAAGCATTTATATATATATATATATATATATATATATATAAGCAATTAATGCTCCAGACGTGAGTCCAGGCTCAATCGAGGCATAACTCGATGATGTTAGTACAAATATATATAATTATATATATACATAAGAAATAAAAAGCCACGGACCGAAGTTCGGGCATACACACATAACACGACTCTCAACGTGAAAAATGGTGTGTGCACAGTAGTGGAGAAAGGCTTTAAAAAGTGTTAGAAGGCTTACAGTGGACTGCCAAAGAAGACTTCAATAGCTGTAAATGGATGAACACTTGGTTCTCACCGGTAAAAATATGACAAATATAAGTTCACAAGTGTTTAAAATGAGAAAACACTCAGTTTATAGTGTGTACATAACAAATTGGACAGGGCTTCCTCACCTTTTCTCTTCTTAAAAATGGCCACCCCAAGCCCTCTATTTATAGAGGTGGGAGCCGTAGGTGCACCTGCGGTTGCCCGGGGTGCCTCGGGCTCCGCGGCTCCCACCATCTCAAAGTACGTGCACGTATACAACGTGATGTCCGCTCGAACTGTTAGAACTTTAATTCGGGCATCCGATTGAGGTGTATAAAACCTGTTTCAGAGTACTGTTGTCGAGAGCTACACAATGACATGGGATTAGAGGTTGTACGAAGTCAGGAAGATGGGACCATGCCCTTGGTCTTCAGGCTTCAAATTCTATCCGGTGTGATGCATTGTGTAGTAGTCACTTGGGATTGGAGCTATCGGTTCTTGTAGGACACTGATGTGTAGAATGTATGTTGAAATGTTGTTGAGATGGTGCAGATGTAGGATCAAGGTGGCAAAATAATGATTTTGTCCCTCACCAGGGTTATCTTCGGTTTGGGTTGATTTAGCAGTCCTTGCTCAGGGTTATCTCTGAGATTGGGCTGTTGCAAGTGCTGAATGTCCTCAAGGTTGTCTCTGAGGTGTGCCTGACCTCCCAGGGTTATCTCCGGGGTTGGGACTGAGTGCCTCGGGGTTATCTATGAGGTTGAAGCTGACTACAAAGGTTGAAACGAGCTTTTTTGGGGTTATCTCTAGAACTACAACTGTACTCCTCGGGGTTATCTTCGAGGTTGAGTCTAAAACTCCTGGTGTTGTTTCTAGGATTGGAACAGAGTATCTCAGGGTTATCTCCGAGATGATAAGAACTGAGTATCCCAGGGTTATCTCCGGGATTGAGCTAAGTTGTCCTCCAAGGTTATATTTGAAAGACGATTCTGCCCTCATAAAAATGTTAGTAACAGGAATGTAAAATTTCAAGTGTCTATAGATGCCCCTCTTTATCATATTCATGCAATGCAATGGCATGGATAGGATAAAGAATACTAGACACTTGAAAATGTGACAAGATAATCATGATGCAATGTACAACAGCATGATGCAAATGTATGAAGCATGTGGTTTGTTGGACCAATTTCCAATGGAGTGTGATGACAGTTTGCTCCCATAACTTCTGATGGAGGCTGGAGTTATCACTGACGATCTTGATGAACTACTTGGACATGTGATCCAAAGCTCTCAGGAACTTCCAGGATGTTGACATTGGGGTTATCACCAAAGTCTTTAATCCTTGGTATAAACTTTCCATTGAGAATGTATCTCTCATGTACAAGAGACTCCGGGGGATAGAGCTTAGTTTGTTGAAGATGTGTATAACATAATCCATCATCGGTCCTCCCCAATGAAGATGTTCTTTCTTGATTTGTATTGCCAGGTCTATCCAGCGTCCTGTTGGAGTTACTGCCAACAATCTGTGTTGTTAGGGTTGCCTGACCTTCGTTGACATGTACATCAACAAATGAGATCCATGCTGTGGATACTGTCAAGGTTGCTTGACCTTCGTTGATGTGTGCATCAACGGTTAATATCATCAGATAGTTTCTGACGCTTCGATGGATTTACTTGCCATCGACTGAATGTTATCAAGGCTGCTTGACCTTCGTTGATGTGTACATCAACGGCTGAATTTTCCGCTGAGGAGAAATGTTTTGGGCTTACGACCCCGAACTGATGGCATCGGACCTTTGTGAGGTATTGCCAAGTGTAATTTGCAACAGTTGTGATCATCGGTATAGTGAACCCTGTGTCTGGGTGAATACCAATGAGTGATATGTAGACCCGTAGTTTGGTTTGTGAAAACCAGGAATTCAGGCTTTTCTGCTCAATCGCATAGCATTTTTATTCCTGATTTAGCCTTTTCAGCTTGCGAGACCTCCTTTGAAACTCAAACTAGACCGAGCCAGAGGGGTGGGCCCCAACCAAGGGAGTCGCAGGTACACCTGCGGCTAACCGTAGGTGGATTTAAGTGGCTTGTTACTTTCACAAGTCACTTTCAAGTTACGCCGCACAGGAAATTCGAGAGCTCTTCTTCAGATCTGCTGAGTTCGGGCGTCTTTTTGCAAAATTTGTCACCGTACAAGTGTTCTACACTGCCCTGATAACATATGTATGTCTTTTTTTTCCAGTTTTTATCCGTTGGAAAATGACTTATCATATGAAATGCATCTAAACACAGTAGTGAATATGCATGCTTATATGACTTGATAAAAAATATTCAACATTGCAAATATTAGTATTTAACCACGCTGAACATAATGATATGAAAATTTTTGACTTTTGACACAGTCAAATTGGCACCTTTTTCTGCTATTTCTTATCCTATTTGAGGACAAATGAGCTAAGGTGAAAAAGCAAAGTAATCCTGGTAATTAGGCTACCCTTAAGGATTATGACTTTGATGTATGTATGCATATAAGATGTTTATGACTGTGGGCAGGTGTGCTACTGAATGGCCACCTAGTCATGCCTATGTGCATGTGGATAGTCCTATTTATAGAGGAAACTCTGGCAAAAATTTTCAAAATGTAGGCATTGGGTAGTCATACATTATTAACTCTACTGTAGGCATATATTAAAATAATGCATGCATGCATATAGTCATAAAATGCATTTGAAAAAGCTCCAGGTTAGAATTTACCACACCCTTTCTGAGGTGATTTGGAGACTTATGTCTAGATATATGGATCCGGATCAGCCGAGTAGTTCCCACAGGACCACTTCAGGTGTGCGGAGGAGGGCTTCTGATGTGCCTCAATCCCGTTCAGTTAGACAGCCTCATCGTTTGGCGGAGGCGGTGATTCGTCCTATCCGAGTTAAGGTACCAGATGTTGAGGACGAGGAGGAGGATGTACCGATTGCGAACCCCGTTCCTACTGCTTATGTTCCCCGTAGGGATTTCCCAGGCATTCAGGTGACGATCCCAGAGCTTCTGGATGGCTTGAGTTGACACCCCTCAGTTTACTTGCATGCAAACTTGGTACAAGCTGGGTTTTGATCTTCCTTCTTTCCTATTGATGAGGAGTAAAGGTTGTGATAACCCCAAAAGAAGAATACATCACCCATCTTGGGTTGCCAAATACTTGGTATATAATACAACCACAAACTTAATTATACAACATGAGCTGAGAGTTTTAACACGAATATTGTCTTCTAGACAATATCCACACTCAATGGAGTCCTCATTACAATTATTATCACACTATTTCATAGAATAGTGAGGACTACTTAAACAACCATCTCAGACCATCACTCTGTTCCCCGACTAGTCCCAGCTATATTCTCATTTCTTAAAGAGAAGAATGAAAGCAAAAGGGTGAGCTCAACTAGCCCAGTAAGAAATATTATGAATAAGATAATGCAGAATAAATTATCGTTAGCCTTCAACAGTGTTAAACTGATAAAATACAATAAACATCAAGTTTAACTGCAGCGGAACAAGCAATCCATTAGAAGAGTCAAGTAGAGCATGATATCTACTATCTTCTATGATTTAAAAAGTTTATCATTAATTTTATCGTTGAGACTCAGCTTAATAAATAATCCACATCATCGAATCATCCCTGCATTATGGCCAAGGATATTCATTAGTATTATGACCATGAATTATACATGCACTACGGGCCAAGGATATTCATGTTTTCACCAATGGTCATGATCATGCCAACCACTGTCCATCAATGCACTACGGGCCAATGAGGACCTTTACGACATCATTTGTAACATTACGGTCATGATTATACCGAATAATCTCTGATCATAATCATACCAATCAACAGTCCATCTATGCACGTAAGCCATAGATGACTTTCATCACAATATAAGCATGAGGATGATGACAATGATATAAGAATTCAATTAAAAGAAAACAAAGGATAAATTTTTAAAGGTGTATAATTTAATTTATTTAGAATTCAATAATGTCCAAATTGTCAACATGATACTGCTTTGTGGAGAAAAATTCAAGAATAATATTGTATCAAAAATGATTTGGACAGCAAAAAAATTCAATTTTTATCATGAATAGTACCCCAAGTGAATAGTAACCGAGTGAATAGTATTTCTACATGAAAAAGTTAAAATTTATCAAGAATGCTCAGAATAATATTTCCATAAAAATATACTAGATGAAGCGCAAAATTCCAAGGATATTCTACTAATTTCATAGAGTATAGAAGCCAAAACTTAACAAAATGAGTATAGAATTCAGAATCTAAAACGAAATAATATTACTTACATACTACAGAGTATGGAAGAAAATATTATTTCCTACGAGTATTTAACAAAAATAATATCCCTTACAACTGTTCAACGAAAATAATATTTCTTACGAATATTGAACAAAGATAATATTCCTTACGAATATTAAACGAAGATAATATTTCTTGCGAATATTGAACTAAATAAAATTTTTACTTAATACGAAAAATAATATAAAAGTTTAATATAAAATAAATAATACCCCTTACCTTAAAAAGAAGAGTATTCCATCTGGTATAGTGTGTATATTCTTGAAGAAAACTTTTATTATTTTCTACGCTAAAAGCTTCTTAAAACTCTAAAGAAATACACTCAATATTATAGAAGAAGAATTCTCTGATTCTGGTGTGATTTTCAATTCTAACTAAGCATCCTATTTATAGGAGAATGGAAATGATACTCTTTGAAAAATTTAATCAGTATATATGTAAGCTAATTCACGGGGTGAATTCGTTTCTATTCAAACGTTGAAAATTTTGATTTACTATACAGCACTATGTAATAAAATATTCTAATAAAACGAAAACATTAAATAAAATATAATATATTCTATTTATAATCAAATAAACAAAACTTAATATATATATATATATATATATATGTGTGTGTGTGTGTGTGTGTGTGTGTGTGTGTGTGTGTGTGTGTGTGTACAAACTCCCTCCCTTCCAAGGCAACCATTCCCACCCCCTTTCTCTCATTTTTTTCTTCATCCCACCGTATGTTATATATATATATAATACATTCACACACATACACATTTTCTATATATAACACCCATCACTCACACACACATTTACTTTTCCACCACCATGTCACTTTCACACACATCGCATTCATATATATATATATATATATATATATATATATACTCCATTCTTTTCCACCATTCTATTCTTACTACATCATTTCATCCTTCCATCAATACATCCATGAATATCATCCCCCCCTCCCATTTTTTATCCAACATGTGGGCCACCACCTATATATATATATATATATATATAAATACCGAATAACTTTCTACCGATTATTTTGAAAAATTGGTAAATAGGGGTCCATATAAAATTTACAACAAATACTTCATAAAAATTCCCTCAATATTTTTAACAACATTTATTCATCATTATTATTATTCGCAATATTTAACAACCAGATCATTCCCAGGAAAGAGGGGGCTTTCCGATAAGGATTTCTCCCTATTGGCGCGCAATTAGGTGACCAAGCCCCTTTCCTCGACAGAACTTTCTAGACATCTTCAATAATGCAAATAATAATATGAATAACTGTATCGTCTCAATTATTGATTTAATAATATATTAAATATTGACAATAATTGAATCAAATAATGTGAGATACTATACAGCAATTACTGTAGCAATAATTGGATAAAATTGAGTGACTTCTCACGTAAGCATCAATAATCAATACTGTGTGCTACTATGCAACCATGCCAGACATCGTACATTTTTTTACCACCGTGTATTTCAACAGCTTAACAGTTAAAACTTTCACCGTTATTTTATAAAAAGATATTTCATCGTTTTCTCATTAAATGGCAATAATTTAATTTGTGGGGTCCACCAATAATTGTGTCGTCATACGAATATTCCCTGTTAAAACAAATATTCCCTGACCAATAGAATATTATATAACAACTAGCTTACTTTTCAAAATTTATAAATATTACCCACAACTATAACATTATAACATAATATAAAAAAATATTTCTGGAAAATTAAATCTTTATTTATCAAAAGTCGGGGTCTTACAATCTCCCCGTCTTATGAAATTTTGCCCTCGAAATTTACGTACATGGTATGTCGAAGAGGTGAGGATACCTCATTTTCATTTCAGATTCTAACTCCTAAGGTATAACCTTTGAGCGTCGAATATGATCCTTCTTATCCAAGATTTTAACAGGTACCTCTTTATACGTTAAATCATCTGCTATCTCGTCTGGTTCTAATTCAATAATGTGATTCGGGTCGTCCACATATTTACGTAACATCGATATGTGAAAAATGTTATGAACACGCAACATACTTAGCGGTAAGGCGAGTCTATAGGCCACAGTTCCTACTCGATAGAGGATTTCATATAGACCAATAAAATCGAGGGTTGTGATTTCCTCTCTTCATCGATTCTTGCTTTTAGAATAACACCTTCTTGAACCTTCTTATTCACATTCATCAGCTCTGAGTCTTTAGCTTGAGTGACTTTAACTTTATCGATTAAAGTCATTTTTAATCATATGTTCGTTATCTTCACGTAGGTTATTGGAGTCTTTAACTCTATCTCTATCTTTTGTAAGTCGTACGAAATGGGTCTTTGTGTTAACAACGTCACACTCGCTTACGATCTTCTACTCAACTCGTCAGCTATCACGTTTGCTCTTCCACGATGATATTAAATGGTATGATCATAATCTTTCAATAGCTCAAGCCAACGTCGTTGCCGCATGTTGAGTTCCTTTTGGGTGAAGAAATATTTGATGGTTTTGTATCGGGTTCAAGGTCGATACAAAATTCGATTTCACGCTATGGGGGTAGGCTAGGAAGTTCTTCGGGGTATACGTCAGGAAATTTATTAATGATAGAAATATCATTCACAACTGTGACTCTCATCCAAGACTTGGATAACACGTCACATTGATACCTATCAACTTGCCGCCGTTATTCACGGCGTCCCCTACAAAAAGTCTGGCTTCGGTGCATTCTAAGACTTGGAAGTCACTAGCAAAGGGCTCGGGGATCTTTAATTATGGGTTAATATGATAGTGATTGACTTTAGTGGTTTGGTTGCTTGAATTCGCATAATAAGTTGGTTAGGAATACTGTAACGACCGAGAAATTCGGATCCATTGTAAAATAATTTTTTTAAATAAAATAATGAATAAAGTTTTATTATTTGTTATTATGAGTGTTCGCAAGATGAATGTCTTTTTATAACCTAGAAAAGTCCGAACGTCGTAGTATTTCGACTACGTGAAAGAATTATAGTGTTTGAATTTCCAAGACAAAAATAAAAGTTTTCTGAGAAATTTTCTGAAAAATACTATTCATCGATTTCTACTCGGGAATTATTTTTGAACTTTCGAGAAATACGTAACGATAGAATATCGAAGTGAGTTGGATTATGTAATAATAATTCAAGTATGGAAAACATAATTTTTTGCATGCGGACATAATTCGAGAATGTTAGGGAAAATAAAGTGTTAGAAGCTAATGTGATGATCGTATGATACGTATGTATTGTACGAGGTAACGAATACGAGTATGATACGAAGTATTATATGAGTATGTATGAAGGATGGAATATTATATATTATGAATTAGTATACGAGTTAGAATATGAGGATAATACGTAAACAATACGTTATAAGGCTTTGAGACAAATGAAATGGACTTGTAGGATTGTTTAGCAAATTGTAAAGTCCAATAGAATTGAATGTGCAAACCCAAATGGTTGTTAATATGAAGCCCAATTAAGTTTGTTAATACAAGCCCAAAGCTTAAGTTAAGCAAATTAAACCTAAACCCAAGCTATGATCCAATGGATTAAGGTGATCCATGGGGCAACCCATGATCATTTGGTTAATCTTGGTGACCAAGATAATTGTGTAATGACCAAGCAAAAGAAGTAGGGAGCAAGTTTACTTAAGAGCTAGGTAATGAATAGTATGGAGGTTACTAAGGAGGTGAGATTTGGCTTTTGTCCATAATGCCCTAACTTAGGAAATTCTATAAATAGCAAGCCAGGATTTCATTTGTTGCTTGTTCATTTTCACCCAACACTTTCAACTTAATTGTTAGAGAGATTAAGCAAGAATAAGCTAGATTTTCATTTGTTAGAAAAGAAGAAGAAAAGCTTATTCATCAAGGTAAACCTCTTATGTCATTAGTCTTCCATCTCTACCATTGTAGGTTGATAGGAGAAGTGTGGATTAATGGACATGTATGCTAAGAAATGATAGGAATAAATAATCTAAGGACTTAAGTCCTAATAAGCCGAGAATAAGCACTTTATTCATAGATAAGCTATAAACTAAGGAAGAACTTGTAAGACTTGTATCATGTTTACATGAATGAAGTTTATATGTTAAAAGGATGTAAGAATGTTGGTTAGAGGACTTAAACCATTATAAGTCCGGAGAAATGAAATAATATGTATTTTATACTTTGATAATTTATAAACTCATGAAGCATAAGTAAGAACTTATCATGAAAATAAGTTGATGTAATATGTAGGTTGAGATGTCAATATGATGGATAGAATCCATTTGAAACGATGAACAAATCATAACTAACGAAGTTATACCGGAATTCTCACGATTGGACGATAATCGTCGAATTCGTGAAATTCTCTGAATAGAAGTCAAATTTTAATATTCAGTTCGAAAATGTTGGTTTTCAATGGGAACAAGTCTTATTTGGCATTATTGAGTTACGGACTCGAAAATGGCCAAATTCTGACTTAGAACGAAGAAATGAGCGTTGAACGTTCATGAACGTTTATCGTTTTCGTTAAAAATGAACCAATAGGTGAATTTTGAGTTACCAGAGTAAAAAATATAAAATTCTTGCATGAACACGTATAGTATGTGATTTGTGACCTAATGGCTTTTAAAACGAGCCAATTCGGACTTAAAATGATCAAATTTGGAGTTCGGGAAGTTCGTTATGTAAGGAAAAAATTTTCACTGTCTGGTGCACAGAGCTGGTGTCGCGGCGCCAGCCCAAGGCCAATGTGTGTTGCTGTAGTGCCATGCATAGTGTCTTGACCTACTGAGGAGTCGTGCCGCAGCGCGATATAGTGTACTAAGACTCGTGCCACAACGCCGAGTCGAGAAGTTAGGCATTGAAGAGTGGCGCTGTAGCGCGGACCACTGCACAAGGACTCACACCGCAACGCCGAGCCCTGACCTTTTCCACTGTTAACCGGTGCTGCAGCGACACAAAGAAGGAAAGCTGGTGCCACAGCGCCAACCCTAGGGTTTTGACAATAAAGAATGTTTGTAAGTAGAGCAAGGATGGTAATTGATTAACAATGAAGTAAAGCTTAATTATAACATTGTTAAGGCATTGTTAAATCTTAAGTATGATACCTAAAGGTTGAAGATAATCAATTAAACATGAACAAAATGATGATGTAAACTATAATAGAAAGTCGGAACCAATAGTAATGAATCTAATACATGATTAGATTGAGAAGAAGGTTAAGATTCATTAGGAAGCATGTATGTTTATTCATGACCTAATGTGTTACATTATGTGATCATCTATTATAGAGACCTTAAAGACTTAAAGTGAACGTAAAATAACAGTAGCAGACGCTGAAGGCAAGTATTCTAACCCTTGTCTATGTTTAATCTAGACACGCTTTGTGATTCATATACTCCTACGCATGAATTGATGTATGATGAAGTCAAAGCCAATTCTTTCGGCTAGAATTAAGATGTTTGGATTTCTAATAATCTATCGAAGTATGGTTAATGTTTTACCAAGTTATATTGGTGTGGTTTTCAAATGAAGACTGAGTATTCTAAACAAATGTTTTGTCATTAAACGACAGGCACGTGAGGTTGCCACAACTTAAATGTACATACGTTTAAAGAATGTAGTGTTGATCAACATAGAGTACTATAGGCTGATCACCTAAACGTGCTCGAAGTAATGCCGGAATTACGGACTTAGCGTAAGACCCCAATTTTTTTTATATATAAATAAAATTGAATTTCCTCTATTCATTATCTTGAAATAATAAGGAGTTAATTTGATATAATATTTTGGTTATGGGTGAAATATGCAAATTTTACAAAATAAGCAAGTGGTTATAAAATATTCATTTTTGTCGGGGAATATTCGTTTGGTCGTGGAATATTCTTGTTGTTGGGAATATTAAATTTATGCATGTATGACCATTTGTGGGCCCCATAACAGAATAATTGTCGGATGAAGAAAATGTCAAGTTTGAGTTTTTATAAATAACGGTGTAATTGTTACCGTTAACACTGTTCGATTATCTAGTGATTAAAATACATTAATACGCGTGGTTGCACAGTAGCACACGGTATTACACAGTAATTTTGAATTATTGATTCGTACGTATGAAGGCACTGCTTAATAATTGTTACCGTAATTACTGTTCAATATTTTATTTTATTGGTTCAATAATTACTGCGTTGATATTTTATATTATTGTTGTATCAATAATTGTTACTGCACATTATTTCCCATTATCAGATCAATAATTCATATTATTTGAATAATATTATTAGATAGCATTATTGACAATGTCTAGAAAGTTCTGTCAAGGAGAGGTTTGGTCACCTAATTGCGCGCCAGTAAGGAGAAATCCTTATCAGAAAGCCCCCTCTTTCCTGGGAACGGCCTAGTTGTCATTATTGTGATTCTGTAATATTATTTGTGAATAATTAATTACTGAGTTATATGATAAGGAAATATATATTTTTATATGGATATAAATGATGGAATTAATGCTGAGGTGTTTTATTTGTATTTTGTCGAAATGAAGAACGAAATTTGGAAATTTTCAGAAAATTAGTTTATTACTTGATTTTGTAAAATCCATAACTCTTTGTGTATAATGAGTTAGGAGATGAGACATATATCCAAAGAAAGCCCTAGAAGTAAGTTAATCGTAGAAATTGGAATCACCCAAATATTCTTTGTGTATTTTTCGTGGTGACTGTTTGAATGAAACTGGTCCAAAGGACTCATAGTCCGAAAAATTAGTGTTCTTAAGCTATATTGCGTGACTTATAAATTTTAATCCGACCGTTGGATCATTGTGATTTTTGGATATGTTATACATATATAAGTTGAGTATATGTCCACAAATTTTGAACCGTTAAAAATTAACACATGATTTGTTATGAATTTTAAGAGGTGACTGATTTAGAAATTGCTTTATTTTGGTGGAGATTTCTAGAATGTGGGACCCACTTTTGGTTGTTGGGAAAAGTGGCTAATTTTTGGTGGGCCCCACTTGTGGTGGCTGAAGTTTTGGTCTAGCTTAGCATGCGTAAGAAAAATAATAAAATTTTATTATTTTAGTCTCCTATGGCGTTCTAGCATTTTCCTATAAATAGGCGCTTAAGTTAGAATTGAAAAGCACACCAAAAACATAAGTTTTCTCTCTCTATATTGTTGAGCATATTTTTGTGAGTATTTAAATACTTTGACAGTTGCTATTCAGTACAAGTTTCCTTCGGCTTTACATCCGATATTTCGATCAGAAAAACTATTCTTTTGAGGTAAGGGATGTTATTTTCTTTCGTAAATGATATTATTTTCTTCAATATCATTATGCTGACATATTGATATGAATTTTATTGTGGAATTTCTACCTTTTTGTGTTGGGGTTACTATTCACGTATACGACACTATTCACAAATACGACACTATTCATCAAAAAATGAAATTTTCTCTTTTTCGTCACAGATGTCTAATATGGTTACTATCTTTGATTGTATCCATGTTTTGATCTTCATTCTTGAATTTTACTCCATTATGGTTTAATATGGAGTGTTTTTGAACTTGGATTATCTAAAGTACGAATCTCTAATCTTTGTCCTTTTATCTTATTGGACTTGTTCTCTAAAATGTTTTTCATCATCCTCAGTCCTTAATGATGATACTTGATGAATATCTTTGCTTTTCAGTAGTGCAAAGATGAATGATTTACGATGAATATCTTTGGCCCGTAGTGCAAAAGATGAGCAGTGTTGAGATGAACATGACCAACTAGTGATACAAATGAATATCTTTGGCCCATAGTGCGAAGATGAATATTTGATTCAAGATGTATATTGATTGATGTTACAGGGATAAAATATTGATGATGGACTTTTAAATTCATAGATGATAGTAGATTTCATTCTCTACTTTACTCTTCTAATGAATTGTTGTTTCCGCTGCAGTTGTTGATCTAAAACTTGTTGTCTGTTATATTCTATTAGATTTTTTCCTATTGAAGACTAATGATAATTTGTTGTATATTATCTTAGTCATAATATTCTTTACTGGGCTAGTTGAGCTCACCCTTTTCCTTTTTGTTCCATTCTTCTTCTTAGGAGGTGAGAATTTAACATGAACTAGCCGGGGTATGGAGTGATAGTCCAAGGTAGTTGTTATAGTAGTCCAAACTATTTTGTAAAATAGTGTATCAATAAGTGTAATGAGGACTTATTTGAGTGTGGATATTGTCTAGAAAACAATATTTGTATTTAAACTCATAGTATTTGTGTTATCGTATTTTGCACGACAATTATATTAATGATGTTATAGTTGTTTCTGTACCATGTATTTGGTGACTCAGAATGGGTGATGTATACCTATTTTGGGTTGGGGGCGTCACAGTTGGTATCAGAGCTTAGAGATATGGTCTCTGGTAGAGATCGGGGAATATAACTAGGAGGGGAGAGATGAGTAAATCCTTTGCTAGTGTGTCCTACCTAAGCTTATTTATTGGCCGGTCATAATATAGGGATATTATGTGCTATGTTAATTTTTTTTAATTAACCTTTGTTTTATGGCAGTATTTAAGAATGGCAGCTGAGAACGTTAACAATGGAGTGTATGAGACTGTGGAAACACCTTTAGTCACCAATCAAGAGAACGTGCAACAGGAAGGCAATATTCCTCCTGTAAACAACACTAACGAACAAACGATGAATGATGGGATGTTTAGAAACTTTTTGCAGTTCATGCAAAATCAGATGAGGGAGACTCGTGTACAAAATATGGGTGGAAATGATAGCAACGCGCGGTTAGTCACAACCAAGCAGTTCAAGGAGTTGGGACCACCATAATTCTTAGGAAAGCCGAATCCGATCAAGGCATAAATGTGGGTTAAGCAAATTACCATGATATTTGATGTCTTGGGATGCACGGAGGAACAAAAGGTTCCATTCGCTACCTTTATGTTCCATGGTGAGGCAGATTACTGGTGGGAATCTGTGAAGCATACTCAACATGCCGCACTTAATATGTCTTGGGAAACATTTCAGAAACTGTTCAATGACAAGTACTTTCCTGAAAGTATTCGTCACATGAAGGAGGTAGAGTTCATCAAGATAGAGCAAAACAATATGAACGTGTCGCAGTACGAAGCTAAGTTTGCCGAGTTGTCCCAATTTGCATCCTATTTAGTTGATAATGAGGAGAGAATGACACAAATATTTCTGCGTGGTTTGAAACCCGAAATACGTCAATACCTCATTTCTCACAAACTTTGTTTATATTCAGATGTTGTGAATAGGGCTCAGTTATTGGAGCACGATAATGAGTCAGCTCAACCGAAGAATAACGACCAACAACTCAATGATAATCATACCAGTGGCAACGGTCATCGGAACAATGATAACCATCGTGGAGGAAATTATCATGCCAGAAATGGTAACCACTTCGGTGGTAATCATGGCCAAGATAATAGAAGAAATAATTCAAGTGGAAATTTCAAGAATAGAAGATTTAACGATGATGGGAAGACGTTGGCAGGAGCAGCAGCACCAACAACAAATTCTAGGGGAGGAGAACGACCGCTAGTTAGATGCTACAGATGCGGAGAGGAGGGACATAAAAGTCCAAGCTGTTAACATCCTTCCAAGGTATGTTTTAGTTGTGGAAAAGACGGTCACATAGCTCGATTTTGTCTTATAGAGAAATCAAGTCCAGTAGGGACGGTGGCACCAAAGGCAGATACGGATAAAACAAAGTTGGCGGTTTCTGGAAGAGCGTTTGCCGTGACTGCCCAAAATGCGAGGAACCCGAACGAAGGTATCACGGGTTAGTTAATTATAAATTCTTGCAAAATTTATACCTTATTAGATACCGGTTCTACCCATTCTTTTATCTCCCTTACTTGTACTCAACGTTTAAACTTGACTCTGGAGAAATTAGACTTTGACTTATCTGTGGAGACTCCGTTAGGAGAAACTTTTATCATATCCACTATTTATAAATCGTGTTTGATCCAAGTGGGCACAATCACATTACCTATTGATCTTATCTCTTTAAAGATACTTGCATTTGACGTGATTTTAGGGATTGATTGGTTAAATACTCATCATGCTAAAATTAATTATATTCGTAAGGTTGTTAGTTTTTATATTCCTAACCAACCTATTATGCGAATTCAAGCAACCAAACCATTGAAGTTAAACACTTTCATATCAAGCCATAAAGCCATTTGTTTATTGAAAAATGGATGTCAAGCTTTCTTAGCCCATTTCATGAATTTAAACAAAAATACGTCAGATTTGAATGATATTTCTGTTGTTAGTGAATTTCCTGATGTATTTCCTGAAGAATTTCTTGGCCTACCCCCAGAGCGTGATATTGAATTTTGTACCGACTTTGAGCCCGATACAAAACCCATTTCTTAAATCTCATATGGAATGGCTCCTATTGAACTTCAGGAGTTAAAAACCCAAGTACAAGAGTTGGTACCCGAGCCTCTATTTGGTGACTTCCTTTGTGTAATGCACTAAAGCCAGACTCTCCGCAGGGGACGCTATATTTGTGTGGTGGTAAAACGATAGGTGTTATTGTGATGTGATATCCAAGATTGAGATATGAGTCACAGTTTAGAGCAACTTAAGTCAGTAATTGAAATACATAGCTTTCTAGGCTTTGCTAGTTATTATCGGAGATTCGTGGAAGGATTTTCTCGAATCGCTACTCCGTTAACTTAGTTGACCCAGAAAGATACAAAATTCGTATGGAGCGAGGAATGCGAGAAGATTTTCCAAGAGCTCAAGAGGCGACTCATTTCGGCACTTGTTCTGACCATACCATCCTAGAAAAGCGAACGTGGTAGCTGACGCGTTGAGTAGAAGATCGTTTGGGAGTACGATTACGATATTGTTGAACACAAAGACCTATTTTGTATAATTTACAAACGATAAAGATAGAGTTAAAGAATCTAGGGACTCACGTTATGATGTTAAATATACGAGTAGAATCAACTTTAATTGATAAAGTTAAAACCGCTCAAGCTACACACCGGAGCCGATGAATATAAAGAAGAAGGTGCAAGAAGGCGTTATTCTAGAAGTAAGAGTCGATGAAGAGAAGAAAGCTCAAACCTTTGATTTATTTGAAATCCTCGATCGAGTAGGAACTGTGGCCTATAGACTCACCTTAAAGCTAAGTATGTCACGTGATCATAACATTTTTCACGTATCGATGTTACGTAAATATGTGGATGACCCAAACCACATTATTACGTTAGAACCAGACGAGATAGCCGAAGATTTAAAGTACGAGGAGGTACCTGTCAAGATCTTGGATAGGAAAGAGCATGTCCTACGCACAAAGGTTATACCACAAGTTAAGGTTTTGTGGAGGAACCATGCTATTGAAGAAATGACCTGGGAGTTGGAATCAGAAATGAAAGCGAGGTATCCTCACCTTTTCGAAATACCAGGTGCGTACGTCAATTTTGAGGACAAAATTTTATAAGGATGGGAGGTTGTAAGACCCCGATTTAGTTTATATATAAATTAAATTGAATTTCCTCTATTCATTATCTTGAAATAATAAGGAGTTAATTTGATATAATATTTTGGTTATGGGTGAAATGTGCAAATTTTACAAAATAAGCAAGTGGTTATAAAATATTCATTTTTGTCGGGGAATATTCATTTGGTCGTGGAATATTCTTGTTGTCAGAATATTAAATGCGACGGTAGCATGACCATTTGTGGGCCCCATAATAGAATAACTATCGGATGAAGAAAACAACAAGTTTGAGTTTTTATAAATAACGGCGTAATTGTTACCGTTAACACTGTTGGATTACCTGGTGGTTCAAATACTGAATGTCGCGTGGTTGCATGGTAGTAGACACAAGTATTGCACAATATTTTTGAATTATTGATTCTTACGTATGAAGGCACTACTCAATAATTATTACTGATAATTATTATTCAATATTTTATTTTATTGGTTCAATAATTGTTCAGGTTGATATTTTATATTATTGTTGTTTCAATAATTGTCAGTACATTGTATTTCCCATTATCAGATTAATAATTTATATTATTTGAATAATATTATTAGATAGCATTATTGGCAATGTCTAGAAAGTTCTGTCAAGGAGAGGTTTGGTCACCTAATCACAGCGCCATGAAGGAGAAATTCTTATCGGAAAAGTCCCCTCTTTTACGAGAGAACTACTGGTTGTCATTATTGTGATTCTGTAATATTATTTGTGAATAATTAATTATTAATTTATATGATAAGGAAATATATATTTTTATATGGATATAAATGAATGAATTATTACTGAGGTGTTTTATTTGTATTTTGTCTAAATGAAGAACGAAATTTGAAAATTTTCTGAAAATTAGTTTATTACTTGATTTTGTAAAATCCATAACTCTTTGTGTATAATGAGTTAGGAGATGGGCAATATATCAAAAGAAAGCCCTGGAAGTAAGTTAACCGTAGAAATTGGAATCATCCAAAAATTCTTTGTGTATTTTTCGTGGTGACTGTTTGAATAAAACTGGTCCAAAGGACTCATAGTCTGAAAAATCAGTGTTCTTAAGCTATATTGCGTGAGTTATAAATTTTAATCCGACTGTTCGATCGTTGTCATTATTGGATATGTTATACATATATAAGTTGAGTATATGTCTATAAATTTTGAACCGTTAAAAATTAACGCATGATTTGTTATGAATTTTAAGAGGTGAATGATTCAGAAATTATTTTATTTTGGTGGAGATTTCTAGAATGTGGGACCCACTTTTGGTTGTTGGGAAAAGTGGCTAATTTTTAGTGGGCCCCACTTGTGCTGGCTGAAGTTTTGGTCTAGCTTGGCATGCGTAAGAAAAATAATAAAAATAATAAAATTTTATTATTTTAGTCTCCTATGGCGTTCTAGCATTTTCCTATAAATTGGCACTTAAGTTAGAATTAAAAATCAAACCAAAAACATAAGTTTTCTCTCTCTATATTGTCGAGCATATTTTTGTGAGTATTTAAATACTTTGACAGTTGCTATTCAGTGCAAGTTTTCTTCGGCTTTACATCCGATATTCTGATCAGAAAAACTATTCTTTTGAGGTAAGGGATGTTATTTTCTTCGTAAATGATATTATTTTCTTCAATATCATTATGCTGACATATTGATATGAATTTTATTGTGGAATTTCTACCTTTTTGTGTCGGGGTTACTATTCACGTATACGACACTATTCACAAATACGACACTATTAATCGAAAAATGAAATTTTCTCTTTTTCATCACAGATGTCTAATATGGTTACTATCTTTGATTGTATCCATGTTTTGATCTTCATTATTGAATTTTACTCCATTATGGTTTAATATGGAGTGTTTTTGAACTTGGATTATCTAAAGTACGAATCTCTAATCTTTGTCCTTTTATCTTATTGGATTCGTTCTCTAAAATGTTTTTCATCATCCTCAGTCCTTAATGATGATACTTGATGAATATCTTTGGCTTGTAGTGCAAAGATGAATGATTACTTGATGAATATCTTTGGCCCGTAGTGCAAAGATGAATATTTGATTCAAGATGTATATTGATTGATGTTACAGGGATAAAATATTGATGATGGACTTTTAAATTCATAGATGATAGTAGATTTCATTCTCTACTTAACTCTTCTAATGAATTGTTGTTTCCACTGCAGTTGTAGATCTAAAACTCGTTGTCTGTTATATTCCATTAGATTTTTCCCTGTTGAAGACTAAGGATAATTTGTTGTATATTATCTTAGTCATAATATTCTTTACTGGGCTAGTTGAGCTCACCCTTTTCCTTTTTGTTGCATTTTTCTTCTCAGGAGGTTAGAATTTAGCAGGAACTAGCCGGGGTATGGAGTGATGGTCCAAAGTAGTTGTTATAGTATTTGTAAAATAGTGTATCAATAAGTGTAATGAGGACTTATTTGAGTGTGGATATTGTCTAGAAGATAATATTTGTATTTAAATTCACAGTATTTGTGTGTGGATTCTTTGTATGTGGATCAAATGACCACATGGCAAAGAACTACCCGAAGAAGGGGACGAACGGGAATAAGGGCGCTAATAGTGGAAAGTTATCTATTAGTGGTCCAGCGCAGTCGGGTAGGCCGATGGCCTGTACCTTTAACATGACAGTCCAAGTTGCAGTTGCATCAGGGGACGTAGTAATAGCTATTATTCCAATCAACGACATAATTGCTTACGTGCTATTTGATTTGGATGCTACTTGTTCGTTTATAGCATGTGATTTTGATAGACAATTAGGATTACTTCTCGAAAAGTTGCATATACCTTTAAGTATTAAGGTAGCAAACGAAGAGATAATTTCTGTTGAAGATATTCATAGGAGTTGTTGCGTAGACATTCGGGGTTGTAAATTATCGGTAGATTTGATACCGATAAAGTTAGGAGAATTCGATGTAAATCTCAGAATGGATTGGTTGGTTAACCATGGGGCAATTATAGATTGTCAGAAGAAATGTGTGAACATTAGAACGTTAAAACAACCTCAAGTAGTATTTTATGGGAATAGATCGCCAGGGCGTTCGTGTTGTCTTACCATGACACAAACAAGAAAATTATTGAGGAAGGGATGTGTAGGTTATCTATACCATGTTGTTGATACCCAAAGAGTGGTAGCAACCATGGAACAAATACCTATAATTAAAGAATTCGCAGATGTATTTCCGAGTGAATTGTCGGGTCTTCCACCGGATAGGGAGACCGAGTTTGTAATAGACATTGTGCCAGTGGAGATGAAGGAGTTAATGGTATAGTTACAAGAACTGTTGGATAGAAAGTGCATACAATGAAGTGTTTTACCGTGGGGAGCACCGATATTGTTTGTAAAGAAGAAGGATGGATCGTTAAGACTTTCTATCGACTACAGAGAGTTGAACAAGTTAACGATAAAGAATAAATACCCATTGCCCAGGATCGATGATCTTTTTGATCAGTTAAAAGGGGCTAAATATTTTTCTAAAATAGATTAAAGGATGGGGTATCACCAGTTGAAGGTTAGGAAGGAGGATGTACCAAAGACGACATTCAGGACTCGTTATGGTCATTACGAGTTTCTGGTGATGTCATTTGGGTTGACTAATGCACCAGCTGCATTTATGGATATGATGAACAGAGTGTTCAAACAATATTTAGACAAGATCACTGTAGTGTTTATCAATGATATTCTAGTCTATTCTAAGACGCTAGAAGATCATGCTGAACACCTAAGAATAGTGTTGGAGACACTGAGGAAGGATAAGTTGTATGCAAAGTTCACAAAGTTTGAATTTTGGTTGGAAAAGGTATAATTTTTAGGTCATGTCATTGACCAAGAGGGGATTTCAGTAGATCCAGTAAAGGTGGAAGCTGTGATGAATTTGGTGCAACCGAAAACGCTGACTGAGGTGCGGATTTTTCTAGGGTTAGCGGGAGACTATTAGAGATTCATCCAGGATTTTTCAAAGATAGCTACTCCATTGACTAATTTGACAAGGAAGACGGTGAAATACGTGTGGACTGATAAATGTGAGGATAGTTTTCAGGAACTGAAGAAGAGGTTGAGTGAAGCGCCTATTTTATCATTACCCGATGACACAAGAAATTTCATAGTTTATAGCGATGCTTCGCATAGAGGACTTGGTTGCATGCTCATGCAGCATGGCAAAGTCATTATGTATGCATCAAGGCAGTTGAAGGATTATGAGAAAGTTTACCCTACTCATGATCTGGAACTGGCTGCAGTAGTTTTTGCCTTAAAGATATGGAGACATTATCTTTACAGAGAAAAATGTGAGATATACACGGACCATAAGAGTCTAAAAAATATCTCAACACAGAAGGAGTTAAATATGAGATAGAGGAGATGGCTGGAGTTGATAAAGGATTACGACTGTGAAATCATGTATCACCCTGGAAAAGCCAATGTAGTTGCTGATGCTTTAAGTAGAAAGGGCTGGGAGAAGTTATCTATGTTAACAGATCAAACTGAGTTAATAACAGAGATGGCTAGGATAGAGATAGAAGTGAAGTTGCCAAGTGAGTCAGGGCAGAGACTTTTTGTGACAAATATTCAATCTAACATAGTAGAGAGAGTTAAGGAGCTGCAGCTCAAAACTAATGAGTGTGACCGGATAAGGGAACAGTTAACCAATGAAAAAGATTTAAAGTATAGTCTCGATAATGAGGGGTTATTGAGATTTGAAGGAAGAATTTGGGTTCCGAACAAGAGGCTCATAGTTTGAGGTTCTCTATCCATCGTGGTAGTACTAAGATGTATCAAGACCTTCGACAGATTTTTTGGTGGCCGAACATGAAGAGTGAAATAGCCGAGTATGTGAGTAAGTGCTTGACTTGTCAAAAAGTTAAGGCCGAACATCAACAACCAAGTGGATTGTTACAGTCAGTGGAGATTCTAGAGTGGAAGTGGGAGCATATCACGATGGACTTTGTGGTGGGACTTCCGACTACAATGAAAGGGTATGATGCGATTTGGGTAATAGTGGTCTGGTTGACTAAGTCGGCTCACTTTTTGCCAATTAGGTTCAAATATAATTTGGACCAGTTAGCTAAACTTTATGTTAAGGAAATAATTTCCAGACATGGAGTACCAGTTTCGATTGTGTCAGATCGTGATCCACGATTCACATCAAATTTTTGGAGGAGTTTGCAGGAGCAGTTGGGAATGCAGTTGAAGTTGAGTACGGCGCATCATCCACAAACCGATCGATAGAGCAAGAGGACAATTCAGACGTTAGAAGATATGTTAAGATCTTGCATCATGGATTTCAAGGGTAGTTGGGATGATCATCTACCATTAGTAGAGTTTGCGTATAACAATAGTTATCATCCAAGCATAGGTATGCCTCCTTATGAAGCTTTATACGGAAGAAAGTGCAGAACACCACTGTGTTGGGACAAAGTGGGAGAACGCCAAAAGCTAGGGCAAGAATTGGTACAGCAGACAGCGGATGTAGTAAAGTTGATATGAATGCGTCTAGTAGCAGCTCAAGACAGACAGAAGAAGTATGCAGACTCGCATCGAGAAAATAGGGAGTTTGAAGTAGGCTCTTACGTGTTTCTAAAGGTATCTCCCTGGAAAGGAAAGATACGCTTTGGAAAGAGGGAAAAGTTAAGTCCAGGGTTTATAGGACCTTTTGAAGTGTTAAAACGTGTGGGTGAGTTAGCTTATATGATAGCATTACCTCCATACCTAGAACGAATACATAATGTATTTCACGTATCTGTGTTACGTCCTTATAAGCCGGATTATAAGCACGTAATAGAGTATGAGCCTATTCATATCGAGAAGGACTTAACGTACAAAGAGATGCCGATTCAAATTATCTATAGAAAAGAGCAAGTTCTGCGGAACAAAGTTATACCTTCCATGAAGGTGTTATGGAAGAACCACGATGCAGAAGAAGCAACGTGAGAATTGGAAGAAAAGATAAGGAAGGATTACCCTCAATTGTTTACGTAATGTAAGACGAGATTCTGGGGACATAATCTTTATAAGGGGGGAAGAATGTAATGACCGAGAAATTCGGATCCGTTCTAAAATAATTTTATTAAATAAAATAATGAATAAAGTTTTATTATTTGTTATTATGAGTGTTAGCAAGATGAATATCGTTCTATAACCTAGAAATGTTGCAACGTCGTATTATTTCGACTACGTGAAAGAATTAAAGTGTTTGAATTTCCAAGACGAAAATAAAAGTTTTCCGAGAAATTTTCTGAAAACACTATTCATCGATTTCTACTCGGGAATTATTTTTGAACTTCCGAGAAATACATAACGATAGAATATCGAAGTGAGTTGGATTATGTAATAATAATTCAAGTATAGAAAATGTAATTTTTTACATGCGAACGTAATTCGAGAATGTTAGGGAAAATATAGTGTTAGAAGCTAATGTGATGATCGTATGATACATATGTATTGTACGAGGTAACGAATACGAGTATGATACGAAGTATTATATGAGTATGTATGAATGATGGAATATTGTATATTATGAATTAGTATACGAGTTAGAATATGAGAATAATACGTAAACAATACGTTATAAGGCTTTGAGCCAAATGAAATGGACTTATAGGATTGTTTAGCAAATTGTAAAGTCCAATAGAATTGAATGTGCAAACCCAAGTGGTTGTTAATATGAAGCCCAATTAATTTTGTTAATACAAGCCCAAAGCTTAAGTTAAGCAAATTAAACCTAAGCCCAAGCTGTGATCCAATGGATTAAGGTGATCCATAGGGCAACCCATGATCATTTGGTTAATCTTGGTGACCAAGATAATTGTGTAATGACCAATCAAAAGAAGTAGGGAGCAAGTTTACTTAAGAGCTAGGTAATGAATAGTATAGAGGTTACTAAGGAGGTGAGATTTGGCTTTTTTCCATAATGCCCTAACTTAGGAAATTCTATAAATAGCAAGCTAGGATTTCATTTGTTGCTTGTTCATTTTCACCCAACACTTTCAACTTAATTGTTAGAGAGATTAAGCAAGAATATGCTAGATTTTCATTTGTTAGAAAAGAAGAAGAAAAGCTTCTTCATCAAGGGTAAGCCTCTTATGTCATTAGTCTTCCATCTCTACCATTGTAGGTTGATAAGAGAAGTGTGGATTAATGGACATGTATGCTAATAAATGATAGGAATAAATGATTTAAGGACTTAAGTCCTAATAAGCCAATAATATGCACTTTGTTCATAGATAAACTATGAACTAAGGGTGAACTTGTAAGACTTGTATCATGTTTACATGAATAAAGTTTATATGTTAAAAGGATGTAAAATTGTTGGTTATAGGACTTAAACCATTATAAGTCATGAGAAATTAAATAATATGTATATTATACTTTGATAAGTTAGAAACTCATGAAACATAAGTAATAACTTATCATGAAAATAAGTTAATCTAATATGTAGGTTGAGATATCAATATGATGGAAAGAATCCATTTGAAATGATGAACAAATCATAAGTAACGAAGTTATGTGGAATTCTCACGATTGGACGATAATCGTCGAATTCGTGAAATTCTCGGAATAGAAGTCAAATTTTGATATTGAGCTCGAAAACATTGGTTTTCGATGGGAAAAAGTCTTATTTGGCATTATAGAGTTGCGGACTCGAAAATGGCCAAATTTCGACTTAGAACAAAGAAACGAGCGTTGAACGTTCACGAACATTTATTGTTTTCGTTAAAAATGAACGAATAAGTGAATTTTGAGTTAGCAGAGTAAAAATATAAAAGTTTTCCATGAACACGTAGAGTATGTGATTTGTGACCTAATGGCTTTTGAACGAGCCAATTCGGACTTAAAATGATCAAATTTGGAGTATGGGAAGTTCGTTATGTAAAGAAAATTTTTCACATTCGGTGTGCAGGTAGCGGCACTTGCAGTGCTGCACTAAGGCCAATGTGTGTGGCGCACTGAGACTGGTGCATAGTCTCTTGACCTACTGAGGAGTCACGTCACAGTGTGACATAGTGTACTGAGACTCGCACCGTAGCGCCGAATCGGGAACTTAGGGACTGAAGAGTGACGCCGCAGCACGGACCATTGTACAAGGACTCGCGCCACAGCGCCGAGCCCTGACCTTTGTCACTATTTACTCATGCCGCAGTACATACAAAGAAGAAAAACTGGCGCCGCAGTGCTAGCCCTAGGGTTTTGACAGTAAAGAATGTTTGTAAGTAGAGCAAGGATGGTAATTGATTAACAATGAAGTAAAGCTTAATTATAACATTGTTAAGGCATTGTTAAACCTTAAGTATGATACCTAAAGGTTGAAGATAATCAATTTAACATGAACGAAATGACGATGTAAACTATAATGGAAAGCCAGAACCAATAGTAACGAATCTAATACATGATTAGATTGAGAAGAAGGGTAAGATTCATTAGGAACCATGTATGTTTATTCATAACCTAATGTGTTATGTTATGTGATCATCTATTTTAGAGACCTTAAAAACTTAAAGTGAATGTTTAATAACAGTAGCAGACGCTGAAAGAAAGTATTCTAACCCTTGTCTATGTTTAATCTAGACACGCTTTGTGATTTATGTACTCCTACACATGAATTGATGTATGATGAAGTCAAAGCCAATTCTTTCGGCTAGACTTAAGATGTTTGGATTTATTATAATCTATCGAAGTATGGTCAATGTTTTACCAAGTCATATTGGTGTGGTTTTCAAATGAAGACTGAGTATGCTAAACAAATGTTTTATCGCCAAACGAAAGGCAAGTGAGGTTACCACAACTTAAACGTACATACGTTTAAAGAATGTAGTGTTGATCAACATAGAGTACTATAGGCTGATCACCTAAACGTGCTCGTAAGTAATGCCAGACTTATGGACTTAGTGCCGGGATGTCCTTTTCAAAGAAAGCATGAAATGCTCAAGGTCTTTGATCGAAATTGATGTTTTACTGAATGTTGTCATTGTAAAACGTTTTAAAGAAAAGAGAAGTGCTATTTTGAATTATCGATAGTACTTCATAACTATTGTTCAGTTATTGAAGATATATAATTTATATGATTCAAGCATGTTGTTAAATAGAATTGTTATACATGTTGAGCTAGTTATGCTCACTCTTGCTTGAACCATATGAATGCAGTTAAGACAGAACGGACCGAAGGATCCGACAAGGATAAAGGAAAGGCTAAGGTAAACCTGTAGTTTACTTATATAATAGTATAGGTTTGTAATGATAATATTTGATATTATGACAAGAACAAATGAAACGGTTATAAGGAACTTAAGGAATGGTAATATTAATTTGCAATATATTTATAAGATATATTCATTCTTTTGAGGCATTTTAATTGAATGTTTATGTGAACTGTAGCACCGTGGAGCACCATATGTCGGGTTGGAAGATACCCGAATTTGGGGGCGTCACAAATATGAAAACTAACAACCTTACAAAAATAATCAATTTTAGCATGATGAATAGTTAACCAGTCGATTTCTAAAATCACATCGAAGGCAAGTATTCTCAAAGAGATAAGATTGACACGTGAGGGTGACAATTTGAATCAAACAAGATTTATAAATAGTGGATGTAATGAAGGTTTCTCCCAATGAAGTTTCAACAGATAAGACAAAGTTAAATTTCTCCAGAGTTAAATTTAAACGTTGAGCGCAAGTAGGAGAAATAAAAGAATGGGTAGAACCGGTATCAAATAAGGTATAGACTTCGCTAGAGTTTATGATTAGCTTACCCGTGATAACTTCGTTCGGGTTCTTCACCTTTTAGGAAGTCATGACAAACGCTCTCCCTTGAACTACCCTGCTTTGACTTGTCTGGGACAACATTTGGTGTCATCATTACCATTGGAATTGACTTTTTTATAGGGCATATTCCACCCTCAACTGCTTCGTCGTACTCCTGATCCATGATTTGAATCATTAATCTTCGATCCATATCGAATTGAGGTTGACCGCTCTATACAGGGTAATTCAAAAATCGATGTTGGGTTTTCCTAATTATTGTCCAAAAAGAGAAATACATATCATCTATTTTAGTCTTCTTGGATCGGACTTCTCTTTCCACAATATCAACGCGTCATGCGGATTTTACCCATGCATCCTTCATTCTCACTCGTTGAATTGTTTCTTCTTTCAGCGGATCCTTGACATTTGAATTTTCAGATTCCAGCTTTATCATCTTATACTCTGCCAAAGAGTGGTTTTGTTCAAGCATCACATATTGGGTAACAGAAGCATAAATTGTTGCATCCTTTTGCTCCACGACCGCCTGCCGTTCTTCAACCTGCTCTTTTAACTCATGAATACGATTTTGAAGTTCTACATTTTGATCATAAAGTTTTCCTAATAAATTCTCCTCAGGTTCCTCTTTTTCCTCACTCTCAGCTGCTACCTCTGCGACTAGCTCGGGTGCAACTATTAATTCTTCAGTCACCACATAGATATCTCTAATTTCATCTTCGCCTGACATCCTACAATCAAGTTTAATAACTTAATTAGTACTCTCCAAAAAAATCTTTGTTATAACAAAATATTATACTCCAATATTTATTCTTTAAATGAATCTCCTCGATTCATCGCTTAAAACTCTATATGAGTTCATCTCTTGATTTTCAAATGTCATTTTCAAATACTACCATAATGCAAGGGTTAATTGATATGCCACATATTATCCCTATATTCCGACCAACTAATTAAATAACAAATAAACTTAGGTAGGTCATACTAGCGAAGGAATTACCCGTCTCTCCCCTCTTAGTTCTAGTCCCACATCCTAGCCAGGGATCATATCCCTAAGCTTTGATACTAACTGTGACGCCCCCAAAATAGGTATACATCACCCATCTTGGGTCGCTAAATACTTGGTACATAATACAACTACAAACTTAATTATACAACATTAACTGAGAGTTTTAACACAAATATTGTCTTCTAGATAATATCCACACTCAATGGAGTCCTCATTACAATTATTATCACACTATTTCATAGAATAGTGAGGACTATTAAAACAACAATCTCAGACCATCACTCCATTCCCCGACTAGTACCGGCTACGTTCTCATTTCCTGAAGAGAACAATGAAAGCAAAAGGGTGAGCTCAACTAGCCCAGTAAGAAATATTATGACTAAGATAATACAGAATATATTATCATTAGCCTTCAACAGTGTTAAACTGATAAGATACAATAAACATCAAGTTTAACTGTAGCGGAACAAGCAATCCATTAGAAGAGTCAAGTAGAGCATGATATCTACTATCTTCTATGATTTAAAAAGTTTATCATCAATTTTATTGCTGAGACTCATCTTAATAAATAATCCACATCATCGAATCATCCCTGCACTACAACCAATGATATTCATTAGTGTCCAAATATTGTCAAAAGAAATGTGAGAACATTAGAACGTTAAAACAACCTCAGGTAGTATTTTACGAGAATAGATCGTCGGGACGTTCGTGTTGTCTAACTATGACACAAACTAGGAAATTATTGAGGAAGGCATGTGTAGTTTATCTATGTCATGTTATTGATACCCAGATAGTGGTAGCAACCATGGAACAAATACCTATAGTTAAAGAATTCGTGGATGTATTTCTGAGTGAATTGCTGAGTCTTCCACCGGATAGGGAGACCGAGTTTGTAATAGACATTGTGCTAGGAGTGGCACCAGTTTCCAAGGCACCATATCGTATGGCGCTAGTGGAGATGAAGGAGTTAATGGTACAGTTGTAAGAACTGTTGGACAGGAAGTACATACAACCGAGTGTTTCATCATGGGGAGCGCCGGTATTGTTTGTAAAGAAGAAGGACGGATCGTTAAGACTTTGTATAGACTACAAAGAGTTGAACAAATTAACGATAAAGAATAAATACCCATTGCCCAGGATCGATGATCTTTTTGATCAGTTGAAAGGGGCTAAGTATTTTTCTAAAATAAATTTAAGGATGGGGTATCACCAGTTGAAGGTTAGGAAGGAGGATGTACCAAAGATGGCATTCAGGACTCGTTATGGTCATTACAAGTTTCTGGTGATGTCATTTGGGTTAACTAATGCACCAGCTGCATTTATGGATATGATGAACAGAGTGTTCAAATAATATTTGGACATGTTCATCGTGGTGTTTATCGATGATATTCATAGAGCATTCGTGTTTTCACCAATGGTGATGATCATGCTAACCACTATCCATCAATGCACTACGGGCCAATGAGGACCTTTACCACATCATTTATAACATTACGATCATGATTATACCGAATAATCCCTGGTCATAATCATACCAATCAACAGTCCATCTATGCACGTAAGTCACATATCTTTCATCACAATATAAGCATGAGGATGATGACAATGATATAAGAATTCAATTAAAAGAAAACAAAAGATAATTTTTTAAAGATTTATAATTTAATTTATCCAGAATTCAATAATGTCCAAATTATCAACATGATACTGCTTTGTGGAGTAAAATTCAAGAATAATATTGTATCAAAAATGATTTGAACAGCAAAGAAATCAATTTTTGTCATGAATAGTACCTCGGGTGAATAGTAACTGAATGAATAGTATCCCATGAATAGTACTTTGGGAATAGTATCCCGTGAATAGTACTATGACATAAAAAAGTTAAAATTTATCAAGAATGCTCAGAATAATATTTCCATGAAAAGACACTGGATGAACCGCAAAATTCCAAGAATATTCTACTAATTTCATGGTGTATAAAAGCCAAAACTTAACAAAATGAGTATAGAATTCAGAATCTGAAACGAAATAATATTACTTACATACTACAGAGTATGGTAGAAAATATTATTTCTTACGAGTATAGATCAAAAATAATATCCCTTACAACTGTTGAACAAAAATAATATTCCTTACAAATATCGAACGAAGATAATATTCCTTATAAATATTAAACGAAGATAATATTTCTTGCGAATATTGAACGAAATAAAATGTCTTACGAATACGAAAAATAATATCGTAAGCGAATATGAAATAAATAATACCCCTTACCTTAAAAAGAAGAGTATTCCAACTGGTATAGCTGGGATATTCTTGAAGAAAACTTTCACTATTATCTACGCTCAAAGTTTCTTAAAACTCTAAAGAAATACGCTCAATATTATAGAAGAAGAATTCTCTGATTCTGATGTGATTTTCAATTCTAACTAAGCATCCTATTTATAGGAGAATGAAAATGATACTATTTAAAAAATTTAATCACGAATGCACAGAACGAATTCACGGGCGAACTCATTCGGCTGAAATGTTTGCAAATTTTGATTTACTATGCAATAAAACATTCTAATAAAACGAAAACTTTAAATAAAATATAATATATTCTATTTATAATCAAATAAAACAAAACTTATATATATATATATATATATATATATATATATATACTCCATTCTTTTCCACAATTTCCACCATACTATTATCACTACATCATTTCATCCTTCCATCAATCCATCCGTGAATATCCTCCCCCCTCCCATTTTTAATCCAACAAGTGGGCCCCCACCTATTATATATATATATATATATATATATATATATATATATATATATAGAATAACTTTCTATTGATTATTTTGAAAAATGGGTAAATAGGGGTCTATATAAAATTTACAACAAATACTTCATAAAAATCCCCTCAATATTTTTAACAACATTTATTCATTATTATTATTAATTGCAATATTTAACAACCAGGTCATTCCCAAGAAAGAGGGGGCTTTCCGATAAGGATTTCTCCATATTGGCGCATAATTAGGTGACCAAACTCCTTTCTCCGACAGAACTTTTTAGACATCGTTAATAATGCAAATAATAATATGAATAACTATATCATCTCAATTATTGATTTAATAATGTATAAAATATTGATAATAATTGAATCAAATAACGTGAGATACTATGCAGCAATTATTGTAGCAATAATTAGATTAAACTGAGTGACTTCTCACGTAAGCATCAATAATCAATACCGTGTGCTACTATGCAACCACGCATATTACTGTACTTTTACCAGCAGGTATTTCAACAGTTAATGGTTAAAACTTTCGCCGTTATTTTTTTTAAAAAAAAGATATTTCTATCATTTTCTCATTTCGACAATAATTCTGTTGTGTGGTCCACCAATGATTTTGCCGCCGTATGAATATTCCCTGTTAAAACGAATATTCCCCGACCAATTGAATATTATATAACAACTTGCTTACTTTTCAAAATTTTTAAATACTACCCACAACTATAACATTATAACATAATATAAAAAAATATTTTGAGAAAATTAAATCTTTATTCATCAAAAGTCAGGGTCTTACAAAGGTTCGTAGGTCAACCTCTCCTTTTACCAAAGTCCTACTCCTTTGAAGTGCAGAAGTTCCTGCACATTAACACAAATGTGAGAACCACATCCAGTATCCAATACCCATGATGTAGAAGTAGACAAGTTAACTTCAATAACATATATACCTGAATCAGAAGTCATACTTCCTTTCTTTTTCTTCACTTCTTCCAAAAAAGCATGACAATTCCTCTTCTAGTGTCCAGGTTTTCCACAGAAGTGACAATCACCTTCTTTAGCCACCCCACCTTTAGGTTTTAAAGCCTGTTTGGTTTTGGAATTGGGTTTGGCACCATATTTAGATCCTATCTTCTTCTTACCTTTCCAATTTCCCTTAGCATTCCCCTATTGCACCATCATTATGGGAGTGGGTCTTGCCTTTTTCATGTTGTTCTTGGCAGTTCTTAACATGCTCAACAACTCAGTAAGGGGTTTCTCAATTTCATTCATAAGATAATTCATAACAAATTGAGAGTAGCTGTTGTTTAAAGATTGAAAAACAAGATCAGTTTAGGCTTCTAGAGTAATCAAAAAACCCAACCTATCAAGGCACTCAATATACCCAATCATTTTCAGCACATATAGACCAACTGGATCACGTTCACCCATCTTGCAGTGATACAATGCCTTGCTTGTATCATACCTCTCATGTCGAGCATGCCCTTCGAACAATTTCTTGAGATGCTCAATCATCTCATAAGCATCCATCAACTCATATTGCTTCTGAAGCTCAGCGTTCATGGTTGCTAGCATGAGACAACTCACGTCCATATCATCATCTTGATGCTTCTTATAAGCATTATGCTCTGCACGTGGTGCAGTGATAGCTGGTGCTGCAGGAATGGGCCCATCAAGGACATATAGCTTACGCTCTTGTTTGAGGACAATCCTCAAGTTCTTATGCTAGTCTAAGAATTTAATTCCATTTAGCTTTTCTTTCTCAACGACTGATCGTAGTGAAAGACTATTAGTGTTGTTGGTGTTTGCCATTGATATCTATAATTTATAAGTGTAAAAATAATAAGTCAAATTTCAGAATATTTGATATTATGTAATTAATAATAGTACATTCAAAATATACCTCCCACTATTTTATTCAAATTAATAGCCCTTACCATTAATTCGGAAAGCATTTTCTAAATCTTTCTAGTGAGCCAAGATCCATATTTCATTATGCCTTAAGTTAGCTTTGGCTAATCTCTTAAAACACAATTATTTAGGTAGACAACCCTTTGTCAATTATATCATATATAACTCTTGGATAGTTTGGTAAACAACATTTGTTTCTAGTTCATCTAATGGTACCCACTAAACCCCATGCCTCGAAGTCCACAATCCTATTGAGATAACTTAGTTAAGTCGGGCCTAATGATTTTAACAATTTGGATATCACAATTATCCTATCGCATCTTACCAAGATAAATAGGGTACTTTGCTTTGGCAAACCTATATCTATCGATCAAGGTCTTGATAAGTGTTATTCATTGGAAGGCATCTGATTTAGACTTAATAATTTAATGAGGGATTTTATTAATTAATTTAGATCTCACCAATTTTTAATCTTATTAAGCATGCACATTATTTATCATATCATATCGTATACAAGCATGAATAAAGTGCAAAAAAAATTGTGTCACAGTTATGGCCCAATCCACTGTTAATCTTTTCAAGCTAATGAAAGGTTGAAGTTCAATCTAAGGTGGTAAAAGATCTCAAAATAGTAGCTTCCTTGAATCTTCTTCATGCATGTGCCTTCTCTCTATCATCATATTTCCATCGTGTTCTTCATCTTGTCATCTTCATTGATTATAGATTATTACATGACATAAAGAAACCTCAAGTTACATTCGAGGGGATTTAGATGAGAAAAGAATGTTATATAAAAATTTATAGAAAGGCACGACATGCAAGCCGTATTTCAAAACCAAAAACCACTAACCTATGGGTCAAAAGAGCCATAACCGTGCACCATGAATATCACAATAAGCACATAACAGTGTATATATAATTAAAGAAAACTATATATAAAATATTGGGGTCAACGACCACCATCGTAGCGCCACTGATGGGGGGTCTTCAAGCAAGTGGTCCGACATTTCGAAATACAATCTATATTGCAGAATTTTTTTTCATATGAATCTCTGAAATAATTCCAGAATCATATCAAATCCGCCAAAACACCCAAAATAACAATACACCCAAAACATATCATATATGTCCAGTTTCGAATAATCATATTAAACTGACTCTTCATGCTTCTAATCCAATTAGAACTGAAGTTGTATTGTTATTCCACCTTCTAAAAAACAATTAACAGATCATTATATACATGCATATCTATTACTGATATAATTCAAAATTCCAGAATATGCATACAATGGAATATCATATATTCAATTTCAGACCGGTAAACATGCATCATCATATATTATATATATCGAATATAATTAAAACACATAATCTGAATTAATCATTTTTGCAAGTAGCTCTGATACCACTGTTGGGATTTAGGCACATGAAAGCACAACATAATTAAAAGTTTTCAAAGAAATTCTGAAACCCTAAAATAGGATCCATGCGAAAACATATTAATTCAGTGGTTAGAAATTTATACCGATTATAAAAGCTAGAATTGATACGATCGAATCTCCAACGCAATCCAAACGAACTACGCCTCTACGGTATCTACACGAATGTCTCGCGAACCGTCACACGATCTGCTGTAAAAGAGGCGCGGTACTAGCCACAAAGGATCGAGATTTTTATGAAGTTTTTCTCTCTAGTTTCTCTCTAAGAGCGGCTAGGGTTTTGGTTTTTGATTAATTCCTAAAGTGGCTGATATATCCTATATATAGCAGTCAAAAGGAATTTAATCAAAACCTAATTCTAGTAAAATCCGAATTACATATATATACAAATTATCCTATTAATTTAAATTCAAAATTTAAATATTATCAATCATATTGACATATTTAAATCTTACAATTTAAATTAATTCCCCTATAATTATGTTTTAAGTGTGTGACCCTATAGGTTATTATTACGTTGGCAATAATCTTTAAATCATATTATAAAATTATAAATAGTGAACGACATCTAATAATGCATCACTGCTACCCAAGTAATAATAAGATCGATGCAACCTTTTTGTGACCAATATTTTAATGTAATTTAATCCTTTTAACCTTGACATCCTATATTAAACTCGAGTTATGGAATGTGTCAAACTCTTCATAATTTAATCTGAGTTTTCTTGATAAATGAGTAGACTATATGAAACAAATCACTATTTGAGCATGGCCATGCATTTCATAGTCTTACTCAATCAAGAGGCCTATGGATATCACCCCTAATATATAGGAGGGTTAAATTCCATCCAGATCACTCATATTCCTCACACAATTCATGATGTACCCAATAATCACCTTTATTGTCCACCCTATTAAAGGTGACTTTTGATGATATCAAAGCATATAAATTCCCGTGTAGTAATATAGTGATTTCAGGTAGGAAGATCATTACATCATTGCCACTATGAGAATCACTAATGACACTTTGCATAATGCTCCATGTAGAATTCTTATGATGGGTCTGTCCAGTACATCGTTCTCTAACATGTACCTATGCATTGACTTAATATCTCATATATTTATGACCAATGAGATTTGGTAATCAGTCAATCCACATACTAATCTCAATGCATCATTGTTGTCGAATCAACAATGATACTCGACTAGGGACATTTAAGAGCAATGATACTAATTGTAATTATATAATCTTATGTTCAAGTCACATACTTGAAACTATATAATTTGTATCACTATTCTAAGGAATTTTATTATGTTAACATTTATATAACGCGGTAAATAAAACCATAATAAAATCATTCATTTATTTAATCAAATATAATATCAAAATGTTAAGCAATTATATCCAATAATTGGCCTCTAGGGCATAAACTCTAACAAGGAGCCCATGGAGGCCATTGATATTCCCACCGATGAGGGCTATTTGCTGGGTTGCCAATTTGACGCCCCCAAAATAGGTCCACACGACCCATTCTGAGTCACCAGATATCATACTATAAAAATCAAATAGAAACATCATTTATACAACTGTTGAACTGTCGTGCAGAATACAACCACAGTTAAGCTGTGAGTTTTAATACAAATGTAGGTAACTCTCATGGTGCCTCGACCACAACTTTACAATGGTACTTTACATAAAAGTACAGTCAAAAATTGTTTTAGAAATTAAAATCTTTGGGAAGTGCTCAAGGAAACCTTCGTACATGGGAGGCCATGCGTCTAGGTTATGATAGATATCATATGCTCACAGAATTATCCTTGCTTGACCCAATAGACCCCAAAGAAAAACGAGAAGATTACTATCATGTTCTTACCAATGGTGAGTCTTCTCTTGACATATAACTATCTCCACTGTCCGCAATTGAAAATTATATTTCAACCAAACTCCAAGATCATATAGGCAAAGTGCTTTCGTAGATATACTCAAAGAAGTGGATGTGCACAACCACATCTTTATGATAACATGAGATTGTATGTCATTAGGCATCTTGTATGAGAGTGGCAAAACACCCTTCTAAAGTTGGGTTCACCTCACCCTATTCGGTTCACCAAAATTAAATATTAAATGACGTATACAATACGTCACACTTATCTAAAGTTCTCAATAAAATTATTTCCATACTATTTAGGGAGAACCTTAACAGCTATAGACCACCGTTCTATTCTCCTGTTACCCCAGCTTGACCCAACTACACTCTTATTACTTGAAAGGAATTGTGTAGCAAAAAGGGTGAACACAACTAGCCCAGTAAAGAATATCATAACGAATGATAATTAAATTATCAATAGCCTTCATCAGTAATAAATCAGAGATTTAGAACATATGGTAGATGATCAAACTTTTCAACCATAGTTGCAGCGGAACGAGCAATCCATTAGAAGAGTAAAATAGACCATAAGGTCTATTATCTTCTCCATGTTAAAAGTCCACCAACAATGTTTTATCCCTATAACATCAATCAACAATTCATGTCCACAATCATGTGAATAACTCATAATCATAATTGTGATTCTAAATTCCTTTTCGCACCCAGGAAGAAGATAATTTTCATCATCTGTCTTTACCTGAAACATCAAAAATCATGGTTATACCAAATCACAATTCTTGTTCATAATCATACTAATAAATTCATCTTTGCACTACTACCAAAGATATTCATTAACAATTCATATTTGCAACACAGGCCAAAGACATACAACTGTATTTTAGAAGAGTCAAGTAGAGCATGATATTTACTATCTTCTACAAATTAAAAGTATATAATCAATATTTTATCGCTGAGACTCAGCTTAATAAATAATTCACATCATCGAATCATCCCTGCACTACGGCCAAGGATATTCATTAGTATTATGACCACGAATTATCCATGCACTACGGGCCAAGATATTCGTGTTTTCAACAATGGTCATGATTATACCGAATAATCCCTGGTTATAATCATACAACAACTGTCCATCAATGCACTACGGGCCAATGAGGACTTTTACTACATCATTTGTAACATTACTGGTCATGATTATACCGAATGATCCCTGGTCATAATCATACCAATCAACAGTTCATCTATGCACATAAGCCAAAGATACTCATCAGTCAATAGTTCATCTTTGCACGTAAGCCAAAGATATACAATTGTAAAATCAATAATCAACAGTCCATCTATGCACGTAAGCCAAAGATGACTTTCATCACAATATAAGCATGAGGAAGATGACAATGATATAAGCATTAATCAAACAAAATCAAATCAAACGAAATCAAGGATAAATATTAAATACTTTAAATTTATCTAGAGTTTAAAAATATCCAAATTGTCAACATGATACTGCTTTGTGGAGTAAAATTCAAGAATAATATTCATATACCAAAAATAATTTGGACAGAAAAGAAATATATTTTTCGGGTAAATAGTACCCTATGAATAGAACTTCGAGAATAGTACCTCGTGAATAGTACCCCGACATAAAAAGTACCCCAAATATCCGATTGAATAATATTCGGGTGAATAGTAATTTGGGTGACTAGTAGCCCGTGAATAGTAACTCGTGAATAGTACTCTGATATGAAAAGTGCCCTGAATAACCGAGTGAATTATACTAGAGTGAATAGTAATCGGGTGAATAGTAACTCGTGAATATTAACTCTTTAAAAATTACCAAAGAAAATGAGATTCCATGACGAGTACAAAAGAAATGATATCTCATACGAGTATAATAGATTATACGAAACTGCAAAAGGATTTTCACCCGCCATGCGGTAATCCACGTAGACAGATCATTTCCACAATTTAATAAGGAATGAATACAAAGGATCATTCACCATGCTTGCGGTAATCAACATAGACAGGTTATTCCAACAGGATAATAAAGAATGGAATAACAGAAGAATTCACCATGCATGCGATAGACCACACAGACAAGTTATTCCCAACAGAATAATAAAGAATGGAACCAGGTCATGTGTAATCCGTATAGAATGATATTCCAACAGAATAATAAAGAATAGAACCAGGTCATACGTAATCCACTTAGCATGGATATTCAATGGAAGAATAAAGAATGGAACCGTGTCATGCGAATCGCGCATGCACGCGGATATTCCAATGAGAATAATAAAGAATGGAATAACAACAAAATTCACGGGCGTGTGATAGAGCCTTGCAGATGAGGATATTCCAAATGAATAATAAAGAATGGAATAACAAACAAAATTCACGGGCATGTGATAGATAGATCAGCATGAGACAGAGTTATTCCAACATAATAATAAAGAATGGAATAACAACCCTTACGAGTATTGAAAGAAAACAACTCCCTTCATGAATACGAAAGAATAATACCCCTTACTATAATAATAATATCTCTTACTATAATAATAATATCCCTTACTTCAGAAGAAAACTGGATACTAGAATAGTGAGGTAGTTGACTTCTCTTCTTCTTTCTCTCTATAATTTCTCTCTATAATAATTGCTCTATAGCTGTAGTGAATTGGTGAAAAATAATGAAGGAATGGGCTTCTATTTATTGGAAAATTAAGTTTTTATAATTGCACATTTTGGGGCTCAAAATATTACAGTATAATACCTTCATCTTTTCCTTCATTTTTAATTTAGTCCTGCAAGTATTATCAAACTTGCACCACCTCCCCTAATAGTAAATCATGTGAATCAATAGTTCTAGAAAGGTGAAAATATGAATTTCAGTATAATACCTCCATCTATACCTCCTTTTTTAACTTAGTCATGCAAGTATTATCAATCTTGCACCAACTCCCGTAATAGTAAATGAATGTGAATCAATAGTACACACATGTAAACAAATAGTTATAATCATGTGAATCAATAGCAATTAATTGCTCATTCATCCGGTTAATTACCCGATTGGTCAATATAACCTCCAGACATCAATTATTATCGAAATAAATGTCAACTTTCACTAACTCTAATAATTCCAACACAATGGAACTATCAATTTCATCTTTAATCAACACGAACTTATTCATCATTAATATTGTAATTCACAATATTTAACAACTATGTCGTTCCCAGGAAAGAGGGGGTTTTTCGATAAGGATTTCTCCCTATTAGCGCGCAATTAGATTATCTAACATCTCCTTGACAGAACTTCTAGACATTGTCAATATTGCAAATAATAATATGAATAACTTTGTCATCTCAATTATTGATTTAATAATATAACATATTATACAGATGATACTGTGACAATAATTGAATCAATAATATGAGAGATATGATGCAACAATTACTGTAGCAATAATTGAGTATAACTGAGTGACTTTCTTACATAAGCATCAATAATCAATACCGTGTGCTACTATGAAACCAATTGTATTACTGTATTTTTATCACCAATTATTTAATGAAAACTTTCTTACTTTGAAAAATTTTCAAATATCACCCTTAACTTTAACCTTTTATCAATTTAACTATTTACTAAAATAGAAAAAATTGAATACTTTTATTTCATAAAATTTAGGATCTCACAATCTCCCCTCATGAAATTTTGCCCTCAAAATTTACGTACCTGGTAGTTCGAAGAGACGAGAATACCTTGCTTTCTTTTCGGATTGTACCTTCCCAGTTATTTCCTCTGTATCATGATTTTTCCATTGCTCATCTTCTGTATTTCGGATATCATTCTAGAATATATCTTCAAAACAAAGGTTAATGACATATCACAATTTGTCAACTTATCAAGTAAACAATTTTAGCTTAGGTAAGTCTCACACTAGCGAAGTATATAACTCGTCTCTCCCCTCCTAGTTCTAGACTCTTATCTCCGCCAGCGACCATATCCCTAAGCTCTGATACCATTTGTGATGTCCCCAAAATAGGTCCACAAAACCCATTCTGAGTCACCGGATATCATACTATAAAAATCAAGTACAAACATCATTTATACAACTGTTGAACTGTCATGCAGAATACGACCACAGTTAAACTGTGAGTTTTAATACAAATGTTTGTAACTCTCATGGTGCCTCGACCACAACCTTACAATGGTACTTTACATAAAAGTACAGCCAAAAACTATTTTAGAAATTAAAATGTTTGGAAAGTGCTCAAGGAAACCTTCGTACATGGGAGGCCATGCGTCTAGGTTATGATAGATATCATATGCCCACAGAATTATCCTTGGTTAACCCAATAGACCCCAAAGAAAAACGAGAAGATTACTATCATGTTCTTTCCAATGGAGAGTCTTCTCTTGACATATAACTATCTCCACTGTCCACAATTGAAAATTATATTTCAACCAAACTCCAAGATCATATAGGTAGTGCTCGTAGATATACTCAGTAAGTGGATGTGCATAACCCTGTCTTATGATAACATGAGGTTGTATGTTATTAGACATCTTGTATGATAGTGGTAAAACACCCTTCCAAAGTTGGGTTCACCTCACCTTATTCGGTTCACCAAAATTAAATATCAAATGACGTATACAATATGACACACTTATCTAAAGTTCTAAATAAAATTATTTCCATACTATTTAGGGAGAACCACAACAGCTATAGACCACCGTTCTATTCTCTTGTTACCCCTGCTCGACCCAGCTACACTCTTATTACCTTAAAGGAATTGTGAAGAAAAAAGTGTGAGAACAACTAGCCCCGTAAAGATTATCATAACTAAAGATAATTAAATTATCAATAGCCTTCATCAGTAATAAATCAGAGATTTAGAACATATGGTAGATGATAAAAATTTTCAACCATAGTTGCAGCAGAACGAGCAATCCATTAGAAGAGTCAAATAGACCATAAGGTCTATTATCTTCTCCATGTTAAAAGTCCACCAACAATGTTTTATCCATGTAACATCAATCAACAATTCCTGTCCACAATCATGTGAATAACTCATAAACATAATTCTAAATTCCTCTTCGCACCCCGGACAAAGATAATTTTCATCACCTATCTTTACCTGAAACATAAAAAATCATGGTTATATCAAATCACAATTCTTGTTCATAATCATACTAATAAATAAATATTTGCACTACGGCCAAAGATATTCATTAACAATTCATCTTTGCACTACAGGCCAAAAACATACAACTGTATTTTAGAAGAGTCAAGTAGAGCATGATATCTACTATCTTCTACGAATTAAAAGTGTATAATAAATATTTTATCACTGAGACTCAGCTTAATAAATTATTCACATCATCGAATCATCCCTGCACTACGGCCAAGGATATTCATTAGTATTATGACCAGAAATTATCTATGCACTACGGGCCAAGGATATTTGTGTTTTCAACAATGGTTATGATTATACCGATTAATTCCTGGTTATAATCATACAACAACTGTCCATTAATGCACTACGGGCCAATGAGGACTTTTACCACATCATTTGTAACATTACAGGTCATGATTATACCGAATGATCCCTGGTCATAATCATACCAATCAACAGTTCATCTATGCACATAAGCCAAAGATACTCATCAGTCAATAGTTCATCTTTGCAAAATCAAGGATAAATATTAAAGACTTTAAATTTATCTAGAGTTTAAAAATATCCAAATTGTCAACATGATACTGCTTTGTGGAGTAAAATTCAAGAATAATATTCATATACCAAAACTAATTTGGACATAAAAGAAATATATTTTTCGGGTAAATAGTACCCCATGAATAGTACCCTATGAATAGTACTTCGGGAACAGTACCTCGCGAATAGTACCCCAGCATGAAAAGTATCCCAAATACCTGAGTGAATAATATTCGGGTGAATAGTAATTTGGGTGAATAGTAACCCATGAATAGTAACTCATGAATAGTACTCTGACATGAAAAGTGCCCCGAATACCCGAGTGAATAATACTAGAGTGAATAGTAACTGGGTGAATAGTAATCCGTGCATAGTAACTCGTAAAAAAATACCAAAGAAAATGAGATTCCTTGATGAGTACAAAAGAAATGATATCTCATACGAGTATAATAGATTATATGAAACTGCAAATGGAATTTCACCCTGCATGTGGTAATCCACGTAGACAGATTATTTCCACAATTTAATAAGGAATTAATATAAAGGATCATTCACCATGCATGCAGTAATCCACATAGACAGGTTATTCCAACAGGATAATAAAGATTGGAATAACAGAAGAATTCACCATGCATGTGATAGACCGCACAGACAGGTTATTCCCAACAGAATAATAAAGAATGGAACCAGGTCATGCGTAATTCGCACAGACATGATATTCCAATAGAATATTAAAGAATGGAACCAGGTCATGCGTAATCCGCATAGACAGGATATTCCAACAGAATAATAAAGAATGGAACCAGGTCATGCGTAATCCGCATAGACAGGATATTCCAATAAAATAATAAAGAATGGAATAACAACAAAATTCACCAGGCATGCGATAGAATCGCATGCATAAAGTTATTCCAATGAGAATAATAAAGAATGAAATAATAAAAAGAATTTCACCATGTATCTTTGACACTTGCATGATAAAAGTTATTCCAACATAATAATAAAGAATGGAATAACAACCTTTACGAGTATTAAAAGAAAATAACTCTCTTCATGAATACGAAAGAATAATACCCCTTATTATAATACTAATATCCCTTACTATAATAATAATATCCCTTACTTCAGAAGAAAACTGGATACTGGAATAGTGAGGTAGCAGACTTCTCTTCTTATTTCTCTCTATAATTTCTCTCTATAATAATTGCTTTATAGCTTTAGTGAATTGGTGAAAAATAATGAAGGAATGAGCTTTATTTATAGAAAAATATAGTTTCGATAATTGTACATTTTGGGGCTCAAAATATTTACAGTATAATACCTTCATCTTTTCCTTCATTTTTAATTTAGTCCTGCAAGTATTATCAAACTTGCACCACCTCCCCTAATAGTAAATCATGTGAATCAATTGTAAATCATGTAAATCAATAGTTCTAGACATGTAAAAATATGAATTACACTATAGTACCTCCATCTATACCTCTATTTTTAACTTAGTCATGCAAGTATTATCAATCTTTCATCAACTCCCCTAATAGTAAATGGATGTGAATTAATAGTACACACATGTGAACAAATAGTTATAATCATGTGAAGCAACATCATTTAATTGCTCATTTATCCGGTTAATTACCTGATTGGTCAATATAACCTCCAAACATCAATTATTATCGAAATAAATGACAATTTTCACTAACACTAATAGTTCCAACACAATGGAACTATCAATTTCATCTTTAATCAACACGAACTTATTCATCATTAATATTACAATTCATAATATTTAACAAACAGGTCTTTCCCAGGAAAGAGGGGGCTTTCCGATAAGGATTTCTCCCTATTGGTGTGCTATTAGATTATCTAACATCTCCTTGACAGAACTTCTAGACATTGTCAATATTGCAAATAATAATATGAATAACTTTGTCGTCTCAATTATTGATTTAATAATATAACATATTATACAGATGATACTGTGACAATAATTGAATCAATAATATAAGAGATATGATGCAACAATTACTGTAGCAAAAATTGAGTATAACTGAGTGACTTTCTTACGTAAGCATCAATAATCAATACCTTGTGCTACTATGCAACCAAGCGCATTACTTGTACTTCTATCACCGATTATTTTATGAAAACTTTCTTACTTTGAAAAATTTTCAAATATCACCCTTAACTTTAACCTTTTATCAATTTAACTATTTACTAAAATAGAAAAAATCGAATACTTTTATTTCATAAAATTCTGGATCTCACAATCAAAATCTGTTATGGATTCTCCCAGTACTTCTGCAGCCGTGACTCCCCCTTCAGAGTATTTAGTGCAGAGTTTGCATTTGATGATATTCGAGAGGGATCAAGCTAGGGCCTTGATGTTGACAACTCTTGTTGGGAGAGACGTTGCTCTATTGGAGAGAGATGACGTTATAGCTCACAGAGACACCGCTATTAAGAAGCAGGATGAGGCTAGATCATCCATAGATGCATTGATTGTTGAACGGGAAGCTGCCATATCTACTCGGGATGTAGCCGTTATAGATAGTACTACAGTGAGATCCATTACCACTGGCATTGTTGCAGAGATGCGTGTATATATTGATGAGCACAGTGATTACATGCAGTTGGCTGTGGATCTGTTGGCTCGTGTAGATACTCTTGGGCAGGAGCTCACAGCTTTACCCCCTTCCTTTGAGAGAGATGCCATGTTAGATTTAATAGCCCGCATATACACCGATTTGTAGATATGCTTGTATTTTCCTGCACAGACTAGCTTAGCCATTTTATCATGTACAGTTCATATTGTATATATCAAACAACATTATATATGGCAAGGAAATATATTTTGATTCAATTCCCTTATGTTTATGCCTTGCTACTTGCTTGATATTTGCCTATTTCTTCAAGGCTTGTGATCTTGATGTATTCTGAACTCCTCTTTGATGGATGAACATTGAGATGTTTCAGGATTTTTCAGAATGGATAGTTGATCTGTATGTATCCCCTACCTTCTTTGGTGTCTTGGGACTGGTTTCTATAGGTATATGTGGAGAGGAGTGTGGCTTTCCTCTCTGAGGTTGACCGCACCACAGATGGTTGCTGGTACTCCTTTGTATAGGGGAGCCCAGGTATTTCTATCTCTTATGGATTGGTGTTTCTCTTTGAGGAATTAACCCCTGCTTAGATGGTCGCCAACTCTCCCATTTATAGGGGGGCCAGGTAGTTCCATCCCTTTGGTCTGAAGTTGATGAAAAGTGGTGGATTGAAGGATGATCCCAGTACCATTAACAGGTTTTTGTAATTTGGTAGGGGGTTAGACTGAACCATAAATGGCTGCCTATATACTCCTATTGAAGAGGAGATCAGGTCTGCGTAGTTCAAACCTGGTGTAAGAGGTTCAACGCTGAATGGTGTAAGGGTGTAGAAATGTTTTTGTGGTTTTTGATTGTAGAGAAGGATGTAGAAATGTTTTTTTTTGTTTTGTTTTGTTTTTTGTATTACGACTATGCGTTAACAATGGTTGCCTATGGACTCCCAAAAATTGGGGAGATCAGGTCGACATAGTTCGCCTCATGTTCAGAACGGTTTGCAGCCAAAAAAGTTTGATCCCATGTTTAGGACAAACTGCAGGGGGAAAAAGTTTGATCCCATGTTCAAGACAAACTGTGGGGCAAAAGTTTGATCCCATGTTCAGGACAAATTGTAGGTGTGAAAGGTTCAATCCCTGGTGGGATAACCGAAGTTGTGTGAGAGGTATGAAGTGAAGGATATGCTGATCTGAAACTAGGCTATTGGCTTGAAAAGTGTGTTTCCCTGATGGGGCAAATGGTATAGAGAAAGGTTGTAGTAAGGGTTAAAAAAATTGAAATGATTGGTGATATGATGATCCAAAACTAGGATGTTTGCTTGATGGTAACTTCAGACATAGTACCATTTCACTGTGTCTGAGTTAATAAGCTATGGAAATTCATCGCCATCCATTTCCTGTAATCTGAGAGCATCTCCTGTCAATACCTCCTTGACAATAAACGGGTCTTCCCAGTTTGGGGTAAATTTTCCCTTAGACTGATCTTGGTTGTCAATGATCTTCTTCAAAACCAAGTTATGTTGCTTAAACTACCGTAGCCAGACTTTTTTGTTGTAGGATCTAGAGATCCTCTGTTGGTATAACTGACCATGGAACATAGCATCACTTCGCCTTTCGTCTATTAGAGACAATTGGTGATATCTGTCTTGTAACCATTGGTCTTCATCCAGCTGAGCATCTATCAACACTCTGAGGGATTCTATTTCCACTTCTATGGGGAGCACTGCTTCCATCCTATAGGCGAATGAGTAGGGGGTTGCCCCAGTGGAAGTGCGCATTGATGTTCTATAGGCTAATAAAGTCAGAGGTAATAAGGCAGGCCATCCTTTATGATTGGCGGACATCTTTTGCATGATCCTCTTGATGTTTTTATTAGGCGATTCAACAGCACCATTCATCTTTGGATGGTAGATAACGGAGTTGAGATGTTTAATGTGCAATTTACAGCATAACTCCTCCATCATTTTATTGTTGAGGTTCTTAGCATTGTCAGAAACAATCACCTCTGGTTGTCCATATCGACAAATAACATTGTTTTTGATGAAACCAATGATAACTTCTTTGGTAACCCTAGGGAAGGAGGCTGCCTCTACCCACTTGGTGAAGTAGTCAATCATGGTGACGATAAATTGATGCCCATTATTGACTTTGGGCTCGATGGGCCCGATCACATCCATTCCCCACATTGAGTAGGGCCAATGAGAACTCATATTATGGAGCTCCCTTGGAGGGGCTTGGATAGCATTCCCATGAATTTGACATTGGTAGCATCTCTTGACGTGATCATCACAGTCAGCCTTAAAGCGAGAGCCAGTAGTGCCTTGTTCTTAGGATCTTTTTAACAAGTATAAGGCCGCTCTCATGTGTGGGACATATACTCCACCATGGATTTCATCCATAAGCCTCTGAGCTTGGTCCTTTTCCAGACATCTGAGGAGACCTAGTTCTGTTTCTCATTTGTAGAGTGCATCTCCACTCAAGTAGAATTTCATAGCCATTCGATGGATCCGCCTTCTTTCAGTCGGGCTCACCTCAGCGAGTGTAGATCCATCTCATAAATACTCCTTGATGTGCTGATACCAAGGGTGTTGGATGGGAGGTAGCTCATCTGATACTTCTCCAATGTAATTCCTATAGGCTGGAGCCTTTTGCAAGGCAAGTGTGATGCTTGGCATGTTTTCCTCGTAGGTATGATGACTAAAGAGACCAAAGTTGCTAGCGCATCTGTAAATTCATTCCTATTTTGAGGAATATGGAGGAAGGATATTTCTTCAAACTCCAAAGCCGTCTGTAGGACTTGCCAATGGTAAGGCAGCAAATGTAGTTCTTTGGTATGATAGATTCTAGTGGTTTATCTGAATACCAATTCAGAATCTCCAAAGACAGTTAACTGCCTGATGCCTATTGATCGGGTAAGTTTTAACCCCATGATACAACCTTCATACTCAGATGTGTTGTTGGTGCTGACAAACTGCAATTTGACGGTGACGAGATACTGCTCCTCCGTACCAGATACTAGAACTGCTCCAGCTCCAAAGCCTTCCATATTCATAGCTCCATCAAAATACATTTTCCATGTCTATTATGCATCATACTGATGGTGTTATTGTACTGTCATTACCCCTTCATCGGGGAAGTATATTTCTAAAGGTTTGAAATCCCTTGAAGGTGTGGCGGCCAGTTGATCCACCATTCCTTGACCTTTAATGGACTTTTGCGCTACGTAGACGATGTCAAATTGTTGTAGGAACAACTACCATCTGGACAGTCGATAATTCAACATTAGTTTACTGAACACGTACTTGAGAAGATCCACACGGGATATGAGATGGGTTGTGTGACCATGGAGGTAATTTTATAACCTCATGAAAGCCCATGCTAAAGCACAATAAGTCTTCTCAATCATAGTGTACTTTTGTTCACTGTTGCTGAATCTTTTGCTGAGGTAGTTGATAGCTTGCTCGTGGCCTCTATCGTCTTTCTGTCCCAGAATGCAGCCCATGTCATTGTCATTGATTGAAAGGTACATGAATAGGGGAACACCATCCCTGGGAGGTACCAAAATAGGAGCTTTGACCAGCTGCTCTTTGATTGTAAGGAAGGCTTTTTGACACTCTTTATTCCATTTCATTAAGTTCTTCCTAAACAGCTTGAAGATAGGCTCACAGGTTATTATGCGTTGGGAGATGAATTGGCTGATGAAGTTGATTCTTCCCAAAAATTCCTGTATTTCCTTCATTGTCCGAGGAATGGGAATTTCCATAATGGCTTGGATTTTGGTGGGATCCAGCTTAATCCCTTTGTGGCTGACTAGGAATCCTAGCAACTTGCCTGATTCAATGCCAAAGGCGCACTTGGCTGGATTCAACTTCAAGTTGTACTTACGCAACCTGTTGAAGAGCTTTCTAAGATGGTCTAGATGGTCTTCCTCCCTTTGGGATTTGACAATAATGTCATCCACGTAGATCTCTATCTCTTTGTGCATTAAATCGTGAAAAAGAGCCACCATAGCTCGTTGATAGGTAGCTCTGGGATTGATGAGGCCAACTGACAATTTTTTATAGTAAAAGGTTCCCTAAGGCGTTATTAATGCAGTTTTCTCACGATCCTCTTCATCAACCATGATTTGATGGTACCTTGCAAAATAATCGGCAATGGAGTACATGTCGTACTAAGCAGTATTGTCAATGAGAATGTGGATAAATGGCATGGGAAAGCTATCTTTAAGGCAAGCTTTATTCAGAACCCGGTAATCCATGCAAACTCGCACCTTTCCTCCCAGTTTAGGTACGGGGACTATGTTGGATAGCCATTCAGGATAGGTAGACACCATGATGATGCCTACTTGATATTATTTCACAATTTCTTCTTTAACCTTTAAACTCCACTCAGGTTTTAATCGCCTGAGCTTCTGCCTGACTGGCTTAAATCCCTCTTTAATGGGAAGGCGATATTAGTGGACAAACCCATAATGTCTTCATGAGACCATGAAAATATATCTAGGAATTGGGTTAATAGCATAACCATATCATTCCTTTGGTTTGGAGTGAGGTATATACCAATCTGGATTAATCTAGGGCTTTCTAAAGTTTTGAGATTTAATGAAGTGGTTTGATCAAGATTTGTCTTGGGTTTATCTTCGACCCATTCTCTGATCTCCTGAGGTATCTCAGTGTCCTCTTGTATTTCCATCAAGTCTGAGTCTAACTTTTCATCAAAGATACAGTCCTTGTGGAGAAAAGGCACCTCATCAGCAAGTATAGGCACATCTAAATTCAGAGTCTTGAAACAAAATATGCTTTCACTTAATATATGAAACTGTTCAACCATATAAAGTGTTAGCACGTAATGACAAAATAATTGCTAATCATATGGAAAAGTAATCGATTATTGCTATCTACAAGGTAGGGAGTTTTACGCCTGTTTACCTACTGTCGGCAAACACATGGAATGTTGATCCAATTGCCAAGGGTGAAATCTTGTTAGACAATAATGATGAAGGGGTTGTTATCATCCTCCTTTTCCCGAATGATGACCATGATGTCTGGACAATCATCCTCTGGGATGTCTCTATTCATACCCTCAGTATGGACAATGATGCATATGTTCGACAACCGCTTGGCGATGTCTTGTTTACGTCTCCGTTCCTCTTCTTCCACTATGGGATATGGTATCAGGACCTCTTTTCCTTTAACTGGTATAGGCTTAGGAAATAATATAGTCATCACATGAACAATAACCTTTAGTGTAGGCTATGCAAGTTCAGCCTCTGCAAGTTTAGGCAATCGCCGTATGGCTAAAGATAAGGGAACCTTTTTGTGTTTGTGAGGATTCCTGTGACTGGAATTAGCAGAATAGCCAAGTTTGGTTGTCCCTATTTGACTAAAAACTTGAATTCGGCGCTTGATTCCCTGATGGTCTTTTCCCAACCCCTATCTAGGTTGATAACCTAATGACATCATTTCTTGAGTGGCCGACATTACCTCGACAGAAATCTTGGGTATGAGAGGTGAAGCCCCAATGGGATGGTAGTAAGTGTTGCTCACCTCCAGGGCATGAAAACTAATCTGTCCAACTTCTGAATTGAAACTGATGAGTGGTATGTCATCTTGTTCAGGACATTCTGGTTCAGCATTAACAATGACTAGACTATTGTTAATGATGTATTTAAGTTGTTGGTGAAGGGTGGAAGGGACGGCTCCGGCCATATGAATCCACAGTCTTCCCAAAAGTAGGTTGTATCATGTAGCTAATTTGAGCACATGAAAGGATAAGCAAAATGTTTGTGGACCAATCTCCATAGGTAGTTTAATCTCCCCAATAGCATTTCGTCGGGATCTATCAAAAGCTTTGGTAACCGTATGGCTGCTTTTGATCCTTTTGAGATTGATATTCATCTTCTTCAAAGTGGCATAAGGACAGATATTCAAAGATAAACCTCCATTTATCAAAACTCCTCCCACCATGTATCCGGATGACAAAACCGCTATGTGTAACGGTTTGCAATGACCATTCCCTTCGGGAGGTATATCGTCATCAGTGAGAGATATCACATTGTTGTTAAAAATGTGATCAACCAAATGCTGAAATTTTTCAACATCCACTGATTTCGGCAAATGGGCTTCTTCCAAAACCTTTTGCAAGACTTTCCTGTGATCTTCAGAAGAGAAAACCAAGTCCAGTATGGAACTTGTTGATGAGCTTCCCTCAAGCTTAAAACCACCTTGGCTTCATTATGACCCATAGTACGGAGGAACTCTTCTATCTTCTCCACGAGAATTTTCCCCTTTGATTTGATAGTAGGTTTCATCACCCTTTGGGGAAGATACAGTAGATTCTCTTTCAACACTGCAGCAGTTATGTGAGATGTGGATCCTTCAGCCTCTTCATAATTCCATGGCAGTTTTTGTAGGCTAACAATAGAATATTGTGGTCTATATGGCAAGATGATTGGCTTTGGTGCAACCACTTTCAAATGATTGTCAACACCTTGAGTTGAATTGCTTGTATTGTGAGTGGTCTGGCAGCCTCATCAGCCTTAGTGGATATAACTGCTACGACTTCCTTCCATTTTTTAGGAAATGTGTTCCCACTCTCAAGTAACAAAGTGTCATTATCTGCCATCTGCAGGACACCGCTATTAATTAGATTCTAAATAAGATGGCGGAGTGCCCATCATTCTTCTGTCCTGTGACCACGAGAATATGAGTGATACTAACATACTCCATTAGAATTGAACCGTCTTAAACGAGGATTGATTGGAGGTAGAAGAGCTATGATTCTTCCTTCATTAATCAGCATCTAAAATATCTCCTCCATTGGTTGGCCAAGGTATATAAATTCCCTTTTATTGGCAAAATCCCGACTGGCTTTAACACTTGCTCTTTTTGCAATCTTATCTTCCAGTGTTTCACTTTCTGGATACGATGATGGAATATTCATAACAAAAGGAAGGAGACTAGCATGCTCCTGGCTGACTAATTGGCATGTCACTTGGTTCAGATGGATCACCAGTTCTGCCAATTGGTTAACTTGCTTACAAAGAGCTTTCATATTTCATTCCATCATGAATTGGAACTGAGCATAATCCCATTTATCAGCATTATCCTTGTTGGTTAGGGAGGATTCACCACCGTGATCGGAACTTTGTCCACTGCGTCAATTAAACGTACTAACCTCCTCTTCCTTGTGTTGAGGAAGAGGGTTGTCTTACACATAAAGTTGTTCGGGTTTAGTCACCACGATCTCACCATTATAAATTAAATTCTGGATCTTGTGTTTCAAGGCCCAACAATCTTGAGTATCATGTCCCGGTGCTCCGGCATGATAAGCACACTTCCGAGTAGCATTAAAACCCTTCCCATTCGGGTTGGCTGGTGGAAGAAGATGAGTAATTTTCTTCTGAGTGTTCAGAAGATTAAAAATGTTCTCGAATGAGTCCCTTAATGGTGTGAATACTCTATTACATCGGACTTCTCCACTCTTTGGTACTGGAGGGTTTGAAGATTGTGCTTGAAAGGGGGAGTAGTTTCTCCTCTGAATAGGCATGTTCTGACGCCTTTTTTTTTGCTCTTGTAGTATCGAGGACACATCCTCCTCTTTCTTTTTATGGACCCTTCGGGGGTTATTTCCATAAGTTCTAGACTGGATGTGCTCAGCAACAGTTTTTAGAGCAGCAAGGTCTTGAATCTTTCCTGACTTCAATCCCATCTCAGTCATTTCTTCATGTTTGATCATTTCAAAAAATGGTTTGCCAATGCCAGCTAAGACTCTCTCATAGAATGGAGCTTCTTGTATGTCTATAAAGGTCATCACCATCTCAGACTCAGTCATAGAGGGAATAACTTGAGCAGTAAGGCGCCTCCACCCTTGAGCATACTCTCTGAAAGACTCATTGGTTTGCTTCTTGACCTTGGTAATTTGGTACCGGTCTGGAGCTATCTGAGACTAGAAACTGTACTGACTGAGGAAGGCATGAACTAGCTCCTCCCAGCTGTGAATCTTAGAGTTGTCTAATCTAGTATACCATGACCTGGCTTCTCCAGTTAGACTTTTTTGGAATAGCTGCATTCTGAGCTTCTCATCTTCCGCATAAGATCCGAGTTCTCCAATGAAGACCTTCAAATGTGTGTAAGGATCTCCCAACCCATCATATTTTTCAAAGTCACGAGTTTTGAACATCTGTGGATAATTCACACCAAGGAATATACAAAGGTCAGCATATGAAACACTCATGCGTGCTCCAATTCCTTTGATAGAACAAATGGTTTCTTCTATTTGAAAGACTTTTTCCTGATATCATCGATGTCTAGATCTTCTTTGAGATGGGTGTTTTCAGGAATTTTATTAGTTTTGTCCAGTTGAGACTCAGGTATGTGAGCTTCTTTATCTGGACCTTGGGTTCCTCCTTGTGTAGAGGATTTTGTATGTATGGGTATTCGTGGACCCTGGGTAGACTGGTGTAGTTCTTTAAGTAGAATAGGCAAATCTATACTTTGTTTACTTAATCTGTCAAACTCCTCACGAGAGACAGGAGTATTATTAGATTGGTCATATAAAGACATAATTGGTTGTAGGCTCGTTGCCTTTTTGGACTTTGATCGGGTAACAGGCCTCATTGTTTCCCTACAAAAATTGACATAGTTTAGTCTTAGGGAATGTATAAATGTTGCATGCTATGTTATGTATCCATTTTAGGAATATTATCCTGCACCACAGATGTTAGCTGTTTGTAATACAGGATAACATGTTAAGTTTTAAATTTGCATGTACACATATTTCTTCATATTTCCCATTACATGGAGATTGATATGGAATGACATTACACGTAATTAAATTTACAAGTAATTAAAAATGGAAAGCATGAAGAGACTTCCCTCTGCGTTTGGTTTATCAGAGGCTGACCTATCTTAGGTTACTCTCGCAGATTTTTGGCATGAAGGTTTCCAGATTATCGTAATTTACTTGACGGGAAATTAATCCGGCCTTTCAACTGGAGTGAATCTAGGTAGTGCCTTTCCCGAGCCTCGTTGGAATTAGTCTTCCTACGAGTCCAGTAATCAAACACCGACAGGATAGCCTCCTGATGGAGGGACCACACAACATACATTCACATACAACGTGTCTCACCGTATGAAATTGATGACATGTGCGAATTACTATGAAACCAAGCGTATTACTGTACTTTTATCACCGATTATTTTATGAAAACTTTCTTACTTTGAAAAATTTTCAAATATCACCCTTAACTTTAACCTTTTATCAATTTAACTATTTACTAAAATAAAAAAAATTGAATACTTTTATTTCATAAAGTTCGGGATATCAAAATCTCCCCTCCTTATGAAATTTCGCCCTCGAAATTTATGTACCTGGTTGTTCGAAGAGATGAGAATACCTTGGTTTCTTTTTGAATTGTACCTTCCCGGTTATTTCCTCTATATCATGATTTTCCCATTGTTCATCTCCTGTATTTCAGATATCATTCTAGAATATATCTTGAAAATAAAGGTTAATTGACATATCACAATTTGTCAACTTATCAAGTAAACAATTTCAACTTAGGTAAGTCACACACTAGCGAATTATATAACTCGTCTCTCCCCTCCTAGTTCTAGACTCTTATCTCCGCCAGCGACCATATCCCTAAGCTCGGATACCATTTGTGACGCCCACAAAATAGGTCCACACGACCCATTCTGAGTCACCAGATATCATACTATAAAAATCACATACAAACTTCATTTATACAATGTGGGCGTAAATGCGAGAATACGACCCGCTTAAACTGTGAGTTTTAATACAAATATATGTAACTCTCATGGTGCCTCGACCACAACCTTACAATGGTATTTTACATAAAAGTACAGTCAAAAACTGTTTTAGAAATTAAAATCTTTGGGAAGTGCTCAAGGAAACCTTCGTACATGGGAGGCCAAGCGTCTAGGTTATGATAGATATCATATGCCCACAGAATTATCCTTGGTTGACCCAATAGACCCCAAAGAAAAATGAGAAGATTACTATCATGTTCTTTCCAATGGTGAGTCTTCTCTTGACATATAACTATCTCCACTGTCTACAATTTAAAATTATATTTCAACCAAACTCCAAGATCATATAGGTAGTGCTCGTAGATATACTTAGCAAGTGGATGTGCACAACCCTGTCTTATGATAACACGAGGTTGTATGTCATTAGACATCTTGTATGATAGTGGCAAAACACCCTTCCAAAGTTGGGTTCACCTCACCCTATTCGGTTCACCAAAATTAAATATCAAATGACGTATACAATACGACACACTTATCTAAAGTTCTCAATAAAATTATTTCCATACTATTTAGGGAGAACCTCTCAATTATAGACCATGATTTCTATTCTCCTGTTACCCCCGCTCGACCCAGCTACACTCTTATTACCTGAAAGGAATTGTGAAGCAAAAAGGGTGAGCACAACTAGCCCAGTAAAGATTATCATAACTAAATATAATTAAATTATCAATAGCCTTCATTAGTAATAAATCAGAGATTTAGAACATATGGTAGATGATAAAACTTTTCAACCATAGTTGCAGCGGAACGAGTAATCCATTAGAAGAGTCAAATAAACCATAAGGTCTATTTTCTTCTCCATGTTAAAAGTCCACCAACAATGTTTTATCCTTGTAACATCAATCAACAATTCCTATCCAAAATCATGTGAATAACTTATAATCATAATTGTGATTCTAAATTCCTCTTCGCACCCAGGACAAAGATAATTTTCATCACCTGTCTTTACCTGAAACATCAAAAATCATGGTTATACCAAATCACAATTCTTGTTCATAATCATACTAATAAATTCATATTTGCACTACGGCCAAAGATATTCATTTACAATTCATCTTTGCACTACAGGCCAAAGACATATAACTGTATTTTAGAAGAGTCAGGTAGAGCATGATATCTATTATCTTCTACGAATTAAAAGTGTATAATCAATATTTTATCACTGAGACTCAGCGTAATAAATAATTCACATCGTCGAATCATCCCTGCACTACGGCCAAGGATATTCATTAGTATTATGACCACGAATTATCCATGCACTACAGGCCAAGGATATTCGTGTTTTCAACAATGGTCATAATTATACCGAATAATCCCTGGTTATAATCATACCAACAACTGTCCATCACTGCACTACGGGCCAATGAGGACTTTTACCACATCATTTGTAACATTATAGGACATGATTATACCGAATGATCCCTGGTCATAATCATACCAATCAACAATTCATCTATGCACATAAGCCAAAGATACTCATCAATCAATAGTTCATCTTTGCACGTAAGCCAAAGATATATAATTATAAAATCAATAATCAACAGTCCATCTATGCACGTAAGCCAAAGATGACTTTCATCACAATATAAGCATGATGATGATGACAATGATATAAGCATTAATCAAACGAAATCAAATCAAAAAAAATTAAGGATAAATATTATAGACTTTAAATTTATCTAGAGTTTAAAAATATCCAAATTGTCAACATGATACTGCTTTGTGGAGTAAAATTCAAGAATAATATTCATATACCAAAAATAATTTGGACAGAAAAGAAATATATTTTTTGGGTAATAGTACCCCATGAATAGTACCCTATGAATAGCACTTCGGGAATAGTACCTCGTAAATAGTACCCCCAACATGAAAAGTACCCCAAATACCCGAGTGAATAATATTCGAGTGAATAGTAATTTGGGTGAATAGTAACCTGTGAATAGTAACTCGTGAATAGTCCTCCGACATGAAAAGTGCCCCGAATACCCGAGTGAATAATACTAGAGTGAATAGTAACCGGGTGAATAGTAACCCGTGATTAGTAACTCGTAAAAAATACCAAAGAAAATGAGATTCCATGATGAGTACAAAAGAAATGATATCTCATACGAGTATAATAGATTATACGAAACTGTAAATGGATTTTCACCCACCATTCGGTAATCCATGTAGAAAAATAATTTCGACAATTTAATAAGGAATGAATACAAAGGATCATTCACTATGCATGCAATAATCCACATACACAGGTTATTCCAATAGGAAATAAAGAATGGAATAATAGAAAAATTCACCATGCATGCGATAGACCTCACAGACAGTTTATTCCCAATAGAATAATAAAGAATGGAACCAGGTCATGCGTAATCCGCACAGACAGTATATTCCAATAGAATAATAAAGAATGGAACCAGGTCATGCGTAATCCGCACAGACTGGATATTCCAACTGAATAATAAAGAATGGAATAACAACAGAATTCACCAGGCATGTGATAGACCGCACAGACAGGTTATTCCAACAGAATAATAAAGAATGGAATAATAGAAGAATTTAACCATGTATGTGGTACTTCGCATAGACATGTTATTCCAATATAATAATAAAGAATGGAATAACAACCCTTACGAGTATTGAAAGAAAATAACTCTCTTCATGAATACGAAAGAATAATACCCCTTACTATAATAATAATATCCCTTACTATAATAATAATATCCCTTACTTCAGAAGAAAACTGGATACTGGAATAGTGAGGTAGCAGACTTCTCTTCTTCTTTCTCTCTATAATTTCTCTCTATAATAATTGCTTTATAGCTTTAGTGAATTGGTGAAAAATAATGAAGGAATGAGCTTCTATATATAGAAAAATATAGTTTCGATAATTACACGTTTCGGGGCTCAAAATATTACAATATAATACCTTCATCTTTTCCTTCATTTTTAATTTAGTCCTGCAAGTATTATTAAACTTATACTACCCCACTAATAGTAAATCATGTGAATCAATAGTTCTAGACATGTGAAAATACGAATTACAGTATAGTACCTCCATCTATACCTCCATTTTTAACTTAGTCATGCAAGTATTATCAATCTTGCACTAACTCCCCTAATAGTAAATGAATGTGAATCAATAGTACACACATGTGAACAAATAGTTATAATCATGTGAATCAATAGCAATTAATTGCTCATTTATCCAGTTAATTACCCGATTGGTCAATATAACCTCCAGACATCAATTATTATCTAAATAAATGTCAATTTTCACTAACACTAATAATTTCAACACAATGAAACTATCAATTTCATCTTTAATCAACACGAACTTATTCATCACTAATATTATAATTCATAATATTTAACAACCAGGTCGTTCCCAGGAAAGAGGGGGCTTTTCGATAAAGATTTCTCCCTATTGGCGCGCAATTATATTATCTAACATCTCCTTGACAGAACTTCTAGACATTGTCAATATTGCAAATAATAATATGAATAACTCTGTCGTCTCAATTATTGATTTAATAATATAACATATTATATAGATGATACTGTGACAATAATTGAATCAATAATATGAGAGATATGATGCAACAATTACTGTAGCAATAATTGAGTATAACTGAGTGACTTTCTTACGTAAGCATCAATAATCAATACCTTGTGCTACTATGCAACCAAGCGTATTACTGTACTTTTACCACCGATTATTTTATGAAAACTTTCTTACTTTGAAAAATTTTCAAATATCACCCTTAACTTGAACCTTTTATCAATTTAACTATTTATTAAAATAGAAAAAATTGAATACTTTTATTTCATAAAATTTGGGATCTCACAGCCAACATTTGTTATGGATTCTCCCAGTACTTCTGCAACTGTGACTCCCCATTTAGAGTATTTAGTGCAGAGTTTGCATTTGATGATATTCGAGATGGATCAAACTAGGGCCTTGATGTTGACAACTCTTGTTGGGAGAGACGCTGCTCTATTGGAGAGAGATGACGCTATAGCTCACAGAGATACCGCTATTAAGGAGCAGGATGAGGCTAGATCATCCAGAGATGCATTGATTGTTGAGCGGGGTGCTGCCATATCTACTCGGGATGTAGCCGTTACAGATAGTACTACAGTGAGATCTATTACCACTGGCATAGTTGCAGAGATGAGTGTATATATTGATGAGCACAGTGATACCATGTAGTTGGTTGTGGATCTGTTGGCTCATGTAGATACCCTTGGGCAGGAGCTCACAGCTTTACCCCCTTCTTTTGAGAGAGATGCCATGTTAGATTTGATAGCCCGCATATACACCCATTTGTAGATATGCTTGTATTTTCCTTCACAGACTAGCTTAGCCATTTTATCATATATAGTTCATATTGTATATATCAAACAACATTATATATGGTAGGGAAATATATTTTGATTCACTTCCCTTATACTTATGCCTTGCTACTTGCTTGATATTTGCCTATTTCTTCAGGGCTTGTGATCTTGATGTATTCTGAACTCCTCTTTGATGGATGAACATTGAGATGTTTTAGGATTTTTTAGAATGGATCGTTGATCTGTATGTATCCCCTAACTTCTTTGCTGTCTTGGGACTGGTTTTTTACATTTATATGTGGAGAGGAGTGTGGTTTTCTTCTCTGAGGTTGACCGCACCACAGATAGTCGCTTGTACACCTTTGTATAGGGGAGCCTAGGTAGTTCCATCTCTTATGGATTGGTGTTTCTCTTTGAGGAATCAACCGCAGCTTAGATGGTCGCCAACTCTCCCATTTATGGGGAGGCCAGGTAGTTCCATCCCTTTGGTCTGAAGTTGATGAAAAGTGGTGGATTGAAGGATGATCCTAGTACCATTGACAAGTTTTTGTAATTTGGTAGGGGGTTAGACTGAACCATAAATGGCTACCTACGTACTCCTATTGAAGAGGAGATCAGGTCTGCATAGTTCAAACCTGGTGTAAGAGGTTCAACGCTGAATGGTGTAAGGGTGTAGAAATGTTTTTGTGGTTTTTGTTTGTAGAGAAGGGTGTAGAAATGTTTTTGTTTTGATTTGTTTTTTGTATTGCAACCATGCCATAATAATGGTTGCCTACGTACTTCCAGGTATAGGGGAGATCAGGTCGAAATAGTTCGCCCCATGTTCAGGACAGTTTGCAGCAAAAAAAGTTTGATCCCATGTTTAGGACAAACTGCAGGGGGAAAAAGTTTGATCTCATGTTCAAGACAAACTTCGGGGGAAAAGTTTGATCCCATGTTCAGGACAAACTGTAGGTGTGAAAGGTTCAATCCCTGGTGGGATAACCGAAGTTGTGTGAGAGGTATGAAGTGAAGGATCTGCTGATCCGAAACTAGGCTACTGGCTTGAAAAGTGTGTTTCCCTGATGGGGCAGATGGGTATAAAGAAAGGTTGTAGTAAGGGTTAAAAAACCTGAAATTATTGGTGATATGATGATCCAAAACCAGGATGTTTGCTTGATGGTAACTTCAGACATGGTACCATTTCACGGTGTCTGAGTTAATAAGCTATGGAAATTTGTCTCCATCCATTTCCTGTAATCTGAGAGCATCTCCTGTCCATACCTCCTTGACAATAAACGGGTCTTCCCAGTTTGGGGAAAATTTTCCCTTAGACTGATCTTGGTTGTCAATGATCTTCTTCAAAACTAAGTCATGTTGCTTAAACTGCCATAGCCAGACTTTTCTGTTGTAGGATCTGGCGAACCTCTGTTGGTATAACTTACCATGGAAGATAGCATCACTTCGCCTTTCATCTATTAGAGACAATTGGTGATATCTGTCTTGTAACCATTGGTCTTCATCCAGCTGAGCATCTATCAACACTTTGAGGGATTTTATTTCCACTTCTATGGGGAGCACTGCTTCCATCCTTTTGCGGGGCAAGTGTGATGCTTGGCATGTTTTCCTCGTATGTATGTTGATTAAAGAGGCCAAAGTTGCTAGCGCATCTGCAAATTTATTCCTATTTCGAGGAATATGGAGGAAGGATATTTCTTCAAACTCCGAAGTCGTCTGTAGGACTTACCGATGGTAAGGTAACAAATATAGTTCTTTGGTGTGATAGATTCTAGTGGTTTTTCTGATTACCAATTCGGAATCTCCAAAGACAGTTAACTGCCTGATGCCTAATGATTGGGCAAGTTTTAACCCCATAATACAGCCTTCATACTCAGATGTGTTGTTCGTGCTGACAAACTGCAATTTAACGGTGATGGGATACTGCTCTCCCATACCAGATACTAGAACTGCTCCAGCTCCAGAACCTTTTATATTCATAGCTCCATCAAAATACATTTTCTATGTCTGGTATGCATCGTACTGATGGTGTTGTTGTACTGTCATTACCCCTTCATCGGGGAAGTATATTTCTAAAGGTTTAAAATCCCTTGAAGGTGCGCCGGCCAGTTGATCCACAATTCCTTGAACTTTAATGGACTTTTGTGTCACGTAGACGATGTTAAATTTTTGTAGGATCAACTGCCATCTGGACAATCGACAATTCAACATTGGTTTACTGAACACGTACTTGAGAAGATCCATGCGGGATATGAGATGGGTTGTGTGACCATGGAGGTAATGTTGTTACCTCATGAAAGCCCATGCTAAAGCACAATAAGTCTTCTTAATCATAGTGTACTTTTGTTCACTGTTGCTGAATCTTTTGCTGAGGTAGTAGATAGCTTGCTCTTGGCCTCTATCCTCTTTCTGTCCCAGCATGCAGCCTATATCATTGTCATTAATTGAAATGTACATGAATAGGGGAACACCATCCCTAGGAGGTACCAAAATAGGAGATTTGACCAGCTACTCTTTGATTGTAAGGAAGGCTTTTTGAAACTCTTTATTCCATTTCATGGAGTTCTTCCTTAACAGCTTGAAGATAGGCTCACAGGTTGTTGTGAGTTGGGAGATGAATTTGCTGATGAAGTTGATTCTTCCTAGAATTTCCTGTATTTCCTTCAATGCCCGAGGAATGGGCATTTCCGTAATGGCTTGGATTTTGGTGGGATCCAGCTCAATCCCTTTGCGGCTGACTAGGAATCCTAGAAACTTGCCTGATTTAACGCGAAAGGCGCACTTGGTTGGATTCAACTTCAAGTTGTACTTACGCAACCTATTGAAGAGCTTTCTAAGATGGTCTTCCTCCCTTTGGGATTTGATAATAATGTCATCCACGTAGATCTCTATCTCTTTGTGCATTAAATCGTGGAAAAGAGCGATCATTACTCGTTGATAGGATGCTCCGGTATTGATGAGGCCGAATGACAATCGTTTATACCAAAAGGTTCCCCAAGACGTGATTAATGCAGTTTTCTTACGATCCTCTTCAGCAACCATGATTTGATGGTACCCTGCAAAATAATCAGCAAAGGAGTACATGCCGTACTAAGCAGTATTATCAATGAGAATGTGGATAAATGGAACGGGAAAACTATCTTTAAGGCAAACTTTATTCAAATCCCGATAATCCACGCAAACTCGCACCTTTCCTCCTGGTTTAGGTACGGGGACTATGTTCGATAACCATTCAGGATAGGTAGACACCATGATGATGCCTGCTTGAAATTGTTTCACAATTTCTTCTTTAACCTTTAAACTCCACTCAGGTTTTAATCGCCTGAGCTTCTGCCTGACTGGCTTAAATCCCTCTTTAATGGGAAGGCAATGGATGGCGATATTGTGGACAAACCCACCATGTCTTCATAAGACCATGCAAACACATCCAGGAATTGGGTTAATAGCGTAACCATATCATTCCTTTGGTTTGGAGTGAGGTATGTACCAATCTGGATTAATCTAGGGCTTTCTAAATTTTCGAGATTGAATGAAGTGGTTTGATCAAGATTTGGCTTGGGTTTATCTTCGATCCATTCTTTGATCTCCTGAGGTATCCCAGTGTCCTCTTGTATTTCCATCAAGTCTGAGTCTAACTTTTCATCAAAGTTACAGTCCTTATGGAGAAAAGGCACCTCATCAGCAAGTATAGGCACATCTAAATTTAGAGTCCTGAAACAAAATATGCTTTCACTTAATATATGAAACTGTTCAATCATACAAAGTGTTTGCACGTAATAACAAAACAACTGTTAATACTGTACAGAAAAGTAAGTAGTTATTGCTATCTACGGGGCAGAAGGAGTTTTTGCCCTTTTTACCCTTGTCGGCAAACACATAGAATGTTGATCCAATTGCCAAGGGTGAAATCATGTTGGATAATAGTGATGAAGGGGTTATTATCGTCCTCCTTTTCCCGAATGATGACCATGATGTATGGACAATCATCGTCTGGGATTTCTCTATTCATATCCTCAGTATGGACAATGCTGCGTATATTCGATAACCACCTAGCGATGTCTTGTTTACGTCTCCATTCCTCTTCTTCCACTTTGGGATATGGAATAAGGACCTCTTTTCCTTTAACTGTTATAGGCTTAGGAAATAATATAGTCATCACATGAACAGTAACCTTTAGTGTAGGCTGTGCAAGTTTAGCCTCTGCAGGTTTAGGCAATCACCGTATGGCAGAAGATAAGGGAACCTTTTTGTGTTTGTGAGAATTCCTATGACTGGAATTAGCAGAATAGCCTAGTCCGGCTGTCCCTATTTGACTGAGATTTTGAATTGGGCACTTGATTCCCTGATGGTCTTTTCCCAACCCCTGTCTAGGTTGATAACCTAATGACATCATTTCTTGAGTGGCGACGTTACCTCAGCAGAAATCTTGGGTATGAGAGGTGAAGCCCCAATGGGATGGTAGTGAATGTTGCTCACCTCCAGGGCATGTAAACTAACCTGCTCAACTTCTGAATTAAAACTGATGAGTGGTATGTCACCTTGTTCAGGACATTCTGGTTCAGTATTAACAATGATTAGGCTATTGTTGATGATTTATTTAAGTTGTTGGTGAAGGGTGGAAGGGACGTCTCCTGCCATATGAATCCACAATCTTCCCAAAAATAGGTTGTATCATGTAGCTATTTTGAGCATATGAAAGGATACGCATAATGTGTGTGGACCAATCTCCATAGGTAGTTTAATCTCCCCAACAACATTTCGTCAGGATCTATCAAAAGCTTTGATAACCGTATGGCTGCTTTTGATCCTTTTGAGATTGATATTCATCTTCTCCAAAGTGGCATAAGGACATATATTCAAAGATGAACCTCCATTTATCAAAACTCCTCCCACCATGTATCCGGAGGACAAAACTGCTATGTGTAACTATTTTCAATGACCATTCCCTTCGGGAGGTATATCGTCATCAGTGAAAGATATCACATTGTTGTTAAAAATGTGATCAACCAAATTCTGAAATTTTTCAACATCCACTGATTTTGGCAAATGGGCTTCTTCCAAAACCTTTAGCAAGACTTTCTTGTGATCTTCGGAAGAGAAAACCAAGTCCAGTATGGAACTTTGTTAATGAGCTTCCCTCAAGCTTAAAACCACATTGGCTTCATTATGACCCGTAGTACAGAGGAACTCTTCTATCTTCTCCACGAGAATTTTCCCCTTTGATTTGATAGTAGGTTTCATCACCCTTTGGGGAAGATACAGTAGATTCTCTTTCAACACTGCAGCAGTTATGTGAGATGTGGATCCTTCTGCCTCTTCATAATTCCATGGCACTTTTTGTAGGCTGACAATAGGATATTGTTGTCTATATGGCAAGATTATTGGCTTTGGTGCAGCCACTTTCAAAGGATTTTCAACACCTTAAATTGAATTGCTTGTATTGTGAGTGGTCTGGCAGCCTCATCAGCCTCAGCGGATATAACTGCTATGACTTCCTTCCATTTTTTAGGAAATATGTTCCCACTCTCAATTAACAAAGTGTCATTATCTACCATCTACAGGACACCGCTGTCAATTAGATTCTAAATAAGATGGCGGAGTGCCCAGCATTCTTATGTCCTGTGACCACGAGAATAGAAGTGATACTGACATACTCCAATAGAATTGAACTGTCTTAAACGGGGATTGATTGGAGGTAGAAGAGCTATGATTCTTCCTTCATTAATTAGCATCTAAAATATCTCCTCCATTAGTTGGCCAAGGTATATAAATTCCCTTTTGTTGGCAAAATCCCGATGGGCTTTAGCACTTGCACTTTTTGCAATCTTATCTTCCAGTGTTTCACTTTCTGGATACGATGATGGAGTATTCATAACAAAAAGAAGGAGACTAACATGCTCCTAACTGACTAATTGGTGTGTGACTTGGTGCTGATGGATCACCAGTTCTGCCAATTGGTTAATTTACTTACAAAGAGCTTTCATCTTTTGTTCCATCATGAACTGGAACTGAGCATAATCCCATTTATCAGCATTATCCTTGCTGGTTTAGGAGGATTCACCACCGTGATTGGAACTTTGTCCACTACTCCAATTAATCATACTAACCTCCTCTTCCTTGTGTTGAGGAAGAGGGTTGTCTTACACATAAGGTTGTTCGGGTTTAGTCACCACGATCTCACCATTATAAATTAAATCCTGGATGTTATGTTTCAAGGCCTAACAATCTTGAGTATCATGTCCCGGTGCTCCGGCATGATAAACACACTTTTGATTAGCATTAAAACCCTTCCCATTCGGGTTGGCTAGTGGAAGAAGATGAGTAATTTTCTTCTGAGTGTTCAGAAGATTGAAAATGTACTCGAATGAGTCCCCTAAGGGTGTGAATACTCAATTGCGTCAGACTTCTCCACTCTTTGGTACTGGAGGGTTTGAAGATTGTGCTTAAAAGGGGGAGTAGTTTCTCCTCTAAATAGGCATATTCTGACTGCCTTTTCGTCCTTGTAGTATCAAGGACACATCCTCCTCTTTATTTTTATGGACCCTCCGGGGGTTATTTCCATAAGTTCTAGACTGGATGTGCTCAGCAACAGCTTTTAGAGCAGCAAGGTCTTGAATCTTTCTTGACTTCAATCCTATCTCAGTCATTTCTTCATGTTTGATCATTTCAAAAAAAGGCTTGCCAATGCCAACTAAGACTCTCTCATAGAATAGAGCTTCTTGTATGTCTATAAAAGTCATCACCATCTCAGACTCAGTCATAGAGGGAATAACTTGAGCATCAAGGCGCCTCCACCTTTGAGAATACTCTCTGATAGACTCATTGGCTTGCTTCTTGACGTTGGTAATTTGGTACCGGTTTGGAGCTATCTGAGACTGGAAAGGAAGGTATGAGCTAGCTCCTCCCAGCTGTGAATCTTAGAGTTGTCTAATCTGGTATACCATGACCTGGCTTCTCCTGTTAGACTTTTTTGGAATAGCTGCATTCTGAGCTTCTCATCTTCCGCATAAGATCCGAGTTCTCCAATGAGGACCTTCAAATGTGTGTAAGGATCTCCCAACCCATCATATTTTTCAAAGTCACGAGTTTTGAACATCTGTGGATAATTCACACCAAGGAATATACAAAGGTCAACATATGAAACACTCATACATTCTCCAATTCCTTTAATAGAACAAATGGTTTCTTCCATTTGAAAGTCTTTCTTCCTGATATCACCAATGTCTAAATCTTCTTTGAGATGGGTGTTTTCAGGAATTTTATTAGTTTTGTCTAGTTGAGACTCATGTATGTGAGCCTCTTTATCTGGACCTTGGGTTCCTCCATGTGTAGAGGATTCTGTATGTATGGGTATTCGTGGACCCAGAGTAGACTGGTGTAGTTCTTTAAGCAGAATAGGCAAATCTATAATTTGTTTGCTTAATCTGTCAAACTCCTCATGAGAGACAGGAGTATGATTAGATTGGTCATATGAAGACATAATTGGTTGTAGGATCGTTGCCTTTTTGGACTTTGATCGGGTAACAGGCCCAATTGTTTCCCTACAAAAATTGATATAGTTTAGTCTAAAGGAATGTATAAATGTTGCATGGTATGTGATGTATCCATTTTAGGAATATAATCCGGCACTACAGATGTTAGCTCTTTGTAATACAGGATAGCATGTGAAGTTTTAAATTTGCATGTACACATATTTCTTCATATTTCCCATTACATGGAGATTGATATGGAATGACATTACAAGTAATTAAATTTACAAGTAATTGAAAATGGAAAGCATGAAGAGACTTCCCTCTGCGTTTGGTTTATCAGAGGCTGACCTATCTTAGGTTACTCTCGCAGATTTTTTGGCATGAAGGTTCCCAGATCATAGCAATTTACTTAACGGGAAATTAATCTGGCCTTTCAACTAGAGCGAATCTAGGTGGTGCCTTTCCTAAGCCTCGTTGGAATTAGTCTTCCTACGAGTCCAGTAATCAAACACCGATAGGATAGCCTCCTAATGGAGGGACCACACAACATACATTCACATACAACGTGTCGCACCGTATGAAAATGATGACATGTCCGAAGCACTTTAAATATCATAAGCAGATATAGTGCGAAGCACTAAGTGCAGTATGTAAAATGCATTCATACACATCCATTCAAATGTAAATGCATCATCCACACACAAGCATATAATAGTTTTGAAAAGTTTGTAGTAGCGGCTTAAGCTCTCTTACTAGGGTCCTCAGCAGAGTCGCCACCTATCGACATCGGGATTTTTGTTTGTCCCTTTTCTGTTCTTGTTTTTTGGTGTTCTCATGTTAGGTGAGATTTGTTTGAAAAAACAAGTTGTGAAAAGGTCCGACATGTATATGTCTATGATTGAACTATAAGAGTCGCCAGTTGATATTTTTAAATGGTTGCACCAACTCAACCGAGAAAATGTTTGCGCATTGACCACGTGATGTAACACTGTTAAACTGGTTTGTGAAACCGAGATTCGTTAGGGTCCAGGAGCTTGATTATGCAGAGGGAAGGTGTTAGGAACCCCCCGACATCCGTATTACCACGGTGACCGCCACTTTTCAATTAAACTGTTATATAAATGTGTGTGTGTGTGTGGGGGGGTGGGTGGGTCAATGTGCAATTATCTGGAAGTAGTGTTATGCCTGGTTCGTACATATATACAAAGTTTGAATTTGTATAAAAATTTAGTTTTAACAAGATATAGTAGTGATGTTTTGTAAAAGAGGTTTTTCAAACCCTTATGCTCAATAGTAATTGAGGCCTTTGATACTTCCATTTTATTATGTGTTCGGCTTGATTGCTTTTATTTTCGAGAAGTGAAGCATCTTTGAGAAAATAATGTATAAAGCAGTGCCGAATTCCTTATGGGTATGAGAACCGTCTAAGGAAATTCCAACACCGTGAATAATTTACAAGCTGGTTACAGCTAAAAATGTCCATCACGGGAATCGAATCTAATTTAGGAGACTGAATCTGTGATCACATGATTCCTAGGCTCACATGATGCCATAGTTTATATGAAAGCTGTAAGTAGTTATATATATAAGTTATATATATATATATATATATATATATATATATAGATGATCAACCACCACGAAGCACCTCCAAGGGGGATCGAAAATATAAATAAAGCAGTAAAAGGCCACGAAGTAAACTTCAGGCCTGACAGAAATGTAAATATATATATATATATATATAAGTAGTAAACGCTAATATATATATATATATATATAAGCAATAAATGCTCAGAATGTAAAATCCAGGCTCATCAAACAGAGTTCGACAATAGTTTATATATAAGTATATATATAAAAGCAATAAACGCTTCGAACGTTACTCCAGGCTCATTCGAGGAATAACTCGATGATGTTAGTATATATATATATATATATATATATAAGTATATATATATATATATATATAAAAGAAATAAAAAGCCACAGACTGAAGTCCAGGCATACACACGCAACACGACTCTCAACGTGAAGAACGGTGTGTGCACAGTAGTGGAGAAAAGCTTTAAAAAGTGTAAGAAGGATTATAGTGGACTACTAAAGAAGACTTCAATAGCTTTAAATGGATGAACATTTTTTTCCCACCAGTAAAAATATGATAGAATATAAGCTCACAAGTGTTTAAAATGAGAAAGCACTCAGTTTATAGTGTGTACAGAGCAAATTGGACAGGACTTCCTCGCCTTTTCTATTCTTGCAAATGGGCACCCTAAGCCTTCTATTTATAGAGGGGGGAGCCACAGTTGCACCTGCAGTTGCTCGGGGTGCCCCGGGCTCCGCGGGTCCTGCCGTCTCAAAGTACGTGTACGCATGCAACGTGATGTCCGCTTGAACTTTCAGAACTTCAATTCGGGCATCCGATTGTGGTGTATAAGACCTATTTTAGAGTGTTGTTGTCGAGAGCTACATAATGACATGGGATTGGAGGTTGTACGAAGTTAGGAAGATGGGACCATGCCCTTGGTCTTTAGGCTTCAAATTCTATCTGGTGTGCTGCCTTGTGTAGTAGTCACTCGGGATTGGAGCTATCGGTTCTTGTAGGACTTTGATGTGTAAAATGTATGTTGAAATGTTGTTGAGATAGTGCAGATGTAGGATCGAGGTGGGAAAATGATAATTTTGCCCCTCACTAGGGTTATCTCTAGTTAGGGCTGATTTAGCAGTCGTTGCTCAGGGTTATCTCTGAGATTGGGTTATTACAAGTGCTAAATGTCCTCAAGGTTATCTCTGAGGTGCGCCTGACCTCCCGGGGTTATCTCTGGGGTTGGAACTGAGTACCTCGGGGTTATCTCTGAGGTTGAAGCTGACTACAAAGGTTGAAACGAGCTTTTTCGAGGTTATCTCCGAAACTTCTACTTCACTCCTCGGGGTTATCTCCGAGGTTGAGGCTGAAACTCTTGGTGTTATTTTCGGGATTGGAACGGAGTATCTCGGGGTTATCTCCGAGATGATAAGAACTGAGTATCCCAGGGTTATTTTCGGGATTGAGCTAAGCTGTCCTCCAGGGTTATCTCTGAAAGACGATGTTGCCCTCCTGCAAATGTTAGAAACAGAAATGCAAAATTTCGAGTGTCTACAAGGGCATATCCCCAGAAGGAAACTGTAAGATCGGTAAAACTCATCATAGATCAAAACATGTCCAATAATGTTTTATTTCTCCTTTCAGATACACCATTGAGCTGTTGTGTCCCTGGTGGAGTCCATTGTGAGATTATACCATTTTCTTTGAGACAATTGAGAAACTCACCGCTTAAGTATTCACCACCTCGATTTGATTAAAGAATCTTAATACTTTTGCCAGTTTGTTTCTCTACTTCACTTCTGAACTCTTTGAACTTTTCAAATGATTCAGATTTTTATTTCTTTAAATACACATATCCAAATCTTGAGTGATCGTCAGTGAATGTAATAAAATAAGAATACCCTCCTCGTGCAGTCGTTGTCATAGGTCCATAAACATCTGTGTGTACCAACACTAACAACTCTGTAACTCTTTCTCTTTTCTACTAAAAGGAGTTTTATTCATTTTTTCCATGAGACAAGATTCACAAGTTGGATATGATTCATAATCCGATAGCTCTAGGAGCCCATCTTTATACAACTTGGATAATCTTATTTCATTAATATGATCAATTCTACAGTTCCACATATAGGTATAATTAACATCATCTCTTTTCTTTTTCTTAGTTTGTTCAATTTGAAGTATATTTTCATGCAAGTCAAGTATATAAAGTCCATTTCGCAAATACCATATAAAACATTATCATTATAAATAGAACAACTGTTGTTCTTTATTATAATGTTAAAACCATCCATATCCAATACAGAGATAGAAATAATGTTTGTAATGATATGCAGAACAAAATAACGATTATTTAAATTAATGAACTTGCCCGTAGGCAGTGCTAAACAATAAGTCATTATAGCTAATGCAGCAACCTTTGCTCCATTTCCCACTCATATGCTAACTTCATCCTTGCTCAACTTTCTACTTCTAACCAGTCCATGTATATTATTACATATGTGAGAACCACAACCGGTATCCAATACCTAAGTAGAAGATTAACTTTCAGAAAAACTAATGTTAATCATAAACAAACCTTAATTAGGATTCAAAGCTTCTCCAAGCTTCTTCTGCTTTTGCTCTGCAAGATAATCCTTGCAGTTCCTCTACCGGTGACCCGACTTGCTGCAACGAAAGCAAATTCCTTTGCTAGTTGGATCAGATTTCTTTTAATCCTTCATTTTCACCTTACCCTTAGCCTTCTTGGATTTATTATTTTCAAAAGATACCTTGGGCCTCTTCCTTTTCTTGGAAGAATCATCCACCAGTAAGACATGGTTCTTCTTGGATGGGATGTGACCTTCAACAGTTTTCAACATGTTAAATAACTCAGGCAAGCTGACGTCTAACTTATTCATGTGAAAATTCTCAACAAATTGTGAGAATGTGTCAGGGAGTGGCTGCAACATCAAATCTTGACTCAACTCCCCATCCATGATGAACCTAAGTTATCCAAGACGTTCAATCAGATTGATCATCTTTAAGACATGAGTCTCAACGGTAGTACCCTCGGTCATCCGAGATCGGAAGAGCTCCTTAGATATTTCATATCTAGCAGTCCTATTTTGCTCACCATACAGCTCTTGCAGGTACAGTAGCATAGTAGGAGCATCCATGGTTTCATGTTGACGCTGAAGCTCATTATTCATGGATGCGAGCATGATGCATTGAGCCACAAATGCATCATCTTGCCACCTTTTAAAAGTAGCAATCTCTTCCTTAGAGGCTGTCTCTGCAACATTTGTAGGTATGGGAGAATTTAGGATATAAGAAATCTTTTCTGTAGTGAGAACAATTCTCAGATTCCTTAACCAGTCCGTGTAATTTGGTCCGATCAATTTGTTAGCATCAAGTATGCTACGCAGTGAAATTAGTGAATGTGACATTTTCAAATTATGCATGTAAAAAGAAAATATTTTAGCAAACATTTATTTAATTAATTACCAAAATAAATTAGGTCATATTTTAATCGGTATCTCCCACTATTTTATTCAAACTATATTACCCTCATCTATATAGTTCGGCAAAATCTAATTAAAGTTTTTGCTAGTAAGAATAAGGATCTCATTTCAAATATATATAGCCTTGTTGTGACACAACAAACTATATATAATAAACAGGTAGACAACTCTTTGTCAATTACATCATCATGTAACTCCTTATGTTTTGCCTCTTGGATTATTTTGATCAAGTGGTGCAACATCCGAATCAAAATTATCTAAGTTAAGTCCAACCTAGCACTTCCATATATTCAAAAAAGAAAAATATTATCCTTATGGTGACACAACAAAATAATATTGTTAAATTTTCTTTATAAGCATCAAATGTGATAAATTAACATCTTAAATACTTAGTACTTGCCTTGTGGTGACACAACAAACTTATATTAAATATTTAATACTCTATTAATTTTATCATGCTAAAAGGTGACATTAGATATTCTAAATATCTTTGAACGCTTAAGACTTAATATATAAAAACTTTGAGGGATTTGTTATTAATTGTCTCATCTTGTTTAGCGTGCATGCACATATTGTTGGGAAATTACATATTTAAATTTGATGTTGAAAGTAAATAATCATGCTTATATGTAAAGTCCTTCAAGGAATACATGTACAAAGACTTAGTGATAGATCAAAATTGTTAGGTCGATCTGTGATTTAATGTTTATCATTCTGTAAATGAATGTATAGAAGAAAAGATACAACTTGTTAGGTTAATATATCTCCTTAGATGTAATAGATAGGCTTCAACAGAATCATAGTCTATCGAGCCAACCAAGAGACTGTAGAAGCCAAGGCAGAATCTTAGAGTATTGAGAATCGTAGTATGTCTACTTTGAAGGGCATTTACCAGTACCATAGAGTGGTCCAAACATCTGCCAAGCAAACTCAAGAATCGTAGTGTGCTCTCTGAAGCATAGAGTTTGCAAATCAAATAAGCAAAGATCGTAGTCTACCAATGCTTAAGAGAAATCGTAGTATTCTCCTCTATCAGTCCGGATCAAGATAATATGGCAAGACACCACGATAATGATCGTAATGCATCATCTGTCTGCATCAGAAGCGTCGAGCTTTCTCCATTTGTTGAAGCATAAATTATAACAAATGTGGAAAGGATTATAGACGTTAAGACTCTTGGGAATTCCAATGACCTAACACTCATCTTTAGCATATAACAAAGAAACGTATTGAAGAAGCTAAGGAAAGTACCACATGTCAGCTGAAAACACCTTTTCAGGTGTTAGGTGAAAAACAATCTAACTTGCACGATTGGGCTAGATAGGTTGGATGTAAGATTTCGAAGTCACCATCGTCGTCGAAATGTCAAATACAATTAATACTTCAACGAATGCTTTCAAACGAACATATTTCAAAGGCACCTTATATGCAAATCAGATACAGATGCAAGGTTTTAAGAAAGCAAACAACAAAAAGTTGAAGAATACTGAACGCTCAACTCTACGATTTATAAAGAAAGCTTGCTCAGCTACTTAGTTCTTTCGAACACAAGCTTAACGGCAACTGAGTAGCACCATTCAAGAACTCAACTATTATTAAGTGAAGTAAGAAGTTCCAAGTTTGTTGGATTTGAAGATTTCTAAGTGGACTAAGAAGTTCCAAGTCTGCTGGACTTGAAGAGTTCTAAGTGAACTAAAAAGTTCCAAGACTGCTGGTCTTGGAGGAATCTAAGTGATTCGAAGATTATAAAAACATCCGTAGTGGATTTCCTACTCAAGGAGTAGAAGAGTAGACTAGGAGCCTTTAGTGCTCTAAACCACTTAAATTCTATCTGTCTTTTATATTATTGCTTGAACTGCTATACATGCTATAACTGCATGTTAACTATTAACTCTGTCTATCTTAAAGGGGAACAAATAAATCACATATTCCGCTGAAATTGATTAATAATATCTGACAAAGAATTTTGAAAAAGAATTTATAAAATATATATTCAACCCCCCCCCCCCTCCTTCTAGATAACTGCGATGCCCCTAAATTCAGGTACTTGAAACCCGAACTCGGTGCTTCACGATACCATTTCTATTAGCGGAATAATACTAATAATAATAACAATAATATAATTACCAAACTTAATTTACATATAGCAGAGTCTGAATCCCAGGTACGCGACCTTTAAACATTCATTACAATACATGATAGATAATATATATCATCCTTAATAAAGTCTAGTTATTACATAGGATAACATAAAACTCATTCAGCAACCTTTCCTTTTCCCTTGTTCTTAGCAGAGCCTTCAAGTTGTTCACACTTAGCTGAAAACATTTAAATTTAAGCACAAATGAGCATTTGAGTGCCCAGCAAGTAATGGCAATAATAAATATTAGCTGAAAGAAGGAAATGTTTTCTTTGTACGACACTTCTACAACGAATCAACAGTTGTGAAGTAAGCTGAACCAATAATAACAATATATTAATTCTATATCAAATTTTTGAAACTACATGACGACTATAATCGGAGATTTGTCGATGCATTATGAACATTGTTTTCTATTTTCAAAAGGTTAAATGAACTTTCATCGCAAACCGTCATAACTTACGAGCACGAGGGGGGGTGATCAGCCTTTGGTGCACAAAAGTTTTCCCATATATGGGATGTTCATACTTAGTCGGGAATCTGAACCAAAACAATTTGGTCAGATAATAATAAAGTTCTATCTTGTTCAACAATATTTTTAAGTTTGTGTCTAGCCGGATCAAATATCTTAGACAACTTTTAAGTCAACGTATACATAATGGAAATTAATAAGTATGTATCAACATGTGATTAAATACAATGATTATCTAAGTGAGGACACTTGTAAAACCATATTTAGAAATTAACTAACAGAATAAATATATGAATTATACATTAATATTGTACTGATAAATAATGTTCGGATACATAATTGATAACAATAGAGTTAATTTTCTGGCACAATGATAATATAATTCTGAAACTTTCTTACTTATGTCCATTGCATAAACTAAATGCAAAGGTAGGATACTTGCCTGGTCTGCTGCTTACAATACTCAACTTAGTTTTATCTTTTATATCAAGCCCTATCATTAATAAGATCATTTATTCGATTAGAATAACATATCGTAACACATAGTACTGTAATTTACAGTCAGCACATAACCTAATCACATCGCCACATATGTTTAGCAGTCATTGGATCATAAACAAACACATATACAGACAAATTATATAAGTCCAGATCAATTTCTAAAACATGTCGGTGTGCCGACATCTTTATCGGTAATTAACAAGTCTAAGACTCTATACCAAAGTTCTAAATATCTTAAACATCGGTCAAATTATTTTTAAACGACTTATAATAATTTTTAAACAATTATTATAATTTCTCATGATTTTTCAAACATCGGAATCATTTTTAAATGATTTAAATATTAAATAATTTTATTATCATTAATATTTAATTATTATTAAACTATTAATGAAACCATGGCCAAAATATTAAAGTTATTTATAATAACTCAAAATATTTTTAAAGCATTTATATTACCCTTAAATGATTTTTAAAACATTAAAATCATTTGTAAATAAATACCATTAATATTTAAATATTAATGTACTATTTATCCAAATATTAAAAGACATTAATTATAAGTTAAAATATTTTTAATTCATTTATATCATTTTTAAATGATTTTTAAATTAAGAAAATCATTTTTAAACTATTTATTTAATATAATTAATAAATAAATCTAATATCATTAATATTAAATTGTTAATGAAATTATCCTTTAAATATTGAAAGTTATATTTTATAACTTAATTTTTTTAAACACTTTATTTTTATTTAAAATAATTTTTATAATATTAAAATCATTTTTAATTTATTTAATATAATTATTAAATAAATCTAAATATCATTAATATTAAATAATTAATGAAATTTACCTTTAAATATTAAAAGTTATATTATATAACTTAAAATATTTTTAAATACCTTATTATAAATTAAAATGATTTTTAATATAATTAAATAATTTTAATTTATTTATTTAATGCATTTATTAAATAACTTAATCATCATTAATATTAATTTATTAACTAAATTCATCACAAACTATTAAAAGTCATTAAAATAACTTAAAATATTTTCTTATAACATAATATAATTTTTAAATGATTTTTCAAGTATTAAAATCATTTTTAAAAAATTATTTAATATTATAATTAAATAAATTAAATACCATTAATATTCCAAATATATAAAATATTAATGAAATATATTCAAAATTATTAAAAACTAATTTTTTAGGCTTTAAAATAATTTTTAGCAATTTATTATGTATTTTTCATAATTAAAAATTAATTTTTTTCTAATTATTTAATAAAAATAATAATTTTATAAATAAAGTGTCGCTAAAGACTGCCTATAGCGACAAAACCGTCGCTATAAGTGTTCTTCATGTTCTTGATGAAACCCAGATCTTCATAGACAGTGAACAAGGGACCATGTTTGACCATCAATTAATCTGTGTAAAGTGTGTTTCTGGGAATGTTGTTAGTCAGAACTTGTAGTACTGTTGTAGCACTTCACGATCCAACAACAAACACAATCAAAACATGCATCAAATGTAAGATCTAAGCTCAAGAACAAGTTACCCAGAAATGAAGAACAGTTCGACTGTTCATATTTGGCTTCCACAACTTGCTTTTCATGAAATGTTTTAGTGATCTATTGATTCCAGGTTGTAGCCAGGATGTACCTTAAGAGATCTATTATAAAACATCAACAAAATAACAACACAATCTAATGATCCGGACCGGTCAAACCATGTCAGAATACATGATTGATAAGTAGGTTTTATGCCTAATTATTGGATATCAATTCACGAGAATTATGCTCATCTCAAGTACATTTTACTATGTTTTTAGTTGAATTTTGTTTTATTTTGCATCACTTGTAATTAGAACTCCGCTGGTGCGAAAATGCAGGAAATGTCATAGCTCAACAGTGGCAGGTGTTATGAGAATAGTGAAGGCATGGCACGTGAAACGAGTGGAGATATAGAACTGAACAGTGATGGAAGAACAAGCAACAAGCAGTAGAGCAACTAGGAACAGCAGCAGAAAACAAGCATGCAGGACACAGAAGCCGAGCGGCCGCACGACTGAACAAGTTGGAAATCGCGCGCCCGCGCCATCAACATGCAAAAGCTAGAACGATAATACACGCATGGCGCTACTGTTTATACTGAGAACCTCACATACCGCACGAGTCATCCAAGTCGTTATATCGACTTTATTTTAAATTTGAAATTTGTAGTGTTTGAGTTCATCTAAATTTGTAGTGGTTGGTGCCAGACGCAATTATTATTATTTTTATCAGTTTTTAGACTGGAGAACGAGGGTTCTAAGCTTTGAACGAATTTCCAAAGAGTATTTGAGCATAGACTTAATATTTTCTACATCTTCTTTAGAATTAAATCATTGAACAATATTTAATTTCATTTTGCTGGAAATTATTGGAGATTTGATCAGCGATTTGGAACATAAACTGCAATTGGGTTTGATCAATTCTATCTTCTCTTTCAATTGCCTTAATTATTTTCCATGTTTCGCTATAATCCCATAATGGCTTTCGGTTCAAAAATGAACTAAATTCCATTATGGGATTCTAACGGATTTTGATATGTAGTCTAAAATTGATGGCTTGATTGCTTGATTGTTTGTGTATCATCGGAATTTCTATTATGATTGATTGGATTGCATGAATGTTTGATCACCATTCATTTTATGTACTTGTATGGAATTGAAAAATGACATGCGAGTATGGTTGTAATCATGATAGCATGCGTGTATGAGGCTGAAATGTTTAGCTTTATATTTCGTGAATCAGATAGAAATATACTGTTTCACCATGTGTAGTAACTTAAGAGCTTGTGCTTCAATTCAATATTGCTGCAATTTCACATAGAAATATAGTGATTTTGGTTGTATTGATGATTACATGATTTCTATTGCACGTGGAGGTTATTTAAGCATGTCATAATGCATTGTAAAATGGTTATGTCTATGTTCGTGTTCTTGACTAATTTTCCATGATACATGTATAATCTTGCATTAGGATAATATTTAGATGGAATATGAAATGAAGTTAGAATCCCATTATTTCCAAATGTTATTTATTATTCTAATATTATTATTTTATTCATTATTTGAGTTTAGATAAAACTAAAATTGTAAGCCTTCGTTTAAACATATTAAAAATAGTGATACAATTGAAGCATAATAATTTAATTTTGAAACCTTTCTCCATGGATCGATACTGTTCTTACTATGTACTACTTGTTGATCCATGTATGCTTGCATGAGTTAGAGTCCTTTTATTAAATCTAAAAAGGAGGCAACATGTTTTTGGCGCCGTTGCCGGGGAAAGGCGTTTAATTGTATTATTATCATCAGTTTTAAGCTATATTGTATGACTTAGACAAATCTAATCTTATCTCATTTCTATTTTTGTTTTTGTTTTCGTTTCAGGTACTTGTTTATATTTTATGCATACACGATCATCCAATTCAGAGTTGATACCTGCACAGGACAACATTAACGGTAGAGGTTGGAAATGGAGAGCGCGTAGAAATATACAAGCAGAGTTAGAGGGGACACCATCTAATATGGCAGCCGAAGGACAAAGAGAAGAGCAAAGAGAGGAACATAGGGCTTTGAGAGACTATTCGATGCTGAATATTAATGGACTACAATCAAGTATAGTCAGACCAGCGATAGCATCCAACACCTTTTAGATAAAGTCGGGCACTATTTAAATGGTGAAAAATTTGGTACAGTTTGGGGGTGCTGCTACAGATGATCCTAATGAACACCTGTTGAGCTTCATCGAAATATGTGATACTTTCAGATACAATGGGGTGACAGAGGATATAATCAGACTAAGGTTATTTCCATTCTCATTGCGGGATAAAGCACGAAGTTGGCTTCACTCTTTACCTTCGGGATCTATAACCACATGGGAGGCCTAGCACAGAAATTCTTAGCCAAGTTTTTCCCAATGGCTAAGATGAGGACAGCAATTTCCCAGTTTGAGCAGCAATAGGGTGAATCACTATATGAAGCCTGGGAGAGATACAAAGAGATGTTGAGGAAGTGTCCATACCATGGCATGCCGGACTGGATGGTTATTAACACATTTTATAATGGATTGGGGTGGCAATCAAGGCCTATTGTAGATGCAGCTGCAGGAGGAGCTTTGTGGGCGAAGAGCTTTGAAGAGGCTTATAACCTCATTGAGACAATGGCAGCTAATGATTTCCAAAATCCTACAGCCAGGATGTCACAGCCCAAAGTTGCAGGATTGTTAGAGGTGGATGCTATCACTCAATTGTCAGCATAGATGACATCCATGGCGAAGAAAATTGATTTGTTGGCAGTGACTAAGGCGAAGACAATTGCCTTTGTATGTGAGATTTGTGCAGGGTCACATTTAACGAACCAATGTGCTATCAGTTTGGAGTCTGTACAGTATGTGAGCAACTATAGGAAGGATCAAGGACAATTTCAGAACACATACAACTCCAACAACCGGAACCATCCAAACTTCAGTTGGTCAAATAATCAAGGAAATCAACAAAGTCAATTTCAACCACATAACCAAGTTCAGTCACAGTCAGCTCAGCAACAGTTTACACCAAGACCACCTTATCCACCTGGATTTTCTCAACAACAGCATCATACTCCAGCTGCACCTCAGCAAGAAAAGAAATCAGAAATGGAGGAGATGATGATGAAGTACATGGCAAATACAGAGGTGATGATTAAAAGTTAAGCAGTGGCTATTAAAAATATGGAAACTCAAATGGGTCAGATGGTGACCATGCTTAATAACAGACCCCAGGGTTCATTGCCAAGAAGAGAAGGGAAGGAACAATGTTAGGCGATCACACTAAGGTCCGAAAGCAGTTGCAGAAATCATCGGCATGGCGCCACCTCAATTTCTATAAGGGAGAGAGGCGGCCATGCTGCAAGTTTGAAAATTTGTCTGCTGAGAAATTAAATGATGAAGATTCTGGGCAACAGCAAGAAGAGGATAATAAAGCAGGTTCAGTTGAGAAGCCCGGTAATAAAATACCACTAGTTCACCCCCCGGTTCCTTATCCACAGAGATTGCATAAGCAGAGGGAAGACAAGCAGTTTTATCAAGTTTTTGGAGGTCTTTAAAAAGCTGCAGATTAACATACCTTTCGCTGAGGCATTAGAACAGATGCCTAGTTATGCAAAATTTATGAAGGGTATCTTGTCAATGAAAAAGAGATTAGAAGATTTTGAGACAGTGGCCTTGACAGAGGAATGCAGTGCAGTGCTTCAACGCAAATTACCTCCAAAGCTGAAGGATCCGAGCAGTTTCACAATTCCATGCACAATCGAAAAGATGAAATTCAACAAATGTTTGTGTGATCTTGGGGCAAGTATTAATTTGATGCCCTTGTCAGTATTCAATTAGTTGGGATTGCCGGCACAAAGGCCGACAAATATTTTGTTGCAGCTTACTGACAGGTCTATCACTTATCCACGGGGGATTGTTGAAGATGTAGTGGTAAAAGTTGATAAAATTATCTTTTCGGCTGATTTCATCATTTTAGATTATGAAGAAGATAGGAGTATACCAATCATATTTGGAAGATCATTCCTAGCCACAAGAAGGACCTTGATCGACATTCAGAAAGGGGAGCTCACAATGCGTGTCAACGATCAGGGAGTCACTTTCAACGTATTCAAGGCAATGAAATTTCCTACAGATGAAGAGGAATGCTTCAAGGTTGATTTGGTGGACAAGGTCTTAAATGATGAAGTAGAGAGTTTGATGGATCATGAACCGTTGAAAAAATGTTATTGCTGGAAATTCAGAATCAGAGGATGACTAATTCTGAATTTGAAGAACTTGTGCATTTTCTTGATACAACTGCACAATTCAGAAAATTCAAAACTCTTGTTGAGCCATTGAAGAAAGCTGGAGAGACGTCAGTGAAATTGAAGCCATCTCTTGAGACACCTCCAGAACTTGAATTGAAACCACTTCCAGACCATTTGAGGTATGCATTTTTAAATAAAGATTCAAAGCTACCTATGATTATTTCTTCTGCACTAATATCTTTTCAGGAAGAAAAACTGCTACGAGTTCTTAGAGAGTTCAAGTCAGCTATTGGATGGACTATAGCAGATATAAAAGGGATCAGTCCTTCTTTTTGTATGCATAAGATCCTACTGGAAGATGATAGCAAGCCGTCGGTGGAGCAACAAAGAAGACTTAATCCGATCATGAAGGAAGTGGTCAAGAAGGAAGTATTGAAATGGGTGGATGCAAGCATAATTTATCCGATTTTAGATAGTTCATGGGTGAGCCCAGTGCAATGTGTGCCAAAGAAGGGTGGTATGACCGTGGTTTCTAATGAGAATAAGGAGTTGATTCCAACAAGAACAGTGACGGGGTGGAGAGTCTACATGGACTACCGCAGGCTGAATAAAGCTACAAGGAAAGATCACTTCCCACTGCCATTTATCGATCAGATGTTGGATAGACTAGCGGGTCATGAGTTTTATTGCCTTCTAAATGGATATTCAGGCTATAATCAGATTGTTATAACTCCAGAGGACCAAGAAAAGAGAACCTTTACATGTCCATATGGTACTTTTGCTTTCAGAATGATGTCTTTCGGTTGTGCAATGCTCTAGCCACCTTTCAGAGATGTACGATGGCTATCTTTTTAGATATGGTGGAACAGAATGTGGAGGTATTCATGGATGATTTCTCAGTATTTGGGGATTCTTTTAATTTATGTCTTGATAATTTGGTGATGGTTTTGAGAAGATGTGTTGAAACAAATTTGTTATTGAATTGGGAAAAGTGCCATTTCATGGTACAAGAAGGAATAATTCTCGGACACAAGGTGTCGAAGAGGGGACTTGAGGTGGACAGAGCTAAATTAGAGACTATTGAGAATTTGCCGCCACCTACTTCGGTAAAACGTGTTCGAAGTTTTTTAGGACATGCAGGCTTTTACCGCAGATTCATTAAAGACTTCTCCAAGATAACTAAACTACTTTATAGTTTATTGGAGAAGGATGCACAATTTAAATTTGATGAGGATTGCATGTCTGCATTTGTGCACTTGAAAGGGAAGTTTACTTCAGCACCAGTCATTACAACACCAGATTGGGATTTTCCATTCGAATTGATGTGTGATGCCAGTGATTATACTGTGGGGGCTATTTTGGGTCAGCGGAAGGAAAAGATCTTTTGTGTGATATACTATGCTAGCAAGACCTTTACTGATGCGCAGTTGAACTACACCACCACAGAGAAAGAATTACTGGCAGTTATGTATGCTTTTGATAAATTTCGAGCATATTTGATTGGTACGAAGGTGATAGTGTACACGGATCATGCGGTAATTCGACACTTAGTGGAAAAGAAGGATGCAAAGCCCCATTTGATCAGATGGATATTATTATTGCAGGAGTTTGATTTAGAGATCAAGGATAGAAAGGGAACTGAAAACCAAGTGGCAGACCACTTATCTCGACTCAAGAATCCGGAAAGGGAGACAGATGACAAGGTCGTGATTAATGAATCCTTTCCAGATGAACAGTTGTTTGTGGTAAAAGGGGAAGTGCCATGGTTTGCAGACTACACAAACTACTTAGTGAGTAAGATGGTACCTTCTGACTTAGTTGGTCATCAAAAGAAGAAATTCTTGCATGATGTTAAATGGTTTATATGGGATGAACCATATTTGTTCAAACAATGCACTGATCAGATGATAAGGAGGTGTATCCCATATAGTGAGACAGAGGGGATTTTGTAGGATTGTCATGCTTCTATATATGGTGGTCACTACGGTGGAGAGCAAACAACGGCTAGAATGTTATAAGTAGGATTTTACTGGCTGATAATTTTCAAGGATACTTACAGTTTCGTCCAGAGATGTGACATATGTCAAAGAGTCGGGAACATTTCAAAAAGGAATGAAATGCCATTGAACACAATCCTCGAAGTGGAAATTTTTGATGTGTGGAGGATAGATTTCATGGGTCCTTTCGTTTCTTCATGTGGAAATCTTTACATCTTGCTAGCAGTAGATTATGTGTCAAAGTGGGTGGAAGTGGTAGTTCTTCCAACAAATGATGCCAAAGTAGTCCTTAGATTTTTGCAGAAGAGTTTTTTCATGAGGTTTGGGACTCCAAGGACTATCATTAGTGATGAAGGCAGTCATTTTTGTAATAGGCAGTTCACAGCTTTGTTGGCTAAGTATGGGGTGAATCATCGCATTGCAACAGCTTATCATCCTCAAACGAATGGCCAAGAAGAAGTTTCAAATCATGAAGTCAAGAGAATTCTGGAAAAAGTTGTGAATCCCACAAGAAAAGATTGATCCTTAAAGCTTGATGATGCTTTTTGGGCATATAGGACTGCGTACAAGACTCCGTTGGGCATGTCGCCTTTTAGCTAGTTTATAGCAAAGCCTGTCACCTTCCTATGGAGCTAGAGCATAAGGCATATTGGGCGATTCGGAAGCTAAATTTTGACTTGAAAGCTTCAGGAGAGAAATGCCTACTCCAACTCAATGAGTTGGATGAATTCAGACTACAGGCATATGAAAACTCAAAACTATACAAGGAAAAGGTGAAGAAACGGCATGATCGTAAGATTTTAGAGAGAGTATTTGAGCCAGGACAAAGAGTTTTGCTATTTAATTCCAGACTTAAACTTTTTCCTGGGAAGCTCAAATCAAGGTGGTCAGGGCCATTCACAGTGAAGACATTTTTCCCACATGGTGCGGTAGAAGTGTTTGATAAGTTTCCAGACAAGCCATTTAAAGTGAATGAACAGCGGCTGAAGCATTACTTTGGTGGCGAGGTTGACAGACAGAAAGTCACCTCCATTCTTTCTTCAACATGATTAAATCAGAGATAGTCAAGCTAATTGACTATAACTTAGCGCTGGATGGGAGGCACTCCATTATTTCTATCTCTACCTCTTGTTTAATTCTATTTGATGTATCATTTGCATGATTAGATGATATAGTTTAGTTAGTGTGAAATTAATATCATGTGAAATTACTTAGTGTGTAATCATCAGTTCATGTGTGATTTTGAAGGATTGTTATCTAATATTGATAATTGTTGATTGCACAGGTGTATTGGAGTGGAGTAATCACTGTTTTAATAATTTGGAGATGCAGAATGATATTGTAGAATGCAACCAGGCGTGCCCACACTATGATAGCAATACAAAATCGCTTGCGCATGCTACCGCTGTCTTGCAGAAGAGGCGATCACACCGCTAGACTATGTTTCCATTGAAAACACGCGCGGCCGCGCAAGACACCGGATTTTGAAAAAAAAATTAGGTTTTAAATATGTGTTTTAACACATATCTTTCATCATTTGACATAATAAATAGTTGTATTCCCTTGTCCTCCATAACACGCACAACTCCTCCTTTCCAAACCGTTCCTAATTGAAGTTATAACGTCTCATCTCTACTACGTGATTATCGCATCAGATCTCCTACCCACGATCAACATCTACACTGATAAAACTAGGGTTTCAGTGGGTTTATGCAACATAAGTTTGGGGGTATTCAGTCATCAGCTATCACTCACGATTATATCAGGCAAGTCTCCTTCTTCATTATCAATTTCAAATAGGTCTTAAGCGTGCTCTATCTCGCACTCCTGAATCATCATCTGGAAGTAGCCAAAGCGGAGATAATGTTGATTTTTCAAAGTTTGTCAACTTGGATGCTCAAGTAGAATACTACCGAATTGTGGGAAAGTCATTTGTACACGAGAGAGGATTCAAGCCCGATGTGCAGGATGGTCAGTTAGTGTAGATGATTAGAGAAAAGTATTGGCATGGTGTGTGCTCTACGCCATTGGTTGCACCTATGGGTGTTGTGCGGGAGTTCTATGCAAATGTGTGGGAGACGATGAATGGGTTTTCTTTCGTTCGTGGGATTCAAGTGGACTACAGACCGAGAACTATTCGTCAAGTGTTCAATTTACCCGACCCTCCGGCTGGACGAACGAATTGGGTGGAGGTAGAACGTTTGGAGACAGATTTGGACGTTGTTGTCACAGATTTGTGTATTCCAGGGACTCAGTGGACATGCACTCCGGGCACTAATCACCCCAAGACATTTCTAGCTTCCACTCTCAATCGTTATGCAAAGGCCTGGAATCTCTTTGTGTGTGCCAAAATCATGCCATCTTCTCATCAGCATGAGATTACAGTTGAGCGAGTAATTATACTATGGGGGATTATTATGGGAAAGGATATCGAAATAGGTTACCTAATAAATCAGAACATGCTGAGATACATGCAGGGAAGTACCACGGGGAGTATTCCATATGCTTCAATAGTAACTCATTTGTGTGCAAAGGCAGGAGTTAGGTGGACGGATGAGAAGTTACAGTACCCAAGCCAGGACATTACGCATGCTACAATAGCAAGATTTGAAGATTGGCAAGGGGGTACTCCGCATCCAAGAGGAAAGGGTTTTATTCTTTATCCTGCATCGTCTACGCCATCATCGCAGCCCTCTAAAATGGATGAAGCAGGCATGTCAACCCAAGCCACTGCTGCTACTGTGGATCGACAGCTCCGAAGGTTGGAGCGGAAGGTCGACGCTATGTATGATAATTTTGCATTGTTTTCTACGGGTTTGAAGAGGTCTCTAGCGGAGGCGTGGCCATAATTTGGGACAGCCGTGCCATTTCCACCACCGAATTCACCACCCGAAGAGGGTGGTGCAGCTGAGTAGTAGGGGAGTTCTTCTAACCCTATACCTTCATTCAGTGGGACAATGAATATTTTAAGTTTGGGGGTATTTGGTAGTAGGGTAGTTGCATATAGTGTTTGCATGTTTAGTTTAAATTTTGCATGATTATGTGTTAGATAATAATTGCAGTAAATTTTTCTGTTTTTAGTAGTATTATGTGTGTTAGTTATATGTTTAGTTGCATGTCTCACATCTCTAGCTCGGTGGAATTTTTGTCTAGCCAATGATGAATTTGAATCTTGAAGGATTGTTGAGTTTAATGGATAACATAAGCTTAGATATAACATTTTACATGACGTAATCCATGGATGTTGTTTAGATGCTTTCAGTTTGCACTGACGTGTTCACAAATACTTGTAGGCATAAGAGTTATGTGTTATATTACTTGATAGGAAATGTAGTTTTAAAAATAGAATTATGTGGAAAATGGACTTAGACTTTGAAAAACATTGATAATCAAGCTTTGGGAACATATGGGTATGCTATATATAACGTGGATAGTCTTATTTTGGGGCCTTTGTTACTTGAGTAAGTACGCCCGTAGTAGGGGTGTCTTAACACCTAGCGCCTTAAGGTCTTTTATGGTCTGGGAGTCGTTGGTTGAAAGCTCGCTAAGGGGTAGCATTGTTATCCTAATGGAATGAGTCATTGCACAGTCATGTGAAAAAAAAAACTAAAAAAATATAGCAATAAACACGGCGGAAAAGATGATAATGAGGTGAACCTTAGTTTGTATTGATATGTTAGAATAGTCTTTGATGCATTAGTATACATAAATCTTTATTTAGACTGTAATTTTCTGTTTTGAGAAATTTAGCATGTATATTCTTTGCTTTAATCAAGTTTTGGTGAACACAACACACAACACACTGCATCTTTATAGCATGTATGGGTTATTTGAGTGTATGATATTTTGTCAATGGTTTAGTTTGAAGTTTCATTCTTGAATCTGGATAATTCGCTGAGGCATATTGGACTGGAATTCTATTCTAGCTGGAAAAATGTGAGACTCATTTGCATTGTAATCTAGTTGCATAATATGTAGTTGCATTTCATTGTTTAATGTAGTATGCATTGCTTGAGGGCAAGAAATAGTTCAAGTTTGGGGGTATTTGATAAGTAGGTTTTATGCCTACTTATTGGATATCAATTCACGAGAATTATGCTCATCTCAAGTACATTTTAGTATGTTTTTAGTTGTATTTTGTTTTATTTTTCATCACTTGTAATTAGAACTCCTCTGGTGCAATGTAGGAAATGACATAGCTCAGCAGTGGCAGGTGTTATGAGAATAGCGAAGGCATGACACGTGAAACGAGTAGAGATATGGAACTAAACAGTGATGGAAGAACAAGAAACATGTAGTAGAGCAACAAGGAACATTAGCACAAAATAAGAATGTAGGATGTGCTGACCGTTAGCAATGCTGTAATGAAACAATTCGGAAATCGCTAGCAGCTGCCATCAACCCGCAAAAGCTAGAACGCAGATACACGCTACATGAAATGAGTCATCCAAGTTGTTATCTGACTTTATTTTAAATTTGAAATTTATAGTGTTTGAGTTCATCTAAACTACTCTGGTTGGTACCAGACGTAATTATTATTGTTTTTATTAGTTTTTAGACTGGAGAACGAGGGTTCTAATCTTTGAACAGATTTCCAAAGAGGATTTGAGCATAGACTTAATATTTTCTACATCTTCTTTAGAATTCAATCATTGAACAATATTTCATTTCATTTTGCTGGAAATTATTGGAGATTTGATCAACGATTTGGAACATAAACTGCAATTGGGTTTGATCAATTCTATCTTCTCTTTCAATTGCCTTAATTATTTTCCATGTTTTGCTATAATCCCATAATGGCTTTCGGTTTAGAAATGAACTAAATTCCATTATGGGATTCTAACGGATTATGATATGTAGTCTAAAATTGATGGCTTGATTGCTTGATTGTTTGTGTATCATCGGAATTTCTATAATGATTGATGGGTTTGCATGAATGTTTGATCACCATTCATTTTATGTACTTGTATGGAATTGAAAAATGACATGCGAGTATGGTTGTAATCATGATAGCATGCGTGTATGAGGCTGAAATGTTTAGCTTTATATTTCGTGAATCAGATAGAAATATATTATTTCACCGTGTGTAGTAATATAGGACTTGTGCTCCAATTCAATATTGCTGCAATTTCACATAGAAATATAGTGATTTTGATTTTATTGATGATTACATGATTTCTATTGCATGTGGAGGTTATGTAAGCAGGTCATAATGCATTGAAAAATGGTTATGTCTATGTTCGTGCTCTTGACTAATTTTCCACGATACATGTATAATCTTGCATGAGGGTAATATTTAGATGAAATATGAAATGAAGTTAGAATCCCATTATTTCCAAATTTGATTTATTATTCTAATATTATTATTTTATTCATTATTTGAGTTTAGATAAAACTAAAATTGTAAGCCTTCGTTTAAACATATTAAAAATAGTGATACAATTGATGCATAATAATTTAATTTTGAAACCTTTCTCCGTGGATCGATACTGTTCATACTCTATACTACTTGTTGACACATGTATGCTTGCATGAGTTAGAGTCCTTTTATTAAATCTAAAAAGGAGGCAACAATGATCATACGTTTTCTGGGTTACCTTGTAAACGTATTTCGTGTTCATCCTGCTTGGTTTAACCATCCATGAAATCAAACATATTGGATATTTAGATGATCTAAAACCTTGAATCAACAGTCCATATACCAAACAACATTCAGATAAAACATCAAGAACAAAACAACTAACACATGAAAGATCTAAAGTCACAAAATTACTGTTAGAGTGTTTTGGGAAACTTCTGGGTTACCCAGATTTTGTTTGGTCATGGTCGGTCAACCGACTTTGACCAAGAATAACTTTTAATCCATGCATGATTTGGTCCTGATTCAAGCTTTAGAACAAAGATCTCATGACATACTATAACTTTAAACATTTAAACAACTAAAAACATAAATAGGATGAGATCTAGATGGTCTGACATTCGTTGTCAGACATCAAAAACAAAAGTTTCTAGATTTTGTAAAACATCAAATCTGAGCCTCTAGATGTTATGGATCTAACATCTAGCAACCCAGATCAATTAATAACACTATATTCAACATGTTTAACACAAAAAAACTAACATCTAACACATCATCAAAGGTTAGATTCTAAATTAGGGTTTTATACCATGATGATCAATTTTTGATTCTTGGCTACTGTTTTTGCTATGGGTGTTAGTGGGGCTCAGTTTGGGACTGGTCTAGCAATAAATTTCGTAGGTGTGGAGCTAAGAGGGTTTTGGTTGAGTGTGATGAACAAATAGGCTTAAAATTATTTTTCTCTCTCCAATTCTATATATATAATGTGAATGCAATGCATGTATATGATGTTCCTGTCAATAATTGGCTGATTTGTATAGATTTTTAATACATTGGCAAGTCAAGGGTTGTTCAACCACTATAGGTTTGGCATGTTATACAAGTTTCCTACTAAATAATTCAAAAAGGGTATTATGGTCAATTTGATCCCAATTTTAATGGCATTCTTGACAATTTAATCAAACCCTTAGGGTTTAACCCAAAGGCTTTAGAATTTTAGTTTCTAGGATTTCTATTTAGGGTTAAAAATAAACATTTTAGTTTCTAAATTATAAATTAGGGTTTTTAAATTGATTTAGGTTTCTTAGTTACATTAGGTTATCTAATTACATTATACAGGAACATTAGGGTTTAAAGTCCACTAAATAGCATTAAGCTTTATCATTTAGCGATTAGGGTTCTTCATTTATTAATTAGGGCTTTAAATTGGAAATTAGGGTTTCTAATTTTCAATTAGGGTTTCGAGTCAATAATTATGGTTTCTAATTACCATGGGTTTCCAAATTACTTAAATTATAATTCTAACACTTATTATAATCACATTAATACAATTTTTGACTAATCTTAACTCCCGTTTAAGTTTCAAATCACATTACCACTAGGTTTTCAAATACTGCACCATAATTGACCAACCATTATCAATACGTACATACAATACATATTTATAGCACCAAAATATAATTAATATAATACTAATATTCTCTTTCCTTATTCTAAATCAAGAATTAGGGTTTAGATTCCATATCTGATTTATCTTGCATAAATAGCATTATTAATTAAGTTAAAATAGTTAACTTAACTAATCTAAAATAAATTCACATAATAGAATAAAATAATTATTATAATAATTCTATAATCATTTCATATATTATTTAAATAATATATAATCATATTTTCATGGAAAATAATTAATAAAAACATTTTATTTATACATTTAATTATTATAAGAATATAATTTATAATGATCAATAATTCTAAAATAATATTATTTGTAATTATTCATGTAATAAATATATTTTATTTATCACATAAATACATACGCCTTGACTTATACATATTCCCCATATTTATTTTAATAAATAAATAAATAATTATACATAAAATTTCTGATTTAATTATATAGAAAATATCGGGTTATTACATTCACCCTCCCTTATAAAGATTTCGTCCCCGAAATCACCGTTTTAAAACTTATACATACAAGGGTACATAGCATACACAGTCATTGCAAGTAGATCTTGATCATAATTGATCGAACCGATCTTTAACTATTCAGCAAAAAGCTTGTCTATCTGATTTTACGGAAATTTGATTTCTAAAATAACTCAAATTCCCCATTCAAAATTTATTTATAAAATAATTTACTATATATATAAGAAAAATATATATAAAAAAATAAAATTTATTCGAATAATTCCTGGAGTTGCATCCCCGGCTGCTACCGAATCCTGAATAGTCATGTTGAAGACTCTTGCGGTTAATTCTGTTGGTTCGTTTGTTGAAGTTGGTCCCTTTATCACCAGCGTCCCGCTACTTCTCCCCATATTTACGCTTCTTGCCTCCATTCTCCTTTTCGGACAATCCTTCACCTTATGCTCCGTTGATCCACACTTGAAACACTCACTGTACATTCTTGGATTGGGTCAGTTGGGAGATATATGTCCCTTCTGCCCACACTTATAACATACAAACTTACCCTTTAAACATTCACCAGAATGGTTCTTTCCAGAAGTCTTACACTGCACAGTCTATTTCTTACCTTCATGTTTCACCTGGACATTTACAAAATAGTTCCCCTTCCTCTTTTCACTTCTATTCCCACTATTAGTTTCCACCTTCACAGTTCCTACGGCCTTGCCTTTGTTCTTCTTCTCCTTGTTGTAGAGGCTCATGGCCTCACTCCCCTCCTCAGCTATTATAGCCTTTTCTAAAAGTGCTGGAAATGTATAGATCTGCAACACTGCAACCTTGTTGTAGAGCCAGGGTTTTAAGCCCAGCTCAAACCTTCTCGCCTTCTTAGCCTCCATATCAACTTGATGCGGAGCGAACCTAGCCAACTTATTAAACTTTGCGACATACTCCGCAACAGTCATGTTCTCTTGCTTTAATTCCAAAAACGTCACCTCCATCCTAGCCTGCATACTAGATGAAAAATAATTTTCGAGAAACAAAGTTTTAAACCTAGCCCAAGTAACTACTCCTTCTCCTGCCCTAGCTTGATTTGTTTCCCACCAAAAGTTTGCCTCCCCTTTAATCATGTAGGTGGAAAAAGCGGTCTTTTGCCCCTCAGCTACCCTAGCTATCATAAATGCCTTTTTTATCTCCTTAACCCAGCTTTGGGCTTCAACAGGGTCAGTTGTCCCTTTGAATTCTGGTGGTCCTACCGCCTTAAAATCTTTGAAGTTTCACCAAGCGATTGTCTGGCTGGTTTTCCGCGGTTGGTATTCCTTGTTGCATATCTTGAGTTACCATGTTCACAAAGTTTTGCATCAGGTCTTGTTGGTGTCCTTCAGCATTGTTGACAGATTCTTTTGCCCTTTGATTTTGAGATTGACGTCTTGGCGGCATTATCTATTTAAATAAAATCATAAATTATTCTTTATTGACTTACATTCTAAATTTATCATATAAGTTTAATATATTAAACTTGTCTCATCACTCAAACATAGATTCATATTCATTTAGCGAATATTTTACATAGCATAGCACATACTGCTTTAAACATCTGTTATCCCTTGGTGACCACAAAAGTCGGGATTCACTACTACTACTTCAACAAAAGTTGGGAATATTACATTACACACACATATATATCATATACACATTACCAAACATACATAATCAAATACTAATTCTACTTATTTCTTACACCTCTTTCCTGATTCTGGACAACCTTTCGCCCGATGACCTTCCAACCCACAAATAAAACATGCACCTTGCTTATAGTCGGGACAATAAAGAGAGGTATGTCCCTCATAGCCGCAAATGTAACATATCTTTTTCCCTTTCCTGCGTACACCTTCATGTTTCTTGTCATAGTTTGTACACTTCTCTATTCGGTTAAGGTTCCCTTGGTTGTTATCGAAGTTTCCTATATTGTGGACTTTTATCTTTCTTTTCCCCTTATTGCTCGGAGCTGCACACAATTTATTTCTCTTGGCTCCCATTTGATCAATTTAGATTTTTAACTTATCTTGTTCTTCCATTATTTCTATTAACGCTTTTCACAATTGACTATTTAATAGCTTTTTTATTTCCCACAGCTTTTCTAGAGAAGAAACCTTGTTCCTCAAATTCTGCACCTCCATTGCTGCTTGATCAACTCCAACTTCAGTGTCCGAATCATTATCTGTCAGTTCCACCATTTCTGGATCTGGTACTACGTTTTCCACAATAACCACGTCATTCGAGTTATTTTCATTGTGAGCCTCTATTTCACCTATTGGCTTCGATATTAGCTCAGGTGTATGGATTTGATCCTTCTTCATGCTATAAGCATATAACAAGCCTTTTCCACCAGACATCTACACACATAAATTATCCTGATTAGCATATAGTATATACACACAACAAATAATAGTTTTATATAAGTTATCTTTTATTTTGTTTGACGATGAATTTATCCAATTCATCTTCTTTTAAACTCTATATGAGTTATTTGTATTTTCAATGTTTTCCTTTGTTCTAAGGTTATAGCCTAAGGTCTATCCAACCTAAGGTTTCTAACCCTAAATGTTAGACCCCGAATTTTATGAAATGAAAGTTTTCAATTTTCTTATAATTATTCTATTTAGTAAATGGTTAAATTGATAAAAGGTTAAAGTTAAGGGTGATATGTGAAATTTTTTCAAAGTAAGCAAGTTGTTATATAATATTCGATTGGTCGGGGAATATTCATTTTAACAGGGAATATTTGTATGACGACACAATCATTGGTGGACCCCACAATAGATGTATTGTCATAGTAAGAAAACAACAGAAATATCTTTTTATAACGGCGAAAGTGTTACTGTTAAAACTGTTGAACTACCCGGTAGTAAAAGTACAGTAATACGCGTGGTTGCATAGTAGCACACGGTATTGATTATTGACACTTACGTGAAAAGTCACTCAGTTATACTCAATTATTGCTATAGTAATTGCTGCATCATATCTCTCATATTATTTATTCAATTATTGTCACAATATCATATGCATAATATGTTATATTATTAAATCAATAATTGAGATGGCAAAGTTATTCATATTATTATTTGCAATATTGACAATGTCTAGAAGTTCTATCAAGGAGAGGTTTGGTCACCTAATTGCGCGCCAATAAGGAGAAATCCTTATCGGAAAGCCCCCTCTTTCCTGGAAACGACCTGGTTGTTAAATATTGTGAATTATAATAATAATGATGAATAAGTTCGTGTTGATTAAAGATGAAATTGATAGTTCCATTGTGTTGGAATTATTAGTGTTAGTGAAAATCGACATTTATTTCGATAATAATTGATGTCTGGAGGTTATATTGACCAATCGGGTAATTAATCGGATAAATGAGCAATTAATTGCTATTGATTCACATGATTATAACTATTTGTTCACATGTGTGTACTATTGATTCACATTCATTTAATACTATGGGAGTTGGTGCAAGATTGATAATACTTGCATGACTAAGTTAAAAATGGAGGTATAGTTGAAAGTACTATCACTACAAGAAAAAGGTCTATCAGCGACCAATTATATCAGCAACCACATATCCGGTCGCTGATATTATTAATAGCGACCAATATCAGCGACCATTCTATAATCCAATTAAGCTAAGTGATATCGATGTGCTTCATGATCATTGATTAATAACTAGAACAAATTTCCCACCCAAAATTTGGGTGAAATGTTGGTAGCGTAGTTTTTATCGACCCCTTATAATCAAATGACCGCATGCGATTCGGCCGATAAGTCCATGTCATTAAAAGTCGTGACGCATGCGATCGTTGATGATGATCATTGATCAAACTTAATGTAACGATTTGATCATTAAACAAATACAGAGACGAAAAAAAAAGAGGGAAATCGAATAGAGAGAAGAGGGAGAAGGGGGAGAAAAGAAAAAGGAGAAGAAGGAGAAGACACACGCACGCCACCCACCGCCGCCGCCATTGCCATCGCTGCCGCCGCCCATAGGTAAGCTAACTATGCAATAATACAAGTCTATTTTTTAAAAATTATTTTTTTAATTTTCTGAATGTATATATGAATGACATAATGGGGGAAAATATATTATTTGAGTAGTGATTCACGTTGCCATGTTTTCTTGTTTCCAGTTATTGTATTTTAAGTTGGCTTGATCGTTAAGCACCTCAATTTACCCCCACCCCCTTCACGAAAAATTCCCCAAAATCCCCCCACCCTCTTCTTGGTGAACACAGTATAATACTTTTCAGATTTCATCTAATGCATTTGCCAAAGAGATACTGCTACATGCATTAATCTCTTAGTGGATTAGGTAATATTTTATTGTGTTTGAGTCATTGCTTTGGAAATTTTCATCGAAATTCATTACTACCAAAGACCGTATTATTTGTATGCAAGTACAATTGTAGATATTATGAATGTAGAAAAATAAAGAGAGACTAGGAGAAAGCGAAGATATTTGGGAATAGGATTACTTGATTTCACTTGACACCTCTTATAGTTCACTTACATAAAATGATCCAACTACAACAATTTATAGGACTCCTACTACATTTCTAGAGTCAGTTTTATAATTATCACTTGACCAAATACATATACATTACCCTTGTATCATGAATCTAATAAACTAAATACATATATTATATATATCAGATTTGGATAGTAACGAATTCATAATTTTCTGACATAATTTTCTGATGTTTTCCATTACAAATGGGGGAAATATATATTTTGTGATTTTGGCTTCCGTTCAGATTTATATGACTGTGTCTGATTCAGAATCCATGAGTGTTTAGTAAGACATAAAATAGAGTCCTTTCTAACATCCTTATCTCAACATAGAATTTGATTTAATTTGCTGAATTTTTTACTGCTTTAATTTACATTCAATCGTTATTGTTTTGGTCTTATTGTATTAGGAATTTGTATATTTCTCTTGGTTTGTGTCTTGGGTGCCTAGAAATGACCATATATGCATGCTGTCATGCATGTGGCTAGTCCATATTGTAGGGGAGACTCTGGCAAAAAAATTTTGGTGTGGGAGATTAACGAGCTCTTTATGGTGTGGAAGATTAACGAGCTTTTTATGGTGTAGGAGATTAACGAGCTCTTTATGGTATGGGAGATTAACGAGCTCTTTAAAGTACTTGCTACTCGAATTTAGATGTACTCAATAGTTAGTCCCGCGCGTATGCTCAAGTCATATGGTTACAAGTATGCTCAACTCATATGCTTACAAGTATGCTTAAATGTTAATCATATGCATGCTTACAAGTATGCTCAAGTCATATGGTTACAAGTATGCTCAAGTCATATGTTAACATTTATAATGTTGTCTGTAGTAGGTACCTTGGAATCATAGACCTCTATTCAGACCGTAATTGGATGACACGACAAAAGTCAAGTGCCCAAATAGGTGCTAGAGCTGAATTTAGAGCTGGTTGCCAAGTGTTTTTGGAGTATGCATATAGTCACCTGGAATGTATAAATGGTAAGTCGTAGATATGATGTTCATGTTTGAAGTGTAAGAATGTAAATTATATGGACAGAGACGTGGTAAACTATCATTTACTTATTTCTGGGTTCATGAAAAATTACGAAGAATGCTGGTGGGCACATGGGTAGAGAAGAGATGGTGGCATCACAGAAGTACACAATTCGGGCAGTAGTACTCATCGAATGAATGAAATTGTTCATGATATTGCATGACCAAATTTTGATTGGGAACAAGGCAGAGAGAAACCTATGAATTCTAATGCCAAAGACTTCTTTAAGTTGTTAGATGAGGGTAGCGAGCCATTGTGGCATGGTTGCACCAAACACAGTACATTGTCTGCAGTGGCGACATTACTTAACATCAAAGTTGATCACAACATGAGCCATGAGTGTTTTGAGTCGCTCTTGAAGGCCATTAAGAGTATGTTTCCTGACGATGAGAAATTACCTGGTATTACTTTTGTAAGAAAATGGTGAAGAAGTTGGGTCTTGGATACCAAAAGATCGATGCATGTCCCAACGATTGCATGTTGTTTTATAAGGAAAATGAACAAATGACAAGGTGCACGTTTTGCAATCATGATCAGTTTAGGCCTAATAAAGAGGGTGTGACTACAAAAAAATCAAGTATACTGTTTAAGATTCTAAGGTATTTTCCAATAACACATCGGCTAAAAAGATTGTACATGTCTTCAAAACAAATTGAACATATGAGTTGGCATGCGAAATCTCCAGCTAAAGATGGAGAACTAAATCATCCCACAGATGGGCAGGCTTGGAAAGATTTCAACTTAGCACATCCTGGGTTTGCATTGGAATCTAGAAATGTGAGGCTTGGATTGTCCACCGATGGTTACAATCCGTTTGGCCACTCAGCTGTTCTGTACTCATGTTGGCATGTGATTGTTACTCCGTACAACTTGCCTCCTTGGATGTGTATGAAACAGCCATACTTGTTTCTTTCACTCGTGGTTCCTGGTCCTAAGAGTCCTGGAAAGAACTTAGATGTTTACTTGAGACCTCTTATAGACGAGTTGAAGGTATTGTGGGAGGATGGAGTACAGACTTGGGATGTTACAACGGAAAAAAATTTCAACATTAGGGCAGAAGTTATGTGGACTATAAGTGACTTCCCGACTTATGGTATGTTAATTTGGATGGAGTACACACGGAAGTTGGCTTGTTCAGTATTGTATGGAGCATACAAAGTCATTTAATCTATCAAAAGGTCGAAAGCCTTCTTTGGTTTGATCATCATCATCGGTTCTTCTTAGGTAGATCACCCATTTCAAAGAAATAAAGAACACTTGAGGAAAGGGAAAGTAGACAATGATATGCACTTGCCGCGATGATTGTCGAGAAACGGAGATGCTTAGATCGTGGGATGAGATTGCCGGTTATCCCATTTGGTAAGATTGATGCCACAAACATAATCAATGGGTTTGGCGAATCTCATAACTGGATTCGGAGAAGCATCTTTTGGGAACTGCCTTATTAGTCTACAAATTTGATTCGTCATAATCTAGATGTGATGCATATTGAGAAGAATGTGTTTGACAATGTGTTTAACACTATGATGAATGTTACGGGGAAGACAAAAGATAACGATAAGGCACATTTTGACATGAAAGATATTTGTAAGCGTCCTGGATTAGAACTTTATGAATCTCCTAATGGTAAGATTGTCAAACCGCATGTAAGGTACACATTGTCCAAAAAGAAAGATGAAGATGTGTGCACATGGGTTAAGTCTCTGAAACTACAAGATGGATATGTGTCAAACATTGCAAGGTGTGTTACGGGTGGGAAATTGCAAGGGATGAAGAGTCATGATTGTCATGTGTTCATGAACAGACTCATGCCTATAGCATTTCGGGATCTGCTTGATAAACCAATATGGGATGCTTTGACGGATCTTAGTCGTTTCTTCAAAGATTTATGTTCAAAATCATTAAATGAGAAGGACATGTATATACTTGAGAAGAACATCATAGAGATCACGTGTAAACTGGAAAAAATATTCCCACCTAGTTTTTTTGACTCCATGGAGCATTTGCAAATCCATCTTCCCTATGAAGCTCATGTTGGGGGTCCAGTTCAATATAGATGGATGTACCCTTTCGAGAGGGTGATGGGAAACCTTAAGAGGAAGGTGAAGAATAGAGCTTATGTCGAGGGGTCGATATGTGAGGCATACATTTTTGATGAGATATATATATTTGTCTCATACTATTTTTCGGACGAAGCCTTGACAAAGGCCAATCGAGTATCGAGACATGATGATGGGGGAAATGATGAACTAAATGGTCGGCTCTCTGTATTTGGTCTATCGGGCTGCACTTATTGAAAAGGGAAGCACATATTCCTCTCTGAGCAAGAGTTACATGTTGCACATACTTGCATTCTTCTCAATTGCGAGGAGATTGACGAATTTGTGAGGTACACATGTAAACTTGATAATTTATTTTTTAAGTTGAAAATTAATTATTCCAATATGTTAATGTTTATAACATGGTATAGATTGTACAATGAAGAGTTAAAAGTGAAGCATCCCGGCATAACTGATAAAGATATTCAAATCAATCGTGATAAAAAATTTGCAATTTGGCTAAAGGACAAAGTAAGTTCAATTTCTTAAGCACGACATATATATATACTCAATGTTAACTATGACTTCATTTAATAAGATGGAGTTTTTGTAGGCTTTGACTGCGGGATCAACAATTCCAGCTAATGTACAAGTCCTAGCTATAGGACCAGACAAAGACCAAGTCAGCCGCAATGGTTACAAAATAAATGGTTGTGAATTTCATACAAAGGCATATGGGCGTGGTAAAAGAACAACGAACTCTGGAGTGTGTGTCCAAGGAGATTGTTACAATGACCTTGGTCGTGCCTTTTATGGGGAGTTAGAGGTAATCGTAGAGTTGCCGTACAAGGGCACGTACGGGGGTCATATTCACTTGTTCAAGTGCCGTTGGTTTGATTCAGAAAAAGGGATACGTGTTGACAGACATGGAATCGTCGATATTGACCTCCCATAGTCTGCAAGATACTCCAATGAACCGTTTGTTTTACCAACTCAAACAAAGACAAGTATACTACACTCCTATTCACGTTAGGAAAAGGGATGAACCGCCACTGGTTGGCAAGTTATAATTCATACTCTCGCGCGTAGTCGTGTAGATGTAGTTAATGGAGAGATTTACCAAGAGCAGATGCTTCATAGTCAAACTATAATAAATGTGGAGGACGACAATGAAGTAATCCAGTTAGATGGTGGAGATGAACCACATAAATTAGCTCCTGAGTCAATACTTGTGTCAGATGACATTGATACTGAGGAGGAAGAGTTATTGACTGAATCTGAAGCAGATGATGGTTATGAATCTGCAACACGTATACAAGATGATTCTGAATCAGACATTGACACTTGAACAAATGAAATATATGTTTAGCATTACATGTTTTTTATATCATTGTCATGTTTTTTTTATTGTCATTTTATATTCATATATATACATGTTTATATCATTGTCATGTTTATGTACTAAACTATTTAAATGTAATTTTTGTTTATTATCATTTTATATTCATATATATACATGTTTATATCACTGTCATGTTTATTGTCATTTTATATATTCATATATACATGTAATCAAATATAACTGACCCCAACATCTTGAAATTTGTAATATCTGAGATGGCTTACAAGCGGTAGCAGAAAAAGCGCGGCTTGGGTAGGGGGCCTAATCATGTGCCCAAGGCCCCTACTAATCTGGACGATCGAATTCTTATTCAGATTCGCCCTCCTCCGAATAGCAGGTACGTCCCACATCATTTATATATAAGCAATTTAGATTCCATTTTTGTAAGATATATAAAACTTAGATGTAAATTTCTTTAATATATCTACTTATTGTTGATGTAAATTGTTGTATATTATAGTGATTTTTTAGATAATAAGATCGTCAAGTGCATATCACAAATTGTGTTTCTGAAATTGGACTACACTGTGATTACATGGAAAAGCACACCTATCGCCCACAAGGATCTTTGTTTGAATTTGAATTTCGTGTATGTTTTTTTTTATTATGACAGATAATATAATATTCAAAGGATAATTGTTTAGTAATGTTATTATTGTTGTTTTATTTGTAGAAACGGTATAGATAGGAGGACGCTATGAGCTTCAAAGGATACGTACATTATTCTCAAGCGAAGTGCTGTGGTCCGCACCAAAGACAATTTGAATAAAGAACGACAAAAAGCCCTTCATAATGCATTGATCGACCATCCAGGCCAGGGCGAGGATTATATGCACGAGCATAGTCCCTGGTGGTGCACCCAAATCCATATAAATTTGAGATGTGCCCAATGGAGAGCTGAGAGCTGGGTGAAAAGACGAAAGACTGCCGCCACCAACAGATCCTCGGGTGTACCTGATGGCGAAAAGGCTAAAGGAACATACAAAGGCGACAGTATTTCACAGTTGCAGCATATCACTGTCAGGGTGCATATTTACAAGTTTTAATATGTTTACAATCATGAATTGTAGAAAATATATCACATTTTTACTTACTAATATTGTGTTATTTTTTGTATAGGAGTCTCAGTCTCAAGGTCAGCCTATCCATTGGCTGGATGTGTACGTGGCCACCCGTGATGGTCTGCCTGATGCTATCCAGATTGCGGTAATAAGTTTTAACAATTTGATATTGTTTATCAATGCTTACAAAATTTATTTTTAACTATTTAATTGTTAACATGATAACAGGATACTTATAAGCGTTTATTGAATGAGCGTTATCCTGAAGGCACTCCACGTCCGTCTATTGATCAAGAGTTGTGGGAGAGGGCGTCTGTTGTGAAGAAGAACTACATTAAAGGTCAAGAACAACGACGACGCCCATCCTTTAGTGGCTCAGGCTGCTCTTTTACCCAGTCTTCACAGTCATCAAGCCATCCAACTGTTCATACTCCAACTGACTATGTGAGAGCTATATGTCGAGATCGAGATCTTCTAAAGATACTGAGAGGGCATCTGGGGGCTCTGAGTCCTAAGGAGTTAGCTGAAGCAGTAGCGGCAGCAGCAGCAGGATAGCATGGGGATGGCGACGAGGTATAAAATCAATTTGTTGTATATATTGTCGTAATATACCAATATTAACATAGTTAGTATATATTTGTAACTTGTTTTATTATTTTGTTAATTATAGGGTGATCAAGGAGAAGCTAATCAAGATGCTGATGCATGACGATTGATACAGCTGTGTTTTGTAGTTCTTCAAGAATTTTGTACTTTTAAATTCATTCATGTTACTTAAACATTAGATTTGTTTATATTTATTTAATTCATATTGGTTTAAAGGTTTATATACTAGTTTGGTGTATGTGTCGGTGGACGATTGATGTTTACATTGTTGTGCAAGATGTTTATATTGTTGTGTATGTGTGTTGGGATAAAGCAGGTACAAAACAGGTACATGTTTTTTGGGAATTCTGCTGAACAGCAAATATCTGGTTTTTTAGTTTTTTCAAATCAGAGACTGCATGCGGTCGCTGATATTCATTAGCGATCGCTAAACATCTGAGGGTATCAACGACCTTATGCGGTCGCTGATTGCAATCGGTGACACGTGGACCACGTCAGCCTTTGGCCCTAAGCCATGCTGACTCAGATTAGCGACCGAAATGATGAATTCGGTCGCTACTAGCGATCGCAGATATATCGGTCGTTAATAGTGGTCGCTAGTGTGCACATCAGCAACAAGATTTTATCTTGAAAACTATCAATGATCGCGGTCGATCGATAGATAGATATTCGCACCTACAATGATCACGATAAAGGTCACGATAGACCATTTTCTTGTAGTGTATACTATAATTAATTTTTTCACATGTTTAGAACTATTGAGTCACATGATTTACTATTGATTCACATGATTTACTATTAGGGGAGGTGGTGCAAGTTCGATAATACTTGCATGACTAAATTAAAAATGAAGGAAAAGATGACGGTATTATACTGTAATATTTCGAGCCCCAAAATGTGCAATTATCGAAACTATATTTTCCTATAAATAGAAGCTTATTCCTTCATTATTTTTCACCAATTCACTAAAGCTATAGTGCAATTATTATAGAGAGAAATTATAGAGAGAAAGAAGAAGAGAAGTCTGTTACCTCACTATTCCAGTATTCAGTTTTCTTTTGAGGCAAGGGATATCATTATTGTGTAAGGGGTATTATTCTTTCGTATTCACGAAGAGAGTTATTTTCTTTCAATACTCGTAAGGGTTTTATTACATTCTTTATTATTGTGTTGGAATAACCTGTCTATGCGAAGTACCGCATACATGGTGAAATTCTTCTGTTATTCCATTCTTTACTATTCAGTTGGAATAACCTGTCTGTGCGGTCTATCGCATTCCTAGTGAATTCTGTTGTTATTCTATTCTTTATTATTCTGTTGGAATATCATGTCTGTGCGGATTACGCATGACCTAGTTCCATTCTGTATTATTATGTTGGAATATTCTATCTGTACGAATTATACATAACCTGGTTCCATTCTTTATTATTCTGTTGGGAATAACTTGTTTGTTCGTTCTATCGCATGCCAGGTGAATTCTTTTGTTATTCAATTCTTTATTATTCTATTCGAATAACCTGTCTGTGTGGACTACCACATGCATGGTGAATGATCCTTCGTATTCATTCTTTATTAAATTGTGGAAATGATTTGTCTACGTGGATTACCGCATGGCGGGTAAAAATCCATTTGCAGTTTCGTATATTATATTATACTCGTATGAGATATCATTTCTTTTGTACTCGTCATGGAATATCATTTTCTTTAGTATTTTTTTACGAGTTACTATTCACGGGTTACTATTCACCCAGTTACTATTCACTCTAGTATTATTCACTCGGGTATTCGGGGAACTTTTCGTGTCAGAGTACTATTCACGAGTTACTATTCACGGGTTACTATTCACCCAAATTACTATTCACCTGAATATTATTCACTCGGGTATTTGGGATACTTTTCATGCCGGGGTACTATTCACGAGGTACTATTCCCGAAGTAATATTCATAGGGTACTATTGCGGGGTACTATTTACCCAAAAATATATTTCTTTTTCATTCAAATTATTTTTGGTACATGAATATTATTCTTGAATTTTACTCCACAAAGCAGTATCATGTTGACAATTTGGATATTTTTAAACTCTGGATAAATTTAAATTCTTTAATATTTATCCTTGATTTCGTTTGATTAATGTTTATATCATTGTCATCATCCTCATTCTTATATTATGATGAAAGTCATCTTTGGCTTATGTGCAAAGATGGACTATTGATTATTGGATTTACAGTTGTATATCTTTGGCTTACATGCAAAGATGGATTGTTGATTATTGGTTTTACAGTTGTATATCTTTGGCTTACGTGAAAAGATGAACTATTGATTGATGAGTATCTTTGGCATATGTGCATAGATGAACTGTTTATTGGTATGATTATGACCAGGGATCATTCGGTATAATCATGACCTGTAATATTATAGATGATGTGGTAAAAGTCATCATTGGCCAGTAGTGCATTAATGGACAGTTATTGGTATGATTATAACCAGGGATTATTCGGTATAATCATGACCATTGATGATTACATAAATATCCTTGGCCGTGGTGCAGGGATGATTCGATGATGTGGATTATTTATTAAGCTTAGTCTCAGCGATAAAATATTGATTATACACTTTTAATTCGTAAAAGATAATAGATATCATGCTATACTTGACTCTTCTAAAATATAGTTGTATGTCTTTGGCCTGTAGTGCAAAGATGAATTGTTAAAGAATATCTTTGGTCGTAGTACAAAGATGAATTTATTAGTATGATTATGAGCAGGAATTGTGATTTGGTATAACCATGATTTTTGATGTTTCAGGTGAAGATAGGTGATGAAAATTATCTTCGTCCTGGGTGCGAAGAGGAATTTAGAATCACAATTATGATTATGAGTTATTTATATGATTGTGGACATGAATTGTTGATTGATGTTACAGGGATAAAACATTATTGGTGGACTTTTAACATGGAGAAGATAATAGATCGGATGGTCTATTTGAATCTTCTAATGGATTGTTCTTTCCGCTGCAACTATGGTTGAAAAGTTTTATAATATTCCATATGTTCTAAATCCCTGATTTATTACTGATGAAGGCTATTGATGATGTAAATTATCTTTAGTCGTGATATTCTTTACTGGGCTAGTTGTGCTCACCCATTTTGCTTCACAATTCCTTTCAGGTAATAAGAGTGTTGTCGGGTCGAGCGGGGATAACAGGGGAATAGAATGGTGGTCTATAGTTGTTGAGGTACTCCCTAAATAGTATGGAAATAATTTTATTGAGAACTTTAGATACGTGTGTCGTATTGTATACGTCATTTGATATTTAATTTTGGTGAACCGAATAGGGTGAGGTGAACCCAACTTTGGAAGGGTGTTTTGCCACTATCATACAAGATGTCTAATGACATACAATCTTGTGTTATCATAAGACAGGGTTGTGCACATCCACTTGCTGAGTATATCTACGAGCACTACCTATATGATGTTGGAGTTTGGTTGAAATATAATTTTCAATTGCAGACAATGGAAATAGTTATATATCAAGAGAAGACTCACCATTGGAAAGAACATGATAGTAATCTTCTTGTTTTTCTTTGGGGTCTATTGGGTCAGCCAAGGATAATTCTATGGACATATGATATCTATCATAACCTTGACGCATGGCCTCCAATGTACGATGGTTTCCTTGAGCACTTCCCAAAGATTTTAATTTCTAAAAAAGTTTTTGATTGTACTTTTATGTAAAGTACCATTATAAGGTTGTGGTCGAGGAACCATGAGAGTTACATACATTTGTATTAAAACTCACAGTTTAACTGTGGTCGTATCCTGCACGATAGTTCAACAGTTGTATAAATGAATTTTGTAAATGATTTTTATAGTGTGATATCTGGCGACTCAGAATGGGTCGTGTGGACCTATTTTGGGGGCTTCACAAATGGTATCAGAGCTTAGGGATATGGTCACTGGCGGAGATAGGAGTCTATAACTAGGAGGGGAGAGATGAGTAATATACTCCGCTAGTGTGTGACTTACCTAAGTCGAAATTTTTACTTAATAAATTGACAATTTGTGATATGTCAATTGACCTTTGTTTTGAAGATATATTCTAGAATGATATTTGAAATACAGGAGATGAGCAATGGAAAAATCATGATACAGAGGATATAACTGGGAAGATACACTCTGAAAAAAAAAAGCAAGGTATTCTCATCTCTTCGAATACCAGGTACGTACGTAAATTTCGTGGGCAAAATTTCATAAGGAGGGTAGATTGTGAGACCCCGAATTTTATGAAATGAAAGTTTTCAATTTTCTTGTAATTATTCTATTTAGTAAATGGTTAAATTGATAAAAGGTTAAAGTTAAGGGTGATATGTGAAATTTTTTTAAAGTAAGCAAGTTGTTATGTAATATTCGATTGGTCGGGGAATATTATTTTTAACTGGGAATAATCGTATGACGGCACAATCATTGGTGGACCCCACAACGAATGTATTGTCGTAGTAAGAAAATGACAAAATTATCTTTTTATAATGGCGAAAGTGTTACCGTTAAAACTGTTGAACTACCCAGTAGTAAAAGTACAGTAATACGCATGGTTGCATAGTAGCACACGGTATTGATTATTGATGCTTACGTGAAAAGTCACTCAATTATACTCAATTATTGCTATAGTAATTGCTACATTATATCTCTCATATTATTGATTCAATTATTGTCATAGTATCATCTACATAATATGTTATATTATTAAATCAATAATTGAGACGGCAAAGTTATTCATATTATTATTTGCAATATTGACAATGTCTAGAAGTTCTGTCAAGGAGAGGTTTGGTCACCTAATTGCGCGCCAATAAAGAGAAATCCTTATCGGAAAGCCCCCTCTTTCCTAGGAACGACCTGGTTGTTAAATATTGTGAACTATAATATTAATGATGAATAAGTTCGTTTTGATTAAAGATGAAATTGATAGTTTCATTGTGTTGGAATTATTAGTGTTAGTGAAAATCGACATTTATTTTGATAATAATTGATGTTTGGAGGTTATATTGACCAATCGGGTAATTAACCGGATAAATGAGCAATTAATTGATATTGATTCACATGATTATAACTATTTGTTCACATGTGTGTACTATTGATTCACATTCGTTTACTATTAGGGGAGTTGGTGCAATATTGATAATACTTGCATGACTAAGTTAAAAATAGAGGTATAGTTGAAGGTACTATACTATAATTAATTTTTTCACATGTTTAGAACTATTGAGTCACATGATTTACTATTGATTCACATGATTTACTATTAGGGGAGGAGGTGCAAGTTTGATAATACTTGCATGACTAAATTAAAAATGAAGGAAAAGATGAAGGTATTATACTGTAATATTTCGAGCCCCAAAATGTACAATTATCGAAACTATATTTTACTATAAATAGAAGCTCATTCCTTCATTATTTTTCACCAATTCACTAAAGCTATAGTGCAATTATTATAGAGAGAAATTATAGAGAGAAAGAAGAAGAGAAGTCTGTTACCTCACTATTCCAGTATCTAGTTTTCTTCTGAGGCAAGGGATATCATTATTGTGTAAGGGGTATTATTCTTTCGTATTCATGAAGAGAGTTATTTTCTTTCAATACTCGTAAGGGTTGTTATTCCATTCTTTGTTATTATGTTGGAATAACTTCGCTCATGCCAAGTACCGCGTGATATACATGGTGAAATTCTTCATTATTCCATTCTTTACTATTCTCGTTGGAATAACTCATTGTCATGCTTGATTCTATCGCATTCCCGTGAATTCTGTTGTTATTCCATTCTTTATTATTACATTGGAATATCCGTCTGCATGCGAATTACGCGCATACCTAGTTACATTCTTTTTTTTATTACATTTGGAATATCCACGCCTCGTGCGGATTACGCATGACCTGGTTCCATTCTTTATTATTCTGTTGGGAATAACTTGTTTGTTCGTTCAATCGCATGCCTGGTGAATTCTTTTGTTATTCCATTCTTTATTATTCTATTGGAATAACCTGTCTGTGTGGACTACTGCATGTATGGTGAATGATCCTTCGTATTCATTCTTTATTAAATTGTGGAAATGATATGTCTACGTGGATTACCGCATGGCGGGTGAAAATCCATTTGCAGTTTCGTATATTATATTATACTCGTATGAGATATCATTTCTTTTGTACTCGTCATGGAATATCATTTTCTTTAGTATTTTTTTACGAGTTACTATTCACGGGTTACTATTCACCCGATTACTATTCACTCTAGTATTATTCACTCGGGTATTCGGGGCACTTTTTGTGTGGAATACTATATCACGAGTTACTATTCACCCAAATTACTATTCACCCGAATATTATTCACTCGGGTATTTGGGGTACTTTTCATGCCGAGGTACTATTCACGAGGTACTATTCATAGGATACTATTGCAGGGTACTATTTACCCGAAAAATATATTTCTTTTATGTCCAAATTATTTTTGGTACATGAATATTATTCTTGAATTTTACTCCACAAAGCAGTATCATGTTGACAATTTAGATACTATTCCCGAAGTACTATTCATAGGGTACTATTGCGTGGTACTATTTACCCAAAAAATATATTTCTTTTCTGTCCAAATTATTTTTGGTACATGAATATTATTCTTGAATTTTACTCCACAAAGCAGTATCATGTTGACAAGTTGGATATTTTTAAACTCTGGATAAATTTAAAGTCTTTAATATTTATCTTTGATTTCGTTTGATTAATGCTTATATCATTGTCATCATCCTCATGCTTATATTATGATGAAAATCATCTTTGGCTTACGTGCAAAGATGGACTGTTGATTATTGATTTTACAGTTGTATATCTTTGGCTTACGTGCAAAGATGAACTATTGATTTTATGAGTATCTTTGGCTTATGTGCATAGATGAACTGTTTATTGGTATGATTATGACCAGGGATCATTCGGTATAATCATGACCTGTAATGTTATAGATGATGTGGTAAAAGTCCTCATTGGCCCGTAATGCATTGATGGACAGTTATTGGTATGATTATAACTAGGGATTATTCGATATAATCATGACCATTGATGATTACATGAATATCCTTGGCCATAGTGCAGGGATAATTCGATGATGTGGATTATTTATTAAGCCGAGTCTCAACGATAAAATATTGATTATACACTTTTAATTCGTAAAAGATAGTAGATATCATGATATACTTGACTCTTCTAAAATATAGTTGTATGTCTTTGTCCTGTAGTGCAAAGATGAATTGTTAATGAATATCTTTAGCCGTAGTGCAAAGATGAATTTATTAATATGATTATAAGCAGGAATTGTGATTTGGTATAACCAAGATTTTTGATGTTACAGGTGAAGATAGGTGATGAAAATTATCTTCGTACTGGGTGCGAAGAGGAATTTAGAATCACAATTATGATTATGAGTTATTTATATGATTGTGGACATGAATTGTTGATTGATGTTACAGGGGTAAAACATTATTGGTGGACTTTTAACATGGAGAAGATAATAGATCGAATGGTCTATTTGACTCTTCTAATGGATTGCTTGTTCCGCTGCAACTATGGTTGAAAAGTTTTATAATCTACCATATGTTCTAAATCTTTGATTTATTACTTATGAAGGCTATTGATGATGTAAATTATCTTTAGTCATGATATTCTTTACTGGGCTAGTTGTGCTCACCCTTTTTGCTTCATAATTCCTTTCAGGTAATAAGAGTTTTGTCGGGTCGAGCGGGGATAATAGGGGAATAGAACGGTGGTCTATAGCTGTTGAGGTTCTCCCTAAATAGTATGGAAATAATTTTATAGAGAACTTTAGATAAGTGTGTCGTATTATATACGTCATTTGATATTTAATTTTGGTGAACCGAATAGGGTATGGTGAACCCAACACTGGAAGGGTGTTTTGCTATTATCATATAAGATGTCTATTGACATACAATCTCGTGTTATCATAAGACAGGGTTGTGCACATCCACTTGCTGAGTATATCTACGAGCACTACCTATATGATCTTGGAGTTTGGTTAAAATATAATTTTCAATTGCAGACAGTGGAGATAGTTATATGTCAAGAGAAGACTCACCATTGGAAAGAACATGATAGTAATCTTCTCGTTTTTCTTTGGGGTCTATTGGGTTAACCAAGGATAATTCTGTGGACATATGATATCTATCATAACCTTGATGCATGACCTCCCATGTACGAAGGTTTCCTTGAGCACTTCCCAAAGATTTTAATTTCTAAAATAGTTTTTGACTGTACTTTTATGTAAAGTACCATTGTAAGGTTGTGGTCGAGGAACCATAAGAGTTGCATACATTTGTATTAAAACTCATATTTTAACTGTGATCGTATTTGTACGACAGTTCAACAGTTGTATAAATGAAGTTTGTAAATGATTTTTATAGTGTGATACCCGGCGACTCAGAATGGGTCGTGTGGACCTATTTTGGGGGCGTCACACTAAAGCTCTGATACCAACCTATGACGCCCCCAAATTAAGGTACTTGAACCTGAACTCGGTGCTTCACGATACCATTTCTATGAGTGGAATAATACTAATAATAATAACAATAATATAATTACCAAACTTAATTTACATATATTAGAGTCTAAATCCCAGGTACGCGACCTTTAAACATTCATTACAATACATGATTGATAATATATATCATCCTTAATAAAGTCTAGTTATTACATAGGATAGCATAAAACTCATTTAGCAACCTTTCCTTTTCCCTTATTCTTAGCAGAGCCTTCAGGTTGTTCACACTTAGCTGAAAACATTTAAATTTAAGCAAGGATGAGCATTTGAGTGCCCAACAAGTAATGGCAATAATAAATATTAGCTGAAAGAAGTAAATGTTTTCTTTGTACGACACTTCTACAACGAATCAGCAGTTGTGAAGTAAGTTGAAACAATAATAACAATATATTAATTCTGTATCAAATTTTTGAAACTACGTACTGACTATAACTGGAGATTTGTTGACAGACTATGAACATTATTTTCTATTTTCGAAAAGGTTAAACATAACTTCATCTGTAAACCTTCATAACTTACAGGCACGAGGGGGGTGGTTAGCTCGTTATGCCCTGTATTGATCAATACTACATGCAAGAACGATATTATCGTTCATTTGATCTGCCTTTGGTGCACAAAAGATTTCCCATATATGGGATGTTCATACTTAGTCGGAAATCCGAACCAAAATAACTTGGTTGGATAATAATAAAGTTCTATCTTGTTCAACAATATTTTTAAGTTTGTGTCTAGCCAGATCAAATAGCTTAGACAGCTTTTAAGTCAACTTATACATAATGGAAATTAATAAGTATGTATCAACATGTGATTAAATACAATGATTATCCAAGTGAGGACACTTGTATAACCATATTTAGAAATTAACGAACAGAATAAATATCTAAATTATACAATAATATTGTACTGATAAATAATATTTAGATAAATAATCGATAATAATAGAGTTAATAGTCTGGCACAATGATAATATAATTATGAAGCTTTCTTACTTATGTCCATTGCATAAAGTAAATACAAAGGTAGGATAATTGTCTGGTCTGCTGCTTACAATACGCAACTTAGTTTTATCTTTTATATCAAGCCCTATCATTAATAAGATCATTTATTCGATTAGAATAACATATTGTAACACATAGTACTGCTATTTGCAGTCAGCACATAACCTAATCACATTGCCATATATGTTTAGTAGTCATTAGATCATAAACAAACACATATACAGACAAATTATATAAGTCCAAATCAATTTCTGAAACATATCGGCGTGCCGACATCTTTATCGGTAATTAACGAGTCTAAGACTCTATACCGAAGTTCTAAATATCTTAAACATCAGTCAAATTATTTTTAAACAACTTATAATAATTTTTAAACAATTATTATAATTTCTCATGATTTTTCAAACACTAGAATCATTTTTAAATGATTTAAATATTAAATAATTTTATTATCATTAATATTTAATTAATATTAAACTATTAATGAAACCATGGCCAAAATATTAAAGTTATTTATAATAACTCAAAATATTTTAAAGCATTTATATTACCCTTAAATAATTTTTAAAACATTTAAAATTATTTGTAAATAATTATCATTAATATTTAAATATTAATGTATTATTTATCCAAATATTAAAAGTCATTAATTATAACATAAAATATTTTTAATTCATTTATATCCTTTTTAAATGATTTTTAAATTAATAAAATCATTTTTAAACTATTTATTTAATATAATTAATAAATAAATCTAATATCATTAATATTAAATTATTAATGACATTATCTTTTAAATATTGAAAGTTATATTTTATAACTTAAAATATTTTTAAACACTTTATTTTCATTTAAAATAATTTTATAATATTAAAATCATTTTTAATTTATTTAATATAATTATTAAATAAATCTAAATATCATTAATATTAAATAATTAATGAAATTTACCTTTAAATATTAAAAGTTATATTATATAACTTCAAATATTTTTAAATACCTTATTATCATTTAAAATGATTTTTAATATAATAAAATCATTTTTAATTAATTTATTTAATGCATTTATTAAATAACTTAATTATCATTGATATTAATTTATTAAAAAGTTCATCACAAAAATATTATAATAACTTAAAATATTTTCTTATAACATAATATAATTTTTAAATGATTTTTCAAGTATTAAATTCATTTTTAAACAATTTATTTAATATTATAATTAAATAAATTAAATACCATTAATATTCCAAAAATATAAAATATTAATGAAATATATTCAAAATTATTAAAAACTAATTTTTTAGGCTTTAAAATAATTTTTAGCAATTTCTTATGTATTTTTCATAATTAAAAACTATTTTTTTCTAATTATTTAATAAAAATAATAATCTTATAAATAAAGTGTCGCTAAAGACTGCATATAGCGACAGAACCGTCGCTATAGGTGTTCTTCATGTTCTTGATGAAACCCAGATCTTCATAGACAGTGAACGAGGGACCTTGTTTGACCATCAATTAATCTGTGTATAGTGTGTTTCTGAGAATGTTGTTAGTCAGATCTTGTAGTACTGTTGTAACATTTCACGATCCAACAACAAACACAGTCAAAACATGCATCAAATGCAAGATCTAAGCTCAAGAACAAGCTGTCAGAGTTGTTCTTCAATTTCTGGGTTACCCAGAAATGAAGAACAGTTCGACTGTTCATATTTGGGCTTCCACAACTTGCTTTTCATGAAATGTTTTAGTGATCTATTGATTTCAGGTTGTAGCCAGCATGTACCTTAAGAGATCTATTATAAAACATCAACAAAACAACAACACAATCTACATATCCGGACCGGTTAAACCATGTAAGAATGCATGATCATACGTTTTCTGGGTTAACCAGAAAACGTATTTTGTGTTCATCCTGCTTGGTTTGACCGTCCATGAAATCTAACATGCATGATATTTAGATGATCTAAAACCTTGAATCAATAGTCCATATACCAAACTACACTCCAGATCCAGCATCAAGAAGAAAACAACTAACACACGAAAGATCTAAAGTCACAAAATTACTGTTAGGGTGTTCTAGGTAACTTTTGGGTTACCCAGATTTTGTTTGGTCATGGTCGGTCAACCGACTTTGAACAAGAATAGCTTTCAATCCATGTATGATTTGGTCCTGATTCAAGCTTCAGAACAAAGATCTCATGACATACTATAACTTTAAACATTTAAACAACTAAAAACATAAACAGGATGAGATCTAGATGGTCTGACATTCATTGTCAGACATCAAAAACAAAAATTTCTAGATTTTGTAGAACATCAAATCCGAGCCTCTAGATGTTAAGGATCTAACATCTAGCAACCCAGATCAATTAATAACACTATATTCAACATGTTTAACACAAAAAAAAAAACTAACATCTAACACATCATCAAAGGTCAGATTCTAAATTAGGGTTTTATACCTTGATGATCAATTTCTGATTCTTGGCTACTGTTTTTGCTATGGGTGTTAGTGGGGCTCAGTTTAAGACTGGTCTAGCAATAAATTTCAGAGGTGCGGAGCTAAGAGGGTTTTGGTTGAGTGTGATGAACAAATGGGCTTAAAAATGATTTTTCTCTCTCCAATTCTATATATATAATGTGAATGCAATGCATGTATCTGATGTTGCTGTCAATAATTGGCTTATTTGTATAGATTTTTAATACATTCGCAAGTCAAGGGTTGTTCAACCACTAAAGGTTTGACAAGTTATACAAGTTTCCTACTAAATAATTCAAAAAGGGTATTATGGTCAATTTGATCCCAATTTTAATGGCATTCTTGACAATCTAATCCAACCCTTAGGGTTTAACCCTAAGGCTTTAGAATTTTAGTTTCTAGGATTTCTATTTAGGGTTAAAAATAATCATTTTAGTTTCTAAATTATAAATTAGGGTTTCTAAATTGATTTAGGTTTCCTAGTTACATTAGGTTATCTAATTACATTATATAGGAACATTATGGTTTAAAGTCCACTAAATAGCATTAAGCTTTATCATTTAGCGATTAGGGTTCCTCATTTAGTAATTAGGGTTTTAAATTGGAAATTACGGTTTCTAATTTATAATTAGGGTTTCGAGTCAATAATTAGGGTTTCTAATTACCCTGGGTTTCCAAATTACTTAAATTATAATTCTAACACTTATTATAATCACATTAATACAATTTTTGACTAATCTTAACTCCGGTTTGAGTTTCAAATCACAGTACCACTAGGTTTCAAATACTGCACCATAATTGACCAACCATTATCAATACGTACATACAATACATATTTATAGCACCAAAATATAATTAATATAATACTAATATTCTCTTTCCTTATTCCAAATCCAGAATTAGGGTTTGGATTCCATATCTGATTTATCTTGCATAAATAGCATTATTAATTAAGTTAAAAATTGTTAACTTAACTAATTTGAAATAAATTCACATAATAGAATAAAATAATTATTATAATAATTCTATAATCATTTCATATATTATTTAAATAATATATAATCATATTTTCATGGAAAATAATTAATAAAAATATTTATACTATAAAATTAATTATTATAAGAATATAATCTATAATTATCAATAATTCTAAAATAAAATTATTTGTAATTATTCATGTAATAAATATATTTTATTTATCACATAAATACATACGCCTGACTTATATATATTCCCCACATTTATTTTAATAAAAAAAAAAATTATACGCAAAATTTCTGATTTAATTATATAGAAAATATCGGGTTATTACAATAACAATTGTGCCTCTGGGAACTAACAATTGGTATCAAAGACGGTTCTTGCAATCAGGCTACAAAGCTTGAGTAGATTTAATGGCACACCTAATAAGCGAATCAAAGACTGGAGGAGGCAGCAAGCCACCAATGTGCAACAAAGATAAATTTGCCAACTGGAAAGTTCGTATGCAAGCATACATGGACTCAATAGATGAAGAGCTATTCGAAACTCTCATGAATGGGCCTTACATTCTAACAAAGCTTTCACCAACTTCAGAAGATCCAAACAGAGTTTAAGTCAAGGTTAAAACTGAGTGGATTGACAATGAAAAAAAAGTTGTCCAACTCGAAAAAAAGGCCAAAAACATTATATTCCAGTCTTTGGAAGATGATCTGTTCGAAAATGTAGTTAACTACAAAACTGCCAAGGAAGTTTGGGAAGCATTGCTCATTATGCACGAAGGAACTGAAGAAGTCAGAGAAAACAAACAATCTCTTCTAACTCAACAATACGAAATGTTTGCCCATGTTCCAGGGAAAAATGTCACCTCAACTTACGAAAGATTCAATGTTTTGCTCAACTCTCTCCGAGCTTTTGGAAAGATCTATCCAAACAAAGATCTGATCATAAAATTCATGAGAGATTTACCAAGCAAGTGGGATGCCAAAACTACTGCCATCAAAGAATCAAAGAATCTCCATGAAATGACTTTTCAACAATTCTATGGAAACCTTCTCACTTATGAACTGGAGTTGACTCAACGAGTAGAGACACTATCTGAAGGAAAAAAGAAGGACAAAGGAGTTGCTCTCAAAGCAACAGATATCATCTCCAAAGCTAACATTGAAAATTACTCTGACTCTGAGGAGGATGATGATGAGGATATTATAATTCTAGTAAGAAGACTCAAGAGGTTCATGAGTAAAGGCAGAAGAAACAAACCTAATAGATTCAATGACAACAACAGCCAGGAGCAGACAAATGACTTATGCCACAACTGCAAGAAACCTGTTCATTTCATTGCAAACTGCAACAAGCCTCTTAGAGAAGAACTAAAGAGGAAATCAAATTCAAAGAAAGAACTCAAAGGCAATAAGAGGTTCTAGAAGAAATACAAAGGTCTTGTGGCCGAAGGATTATGGAGTGACTCAGACAACGACACAACTTCTGAGTCTGGAGATGATGAAGATCCTCAAGTAGCAAATCTGTGTCTAATGGCCAAAAGTGCAAAGGATAAGAAAAGCACTGACAATCATAAAGTAAGTATTGATGAGGAACAGAGATCCACAATCACAACCTTGTACCTGGACAGTGGATGCTCACGACACATGACTAGAAACAAAGCGCTCCTATCTAATTTCATAGAGAAAGATGGTCCAATAGTCATCTTTGGAGACAATGGTTTTGGCAAGACAAGAGGTTATGGCTCAGCAGGGAATGGTGCGGTATCCTTCAACAAAGTAGCCTATATGGAAGGACTAAAGCATAATCTTTTGAGCATAAGTCAGCTCTGCGACAAAGGTCATCAAGTTACCTTTCTCAATAATAAATGTCAAGTCAGAGATCTAAAGACCTCCTCTATAAAGTTGACCGAAACAAGAGAAGGAAATGTCTATACTGTTATCTTGGTCAACTCAGTTCTGAAGAGACAATATGCTTTTTGACAAAAGCTTCTGAAGAAATGAGCTGGCTATGGCATAGAAGGCTGTCTCATCTCAACTTTAAAAGCATGTCAAAACTGGACTCCAAGGATCTAGTAGCAGGCTTACCCAAGCTCAGCTTTGTCAAGGAAAGGCCATGAAATGTCTATCAACTTGGAAAACAAACTAGAAGCTCATTCAAAAGCAAAGCTAACAACTCAATTTATAAGCCTCTCTGGCTACTTCATATGGATCTATTTGGACCAATTCTAACAACAAGCCTTGGAGGGAAGAGATACTCATTAGTCATAGTGGATGACTATACAAGATTTACATGGGTATTCTTTCTAAACTCAAAAGATGAAATGAGTTACCAACACATCAAGATGTTCAGACTAGTGATGAAAGAGCAAGGGGAAAAAATCAAGGCTATATGGAGTGATCACGGTAAAGAATTTGACTTCTTTAAGATGGATCAGTTCTGCACAGACAATGGCATCAGTCATAACTTCTCAGCTCCACGAACTCCATAGCAAAATGGAGTAGCTGAAAGAAAGAACATAACATTAATTGAAGCTGGAAGAACTCTACTAGCAGTAGCCTGTCTGCCTGAATACTTCTAGGCAGAAGCTGTCAACACTGCATGCTACACTCAGAACAGATCTCTTGTGCACTCTAAGTTAAAAAAGACTCCTTACGAGCTATGGAAAGGAAAAAAGCCAAATGTCAGCTACTTCCATGTGTTTGGTTGTGCATGTTATATCCTCAACAATGTAAAACAATATCTGACTAAGTTTTAACCCAAGTCAGACGAAGAAATCTTTCTCGGATATTCTACAGATAGTAAGGCTTATAAAGTGTTCAACAAAAAAATGCCAAGTGTTGAAGTCTCGATTCAAATCATCTTTGATGAAACAGACTTAGACAAAATTGTGCCTCAAGACACTATGAACGACAACTCACACACTATGAACGAGGTAGTCGAGCTCAACACCACGATCGTAGTCCCAAAAAATGAAATCGTCAAGCCTGAAGAAGAGATCGTAGAGAGAACTACGATAGACAACGAACCTCCACATCAAGAAGCAGAGGATGATCTTGAAGAATTTAGACAAGAAGGAATTAGGTCAGATGTTCCAACAGGAAACAGATGGACAAGAAATCACACTTAAGACCTAATCATTGGATATCCAAATGCAAGAGTCCCGACAGGATCTGCCACCCAGGATGAGTGCTTTTATCTAAGTTTTCTGTCATAAATGGAACCCAAGAAGATAGAAGATGCTATTGAAGACTCAAGTTGGATAGAAGCTACGCAAGAGGAACTAACTCAGTTTGGAAGAAGCGGAGTATGGAGATTAGTTCCAAGACCAAGAAGCCACCCAGTTATTGGCACTAGAAGATGGGGTAATAACAAGGAACAAGGTAAGACTAGTAGCCAAAGGTTACTCCCAAGAAGAAGGCATCGACTACGATAAGACTTTCGCACCTGTTGCCATATTAGAAGCCATCAGGATATTACTTGCTTTTGCTGCCCACATGAAGTTCAAAGTCTTTTAAATGGATGTCAAAAGTGCATTTCTGAATGGTGAACTTCAAAAAGAAGTATATGTGGACCAACCTCCAGGTTTCATCAATCCAACTCTCTTTAATTATGTCTATAGATTAGACAAAGCCTTATATGGAATTAAACAAGCACCTAGAGCATGGTATGAAACACTAACTAACTTTCTTATTGAAAATAGTTTCACTAAAGGTAGAGTAGATACCACATTATTTCTTAGAAAGCATAAAGACAAAATCTTATTAGTTCAAATATATGTTGATGACATTATCTTTGGCTCTACTGATGAAAAACTGTGCAAGAGATTTGCCAAGCTTATGCAGAGCAAGTTCAAAATGAGTATGATGAGTGAGCTAAATTTCTTCCTTGAATTACAAGTAAAGTAGACTGGTGAAGGTATCTTCGTAAACCAAGCCAAGTACATTAAAGACTTACTTAAAAAGTATGGCATGGAATCAACCTCTCTCATGAAAACTGTGAGACCCCAAATTTTATGAATAAAGATTTAAAATTCTCGAAATATATTTTTTAATATTATGGTGTGGATTTGATATAATGTTATAGTTGTGGGTAATATTTATAAATTTTGCAAAGTATGCAAGTTGTTATAAAATATTCGATTGATCGGGGAATATTCGTTTTAACAGGAAATATTCGTACGACGGCACAATCATTGGTGGACCCCACAACAGAAGTATTGTCGTAAAACGACAATATTATCTTTTTATAAAAATAACGGTGGAAGTGTTACCGTTAAAACTGTTGAACTACTCGGTAGTAAAAGTACAGTAATACGCGTGGTTGCATAGTAGCACAAGGTATTGATGCTTACGTGAGAAGTCACTTTGTTATACTCAATTATTGCTACAGTAATTGCTGCATCATATCTCTCATATTATTGATTTAATTATTGTCACAATATCTTCTTCATTAAATGATTCAATCATATCTCTCATATTATTGATTCAATTATTGTCACAATATCTTCTTCATAAAATGATATATTATTAAATCAATAATTAAGACGACAAAGTTATTCATATTATTAAATTGCAATATTTACAATGTTTAGAAGTTCTGTCAAGGAGAGTTTTGGTCGTCTAATTGCGCGCCAATAAGGAGGAATCCTTATCGGAAAGCCCTTTTTTCCTGGGAACGACCTGGTTGTTAAATATTGTGAGTTATAATATTAATGATGAATAAGTTTGTGTTGATTAAAGATGAATTTGATAGTTCCATTATGTTGGGATTATTAGTGTTAGTGAAATCGACATCTATTCCGATGATAATTGATGTCTGGGGGTTATATTGATAAATCGGGTAATTAATCGGATAAATGAGCAATTAATTGCTAATAATTCACATGCTTATATAACGATTTTTTCACATGTGTGTACTATTGATTCACATTCATTTACTATTAGGGGAGTTGGTGCAAGATTGATAATACTTGCATGACTAAGTTAAAAATGAAGGTATAGTTGAAGGTACTATACTGTAATTATTTTTTTCACATGTCTAGAACTATTGATTCACATGATTTACTATTAGGGGAGGTGGTGCAAGTTTGATAATACTTGCAGGACTAAATTAAAAATAAAGGAAAAGTGGAAGGTATTATACTGTAATATTATGAGCCCCAAAACTTGCAATTATCGAAACTATATTTTCCTATAAATAGAAGCTCATTCTTTCTTTATTTCTCACCAATTCACTAAAGCTATAGAGTAATTATTATAGATAGAAATTATAGAGAGAACGAAGAAGAAAAGTATGCTACCTCTCTACTCCAGTATCCAGTTTCTATCTAAGGTAAGGGGTATTATTTCTTTCGTATTCATGAAGAGAGCTATTGTTATTCCATTCCTTATTATTCAGTTAGAATAACCTGTCTATGTGAAGTACCGCTGTGACGCCCCCAAAATAGGTATACATCACCCATCTTGAGTAGCCAAATACATGGTATAGAATACAAATACAATCTTAAATATACAACAAGAGCTGTGAGTTTTAATACAAATATTGTCTTCTAGACAATATCCACTCTCAGAATAAGTCCTCATTACAATTATTATCACACTATTTCATAGAATAGTGAGGACTACTAATGCTATCATCTGGACCATCACTCCGTTCCCCGACTAGTCCCTGCTACGTTCTCATTTCCTGAAGAGAACAGTGAAAGAAAGGGTGAGCTCAACTAGCCCAGTAAGAAATATTATGACTAAGATAATGCAGGATAAATTATCATTAGCCTTTAACAATGTTAAACTCATAAAATACAATAGACAACAAGTTTAACTGCAGCGAAATAAGCAATCCATTAAAAGAGTCAAGTAGAGAATAAAATCTACTATCTTTTATGATTTAAAAAGTTTTTCATCACTTTTATCGCTGGGACTCAGCTTAATAAATAATCTACATCATCCCTACACTACGGCCAAGGATATTCATTAGGGTCACGACCACAAAGTATCCATGCACTACGAGCCAAGGATATTCGTATATTCATCAATGGTCATGATCATGCCAACAACTGCCCATCAATGCACTACGGGCCAATGATGACTTTTATCACATCATTTGTAACATTACGGTCATGATTATACCGAATAATCCCTGGTCATAAACATACCAAGTCCATCTATGCACTACAGGCCACAGATGACTTTCAAAAATATAAACACGAGGATGATGACAATGATATAAGAATTCAATAAAACAAGTTCACGAATTAATTTATCCAGGAACTAATAACGTCCCAATTGTCAACATGATACTTCTTTGTAGAGTAAAATTCAAGAATGCTCAGAAGAATATTTCCCTAAAAAGATACTGGATAAAGCGCAAATATCAAGGATATTCCACTAATTTCATTGAGTATAGAAGTTAAAACTTTAACCAACTGAGTATAATAAATAATGGAATAACAAAAGAAATCACCAGGCATGTGATAGATAGCACAGGCAAGTTATTCCAATAGAATAATAAATTTGGAACCAGGTCCGGCGTAAACGCACAGACAGGATATTTCGACAGAATAATAAATGCGGAATAATAAATAATGGAACTGTGTCTACGTAAAACGGGAGTCCGCAGGCGGGATATTAAACAAAATAATAAATGCGAGAATAATAAATAATGGAACCAAAGTTAAGCGAAATTCACAATGCAAACACAATATTAAAACAGAATAATAAAGAATGAGAATAATAGAAGAATTTCACCACGTATGCGATTAGTATATGGCATAAAGTTATTCAACATAATAATATAAAATGGAATAATAGAGGATTTCACCAAGTATATAATAAAGGGTATAATAGAATGGCAGTATAGGGCGTATACAAAGTTATTCAAATGTAATAATAAAGAATGGAATAATGTAAGTTCTCTTCATGAATAAGAAAGAATAACACCCCTTACGAGTACAACAAATAATATCCCTTACCGTAAAAGACACTGGATATCGAAGTAGTGAAGTAGCAAAATACTCTTCTTCTTTTTCTCTATAATTTCTCTCTCTAGAGTTTTAGTGAATTCGTAAGAAATAATGAAGGAATAAGCTTCTATTTATAGGAGAATGGATTGAATAGTAACTAATTCCTGAACGGTCCAGATTGATTTACTTTTAAACGGACGGTCCAGATTAAAACTTAAAGTAACGGTCCATACTGATTCACTATTAAAACATTAAACCAGCGATCCATACTAATTCACTATTAAAACTTTAAACCAACGATCCATATTGATTTACTAATATAAATTCAACCAACGGTCTGAAAAATTAGCACATCTCTTCATGGAATAATATTGTACCCAAATACCCGAATGCACAATACTAGAGTGAATAGTAACTGGGTGAATAGTAACTTGTGAATAGTAACTCATGAATAGTAACTCCTGAATAGTAACTCCTGAATAGTAACTCGTGAATAGTAACTCATGAATAGTAACTCGTGAATAGAATAGTATAAAACACAAAAGTTCCCTAATAATACGATTGAACAATATAACCTTCAGGACATCAATTATCATCGGAATAGATGTCGATTTCTACTAAAACAAATAATCCCAACACAATGAAACTATCAAATTCATCTTTAATCAACACGAACTTATTCATCATTAATATTATAACTCACAATATTTAGCAACCGAGGTTATTCCGAGGAAAAGGGCTTTCAATAAGGATTTCTCCCTATTGGTGCCGCAATTAGGTGACCAAACCTCTCCTCGATGAACTTCTAGACATTGTAAATATTGCAATTTAATAATATGAATAACTTTTGTCGTCTCAATTATTGATTTAATAATATAACATATAATGCAGATGATAATCGACAATAATCGAATCAATAATATGAGAGAGATATGATGCGCAATTACTATAGCAATAATTGAGTATAAGCTGAAAGTGATTTCTCACGTAAACATCAATAATCAATACCGTGGTGCTACTACTTAACAACCACAGCGTAGTCATTGTACTTTTACTACCGAGTAGTTCAACAAGATAACGGTAAAATCTCCCGTTATTTTCATAAAAAATATTTTTGTCGTTTTTCAATCCGACAATAATTACGCTATGGGTCCACTAATGTTTTACATTGTCGTTGTACGAATATTCCCTTCTAAAACGAATATTCCCCGACCAATTGAATATAATACAACAACTTACATACTTTGAAAAACTTATAAATACTATCCACAACTATAACATTATATTAAATCCACACCATAATATTAAAAAAATATTTCGAGAAATTTAAATCTTTATTCATAAAATCTGGGGTCTCGCAATCTCCCCTCCTTATGAAATTTCGCCCTCGAAATTTATGTACGTACCTGGTTTGTCGAACAGATGAGGACACTTCGTCAGATTCTAACTCTTGAGGTATAACCTTTGAGTGTTGAATACGATCCTTTTTATCCAAGATTTTAACACGTATCTCCTCATACGTTAAATCTTCTGCTATCTCGTCCGGTTCTAAATCAATAATGTGGTTCGAGTCTTTCACATATTTACGTAACGTCGATACGTTAAAAATGTTATGAACACGCGATATACTTGGCGGTAAAACGAGTCTATAGGCCGCATTTCCTACTTGATCAAGGATTTCAAATGGGCCAATAAAATCGAGGGTTGAGATAACACATTCTTGAACCTTCTTCTTACATTCATCAAATTCAGGTGTGTAGCTTGAGTGGCTTTAACTTTATCGATTAAATTCGATTTTACTCGCATATTCGTTATCTTCCCGTGAGTTCATATTTTCACACTCGTAAACGCATACAATCTTTTACTCAACGTGTCAGCTACCACGTTCGCTTTTCCACGATGGTATTCAATGGTACGATCAAAATCTTCAACAGCTCGAGTCAACGTCTTTGGTGCATGTTACGTTCATTTTAGTTGAAGAAATATTTGAGGGTTTAAGAAATGAGTTTTGTACTGGGGTCAATACAAAATTCGATTTCACGCTCTATGGGTAAGCTAGGAAGTCTTCAAGGATACGTCGAGAAATTTATTAATAATAGAAATATCATTCAAAACTGTGACCCTCATCCAAGACTTGGATAACACGTCACATTGATACCAACTGTGACTTCTATCCCTTAACCTGGATAGCACCTCACAATGATACCTATCAACTTGCCATCTTCATTCACGACGTTGCCTATAGAAAGTCTTGCTTTGGTACATTCCACACAAGGAAGTCAACAACAAAAAGATCGGGGCTCTTTACTTATGGTTTGATATAACAGTGATTGACTTTAGTGGTTTGGTTACTTGAATTCGCATAACAGGTTGGTTAGGAATATGAAAGCTAACAACCTTATGAAAAGCATGATGAGTAGTTAACCAATTGATTTCTAAAATCACACCAAAGGCAAGTACTTTCAAAAAGATAAGATCGACAGGTAACGTGAAAGTGTCGATTTGAATCAACAAGATTTATAAACAGTGGAGGTAATAAAGGTTTCTCCTAACGAAGTTTCAACCAATAAGTCAAAGTCTAACTTCTCAGGAGTCAAATTTAAACGTTGAACGCAAGCAAGAGAGATAAAATAATGGGTAGAACTGGTATTTAATAAGACATAGACTTCACAAGAGTTTATAATTAACTTACCCGTAATAACTTCGTTTGGGTTTTCTCGACAAACGTTCTCACTTAAACTACCGATTTTGACTTGTCTGGGACATCCTAGTTGGACTTAACTTTGCTGTAGAGTACATTCCACCCTTAATTTCTTCGTCACATTCCTGATCCATAATTCGAATCATTATTCTCTGATCCATATCGAATTGGGGTTAACCGCTCTGCACTTGGTAATTCCGAATTCGATGTTGGATTCTCCCAATTGCTGTCCAAAAAGCAAAATTCATTTCATCTATTTTGGCCTTATTAGATCGGACGTCTTTTTCTACAATATCAACGCGTCGTGCAGCTTTTATCCATGCATCATCTATTCTCTTTCGTTCATTTGCTTCTTCTTTCATTAGAACCTTGATCATAACATTCTCAAATTCCAGCTCTAATATCTTATATTCTGCCAAAGAGTGCTTCTGTTCAAGCATCGCACATCGGGTAACATAATTTTGAATTGTTGTATCTCTTTGCACCACAACCGCCTGCCGTTCTTCAGCCTGCTCTTCCAACTCATGAATACGATTTTGCAATTCTAAATTTTGATCGTAAACTTCTTCTAACTAATTCTCCTCAGGTTCCTCTTCTTCCTCTTCTTCCTCACTCTCAGCTGCTACCTCTACAACTAGCTCGGGTGCAACTATTAGTTCTTCACTTACCACGTAGATATCTCTAATTTCTTCTTCGTCTGACATCACATTAACCTGGTTAGTGATTAAAGGTGTCTCAATGGTTTCATTCACTCCATTGTTAACATTTTCAGCTGCTATCTTTCAAACACTGCCACAAAACAAGAGTTAATTAACATATCACATATTATCTCTATACTCTGACCAACCAATTAAATAACAAATAAACTTAGGTAGGTCATACTAGCGAAGGAATTCCCCGTGTCTCCCCTCCTAGTTCTTATCTCACATCTTAGCCAGGGATCATATCCCTAAGCTTTGATACCAACTGTGATACCCCAAAATAGGTATACATCACCCATCTTGAGTCGCTAAATACATGGTATAGAATACAAATACAATCTTAAATATACAACAAGAGCTGTGAGTTTTAATACAAATATTGTCTTCTAGACAATATCCACTCTCATAATAAGTCCTCATTACAATTATTATCACACTATTTAATAGAATAGTGAGGACTACTAATGCTATCATCTGGACCATCACTCTGTCCCCCGACTAGTCCCTGCTACGTTCTCATTTCCTGAAGAGAACAGTGAAAGAAAGGGTGAGCTCAACTAGCCCAATAAGAAATATTATGACTAAGATAATGCAGGATAAATTATCATTATCCTTCAACAATGTTAAACTCATAAAATACAATAGACAACAAGTTTAACTGCAGCGGAATAAGCAATCCATTAAAATAGTCAAGTAGAGAATAAAATCTACAATCTTTTATGATTTAAAAAGTTTTTCATCACTTTTATCGTTGGGACTCAGCTTAATAAATAATCCACATCATCCCTACACTACGGCCAAGGATATTCATTAGGGTCATGACCACAAATTATCCAACCACTACGGGCCAAGGATATTCGTGTATTCATCAATGGTCATGATCATGCCAACAACTGTCCATCAATGCACTACGGGCCAATGAGGACTTTTATCACATCATTTCTAACATTGCGGTCATGATTATACCGAATAATCCCTAGTCATAAACATACCAAGTCCATCTATGCACTACAGGCCACAGATGACTTTCAAAAATATACACACGAGGATGATGACAATGATATAAGAATTCAATAAAACAAGTTCACAAAATAATTTATCTAGGAACTAATAACGTCCCAATTGTCAACATGATACTTCTTTGTAGAGTAAAATTCAAGAATGCTCAGAAGAATATTTCCATGAAAAGATACTGGATGAAGCGCAAATATCAAGGATATTCCACTAATTTCATGGAGTATAGAAGTTAAAACTTTAACCAACTGAGAATAATAAATAATGGAATAAGAAAAGAAATCACCAGGCATGTGATAGATAGAATACAGTAGGTTATTCCAATGTAATAATAAATTTGGAACCAGTCGGCGTAAACACACACGCGGGATATTGAGAACGAGAATAATAAATGCGGAATAATAAATAATGGAACCAAGCGTAAAATGCGCAGATAAAGGATATTCGATGAGAATAATAAATAATGGAAACGAGTCGGTGAAATTGCATTTTGCATGATAGGATATTAAAATGAATAATAAAGAACGGAATAATAGAAGAATTTCACCACCTATGCAGATTTAACATAAACAAAGTTATTCCAACATAATAATATAGAATGGAATAATAGAGGATTTCATCAAGTATAGGGTATGTCAGCGTATACATGTTATGTATAGGGTATCACAGCGTATCTGAGTTATTCCAATGAGAATAATAAAGAATGGAATAATGAAGGATTTCACCAAGTATAGGGTATGTCGCGTATACAGTTTATTCCAACAGAATAATAAAGAATGGAATAACAGAAGTTCTCTTCATGAATAAGAAAGAATAACACCCCTTACGAGTACAACAAATAATATCCCTTACCGTAAAAGACACTAGATATCGAAGTAGTGAAGTAGTAAAATACTCTTCTTCTTTCTCTCTATAATTTCTCTCTCTAGAGTTTTAGTGAATTCGTAAGAAATAATGAAGGAATGAGCTTCTATTTATAGGAGAATGGATTGAATAGTAATTAATTCCTGAACGATCCAGATTGATTTACTTTTAAACAGACGGTCCAGATTAAAATTTAAAGCAACGGTCCATACTGATTCACTATTAAAAATTTAAACCAGCGATCCATACTGATTCACTATTAAAACTTTAAACCAACGATCCATATTGATTTACTAATATAAATTCAACCAACGGTCTGAAAAATTAGCACATCTCCTCATGGAATAATATTGTACCCAAATACCCGAAAGCACAATACTAGAGTGAATAATAACTGGGTGAATAGTAACTCGTGAATAGTAACTCATGAATAGTAACTCATGAATAGTAACTCGTGAATAGTAACTCGTGAATAGTAACTCATGAATAGTAACTCGTGAATAGTACTCCGACATAAAAAGTTCCCCGAATAGCCAATTGAACAATATAACCTTCAGACATCAATTATCATCAGAATAGATGTCGATTTCTACTAACACAAATAATCCCAACACAATGAAACTATCAAATTCATCTTTAATCAACACGAACTTATTCATCATTAATATTATAACTCACAATATTTAGCAACGAGTTGTTCCCGAGGAAAGAGGGGCTTTCAATAAGGATTTCTCCTATTAGGCGCGCAATTAGGTGACCAAACCTCTCCTTGTGTAACTTCTAGACATTATAAATATTATAATTTAATAATATGAATAATTTTGTCGTCTCAATTATTGATTTAATAATATAACATATAATGCGTATGATAATCTTGACAATAATCGAATCAATAATATGAGAGAGATATGATGCAAAGAATTACTTATAGCAATAATTGAGTATAAGCGAGTGATTTCTCACGTAAGCATCAATAATCAATAATGCTGGTCTTGCAACCACGCCAGAGCGTCGCATTGTACTTTTTTACTACCTAGTAGTTCAACAAAGATTAACGGTAAAACCTCCGTCGTTATTTTCATAAAAAATATTTTTGTCGTTTTTTCAATCCGACAATAATTCTGTTGTGGGATCCACCAATGATTGCGCCGTTGTACGAATATTCCCTACTAAAATGAACATTCCCCGACCAACTATAACATTATATCAAATCCAACAACTTGCATACTTTGCAAAATTTATAAATACTACCCACAACTATAACATTATATCAAATCCACACCATAATATTAAAAAAATATTTCGAGAAATTTAAATCTTTATTCATAAAATCTGGGGTCTCACAACCGCATACATGGTGAAATTCTTCTGTTATTCCATTCTTTATTATTACATTTGGAATATCGTATGCGGTGACATTATTACTTTGACACAGTTCCATTAATTATTATTACATTGGAATAACTTTTATGCATGCTGATCTATCGCATGCGTGGTGATTTACTGTTGTTATTCCATTCTTTATTATTACTGTTGGAATATCCACATCGGTGCATATTTCTACCATCCTAGTTCCATTATTTATTATTACATTGGAATAACTTTTGTATATGCTATCTACATCGCGTGCATGGTGATTCTATTGTTATTCCATTCTTTATTATTCTGTTGGAATATCTTGTCGGTACGTATTACGCCTAACCTGGTTCCATTATTTATTATTATATTGGAATAACCTATCTATGTGGATTACCACATACATGGTGAATGATCCTTCGTATTCATTCCTTATTAAATTGTGAAAATGATCTGTTTACGTGGATTACCGCATGACGGGTTAAAATCCATTTGCAATTTTGTAATTTTTCGGACATTCAAAAATTCTAGAAAACTGTGGGAGGATATTATGATAAGTTTTCTAACATCTCCAAGTGGAATCACTGAAAGAGGAGTTGTAGATTTTTGTATGGACTATTTTTAACAAAGCATGAAAAAGTGAAAAAAAAAAACCCTACTGCCCACAATTTTGTAAAGGTTGTTTCGGCCACTTAACTTGTGAGAAAAATTCCGGCCTTTTGGGACATGGAAATATATGGTATAAAGTACCCCCTGTCCAAAAATGAGCTCATTCCGACTTAAAATGAGCTAGTTATGACTATTTCAATATTTAGGTTTTTTCGACGAAAAACGCTATAACCAGAGTTCTATAACTCCGATGACCATGAAATTTAAATTAGAATCTCATGTTAACATGTCTAAGATCTTCCCAAGATTTGGGAATTTTTGGAGTTAAATTTTAGGTAGCTAATTTCTTAAGGAATTAATTAGAAATTGATTTTTGAAAAATACTTAAGGGAGTTGAAAAGTTATAAAAAAAAATACTTGTTGTGTATGAAATATATGTATATATGTATATATGTTTGGACAAAGGATAGAAAAATAATAAGTTGATTTGGTAATTTTTCATGAAAATGGTTTAGTTACAAACATATGAGTTAAATATGTTATATGAAGTTAAAGAATTGGTAATTAGGATTTTAGGGCTTGAAAATCCTATATAAGGTATATGCAGATTTTTGATGAGTGATTTGATCATTAGTGATGAAATCTTATGAGTATGGCATTGTTGAATGATTAAATGCATTATTTGGTAAAGTGTAAACAATTAAATTAAATTTTTTATAAGTTTAAGAAGTGATTAAAATATTGTTATAATATTAACAATATTAGATTATGAGTTATTTAAGTGATGGATAATATTTGGAAAAATTTAAAGTCTTTAATATTTATCCTTGTTTTCGTTTGATTAATGCTTATATTATTGTCATCATCCTCATGCTTATATTGTGATGAAAGTGATCTTGGCATACGTGCAGAGATGGACTTGATATGATTATGGCAAGGGATTATTTGGTATAATCATGGTAGTAATATAACGAATGATGTGGTAAAAGTCCTCATTATTTTGTAGTTCATTGGTGGGGCGGTTGTTGGTATGATTATGACCAGGGATTATTCGGTATAATCATGACCATTGATGATTACATGAATATCCTTGGCCGTGGTGTAGGGATGATGTGGTTTATTTATTAAGCTGAGTCTCAGCGATAAAGTTGATGAAAATCTTTTTAAATCATAGAAGATAGTAGATTTTATGCTCTACTTGACTCTTCTAATCGATTGTTTATTTCGCTGCAATTGTTAATCTAAAACTAGTTGTCTATTATATTCTGTCAGTTGTTATACTATTGAAGCTAAGGATAATTTATTATGCATTATCTTAGTCATAATATTTCTTACTGGGCTAGTTGAGCTCACCATTTCTTTCACTGTTCTCTTCAGGAAATGAGAATATAGTTGGGACGAGTCGGGAAACGGAGTGACGGTCCAGATGATAGCATTAGTAGTCCTCACTATTATGTTAAATAGTGTGACAATAAATGCAATGAGGACTCCATTGAAAGTGGATATTGTCTAGATGAAAATATTCTTATTAAAACTCTCAGTTTATGTTTTGTCGTATTTTACACGACAGTTGTATAATTTAGTTTTTATTTGTATTTTATACCATGTATTTGGCGACCCAAGATGGGTGATGTATACCTATTTTGGGGGCGTCACAGTTGGTATCAAAGCTTAGGGATATGATCCCTGGCTGAGATGTGAGATAAGAACTAGGAAGGGAGAGACAGGGAATTCCTTCACTAGTATGACCTACCTAAGTTTATTTGGTATTTAATTGGTCGGTCAGGGTATAGGGATAATATGTGATATATCAATTAACCCTTGTTTTGTGACAGTGTTTGAAAATGGCATCTAAAAATGTTGAGATAAGCAATGGAGCAAAAATAATATGACCGTATCGCAGTACGAGGCTAAGTTTGCGGAGTTATCCCAGTTTGCATCCCATTTGGTTGATAATGAGGAGCGAATGACGCGAATGTTTCTAAGAGGTTTGAAACCCGATATATGTCAATACCTTATTTCTCATAAACTTTGTTTATATTCAGATGTTGTGAATAGGGCTCAGTTATTATAGCGCGATAATGAGTTAGCACAACCAAAAGGTAACGACCAACAACACGATAATAATCGTACCGGTGGCAACCGCCATCGGAACAATGATGACCATCGTGGAGAAAATTATCGTGCCAAGAATGGTAACCACTTCGGTGGTAATTATGGCCAAGATAATAAAAGTGGAAATTTCAAGAAGAGAAGGTCATTTAGCTCGATTTTGTCGTATAGTGAAGTCAAGTCCAGCTGGGACGGTGGCATCAAAGGCGGATACGGATAAAACAAAGTCGGTGGTTTCAGGAAGAGCATTTTTCGTGACTTCTCAAAAAGCGAGTAACCCGAACAAAGTTAGCACGGGTTAGTTAATTATAAATTTTTGCGAAGTCTATACCTTATTAGATACCGGTTCTACCCATTCTTTTATCTCTCTTGCTTGCGTTCGATGTTTAAATTTGACTCCGGAGAAGTTAGACTTTGACTTATCTGTTGAAACTTCGTTAGGAGAAAAATTCATTACATGTGCTATCCAAGTCTTGGATGAGAGTCATAGTTTTGAATGATATTTCTATTGTTAATAAAATTTTTGACGTATTCTTGAAGACTTCTTAGCCTACCCCAGAACGTGAGATCGAATTTTGTATTGACTCCAGTACAAAACCCATTTCTTCAACCCTTAAATATTTCTTCACCCAAAGCGAGCGTATAATGCGCCAAAGGCGATGGCTAGAAATTTGTTGAAGGTTACGACCATTCAATATCATCGTGGAAGAAGCGAGCGTGGTAGGCGTAGCGTTGAGTAGAGCGATCGTGTGTGCTGATTGACTGCGATGTTGTTAACACAAAGACCCATTTCGTATAACTTACAAATGATGAAGATAGAGTTAAATACTCTATGGACCCACGTGAAGATAACGAATATATGAGTAGAATCGACTTTAATCGATAAAGTTAAAGCCGCTTAAGCTACACACCCGAATCTGATGAATGTGAAGAAGAAGGTTCAAGAAGGCGTTATCTCAACCCTCGATTTAATTGGCCCATTTGAAATCATCGATGGAGTAGGACCTGTGGCCTATAGACTCGTTTTACCGCTAAGTATGTCGCGTGTTCATAATGTTATTCACGTATCGATATTACGTAAATATGTGGACGACCCGAACCACATTATTAAATTAGAACTAGACGAGATAGTAGAAGATTTAACGTATGAGGAGATACGTGTTAAAATCTTTGATAAGAATGATCGTATTCAACACTCAAAGGTTATACCTCAAGAGTTAGAATCTGAAATGAAGTCAAGGTATCCTCATCTCTTCGGCATACATGGTACGTACGTAAATTTTGAGGGCAAAATTTCATGAGGGGAGATTGTGACACCCCAAATTTTATGAATAAAGATTTAAAATTCTCGAAATATATTTTTTAATATTATGGTGTGGATTTGATATAATGTTATAGTTGTGGGTAATATTTATAAATTTTTCAAAGTATGCAAGTTGTTATAAAATATTCGATTGATCGGGGAATATTCGTTTTAACGGGGAATATTAAATGACTGGCACAATCATTAGTGGACCCCTGGCGGAAGTATTGTCGTAAAACGACAATATTATCTTTTTATAAAAATAACGGCGGAAGTGTTACCGTTAAAACTGTTGAACTACTTAGTAGTAAAAGTACAGTAATACGCATGGTTGCATAGTAGCACACTGTATTGATGCTTATGTGAGAAGTCACTCAGTTATACTCAATTATTGCTACAGTAATTATTGCATCATATCTCTCATATTATTGATTCAATTATTATCACAGTATCATCTTCATAAAATGATATATTATTAAATTAATAATTGAGACGACAAAGTTATTCATATTATTAAATTGCAATATTTACAATGTCTAGAAGTTCTGTCAATGAGAGGTTTGGTCATCTAATTGCGCGCCAATAAGGAGAAATCCTTATCGGAAAGCCCCATCTTTCCTGGGAATGACCTGGTTGTTAAATATTGTGAGTTATAATATTAATGATGAAAAAGTTCGTGTTGATTAAAGATGAATTTGATAGTTCCATTGTGTTGGGATTATTAGTGTTAGTGGAAATCGACATCTATTTCGATGATAATTGATATCTGGGGGTTATATTGATAAATCGGGTAATTAATCGGATAAATGAGCAATTAATTACTAATAATTCACATGCTTATATAACTATTTGTTCACATGTGTGTACTATTGATTCACATTCATTTACTATTAGGGGAGTTGGTGCAAGATTGATAATACATGCATGACTAAGTTAAAAATTGAGTTATAGTTGAAAATACTATACTGTAGTTGTTTTTTTTCACATGTCCAGAACTATTGATTCACATGATTTACTATTAGGGGAGGTGGTGCAAGTTTGATAATACTTGCAGGACTAAATTAAAAATAAAGGAAAAGAGGAAGGTATTATACTGTAATATTATGAGCCCCAAAACATGCAATTATCGAAACTATATTTTTCTATAAATAGAAGCTCATTCTTCCTTCATTTCTCACTAATTCACTAAAGCTATACAGAAATTATTATAGAGAGAAATTATAGAGAGAAAGAAGAAGAAAAGTCTACTACCTCTCTACTCCAGTATCTAGTTTCTTTCTAAGGTAAGGGGTATTATTTCTTTCGTATTCATGAAGAGAGCTATTGTTATTCCATTCCTTATTATTCTGTTGGAATAACCTGTCTATGTGAAGTACCGCATACATGGTGAAATTATTCTGTTATTCCATTCTTTATTATTCTGTTGGAATATCACATGCCGGTGCGTATTATGCGACCAGTTCCATTAATTATTTTTACATTAGAATAACACATGCATGCGCATGCGGTCTATCGCATGCATGGTGATTTCTATTGTTATTCCATTCTTTATTATTACATTGGAATATTACAGCCGTTGCGTATTTACTTTTGTCTTGGTTTCATTATTTATTATTACATTGGAATAAACACATGCATGTGATCTATATCGCATGCATTGTGATTTTTGTTGTTATTCCATTCTTTATTATTCTGTTGGAATATCTTGTCGATGCGTATTACGCCTAACCTGGTTCCGTTATTTATTATTATGTTGGAATAACCTGTCTATGTGGATTACCACATGCATGGTGAATGATCCTTCGTATTCATTCCTTATTAAATTGTGAAAATGATCTGTTTATGTGGATTACTGCATGGCGGGTTAAAATCCATTTGTAATTTTGTAATTTTTCGGACATTCAAAAATTCTGAAAAACTTTGGGAGGATATTATGATAAGTTTTCTAACATCTCCAAGTGGAATCACTGAAAGAGGAGTTATAGATTTTTGTATGGACTATTTTTAACAAAGCATGAAAAAGTGAAAAAAAAAGAGAAAAAGCTATTGCCCACAATTTTGTAAGGGTTATTTCGGCCACTTGATTTGTGAGAAAAATTTCGGCCTTTTGGGACATGGAAATATATGGTATAAAGTACCTCCTGTCCAAAAATGAGCTCATTCTGACTTAAAATGAGCAAGTTATGACTATTTCAATATTTAGGTTTTTCCGACAAAAAATGCTATAACTGGAGTTCTATAACTCCGATGACCATGAAATTTAAAATGGAAGCTCACGTTAACATGTGTAAGATCCTGCCAAGATTTGGAAATTTCTGGAGTTAAACTTGTGGTAGATAATTTATTTGAGGAATTAATTAGAAATTGATTTTTGAAAAATACTTAAGGGAGTTGAAAAATTATAAAAAAATACTTGTTGTGTATGAAATATATGTATATATGTTTGGACAAAGGATAAAAAAATAATAAGTTGATTTGGTAATTTTTCATGAAAATAGTTTAGTTACAAACATATAAGTTAAATATGTTATGTGAAGTTGAAGAATTGGTAAATAGGATTTCAGGGCTTGAAAATCCTATATAAGGTATATGCAGATTTTTGATGAGTGATTTGATCATTAGTGATGAAATCTTATGAGTATGGCATTTTTTAATGATTAAATGTATTATTTGGTAAATTGTAAACAATTAAATTAATTTGTTTATAAGTTTAAGAAGTGATTAAAATATTGTTATAATATTAACAATATTAGATTATGAGTTATTTAAGTGATGGATAATATTTGGATAAATTTAAAGTCTTTAATATTTATCCTTGTTTTCGTTTGATTAATGCTTATATTATTGTCATCATCCTTATGTTTATATTGTGATGAAAAAGATCTTTGGCTTACGTTCAGAGATGGACTTGGTATGATTATGACCAGGGATTATTTGGTATAATCATGACCGTAATTTAACGAATGATGTGGTAAAAGTCCTCATTGGCCTGTAGTTTATTGGTGGACAGTTATTGGTATGATTATGGCCAGGGATTATTCGGTATAATCATGACCATTGATAATTACATGAATATCCTTGGTCGTGGTGCAGGGATGATGTGGTTTATTTATTAAGATGAGTCTCAGTGATAAAGTTGATGAAAATCTTTTTAAATCATAGAAGATAGTAGATTTTATGCTCTACTTGACTCTTCTAATGGATTGCTTATTCCGTTGTAGTTGTTGATCTAAAACTTGTTGTCTATTATATTCTGTCAATTGTTATACTGTTGAAGGCTAAGGATAATTTATTATGCATTATCTTAGTCATAATATTTCTTACTGGGCTAGTTGAGCTCACCCTTTCTTTCACTATTCTCTTCAGGAAATGAGAATATAGCTGGGACGAGTCGGGAAACGGAGTGACGGTCCAGATGATAACAATAGTAATCCTCACTAATCTGTTAAATAATGTGACAATAAATATAATGAGGACTCCATTTATTTCGATATTAATTGATGTCTGGAAGTTTTACTGACCAATCGGGTAATTAATCAGATAAGTGAGCAATTAATTGCTATTAATTCACATGATTATAACTATTTGTTCACATGTGTGTACTATTGATTCACATTCTTGTACTATTAGGGGAGTTGATGCAAGATTGATAATACTTGCATGACTAAGTTAAAAATGGAGGTATAGATGGAGGTATTATACTGTAATTCGTATTTTCACATGATTATAACTATTGATTCATATGATTGAACTATTGATTCACATTATTTACTATTAGGGGAGGTGGTGTAAGTTTGATAATACTTGCAGGACTAAATTAAAAATGAAAAAAAAGTTAAAGGTATTATACTGTAATATTTTGAGCCCCAAAATGTGCAATTATCGAAACTATATTTTCCTACAAATAGAAGCTCATTCTTCCTTCATTTCTCACCAATTCACTAAAGCTTTAGAGAAATTATTATAGAGAGAAAAAAGAAGAAACGTCTGCTACCTCACTATTCCAATATCCAGTTTCTTCTAAGGTAAGGGGTATTATTCTTTCGTATTCATAAAGAGAGTTATTTATTTCAATACTCGTAAGAGTTGTTATTACATTCTTTATTATTATGTTGGAATAACCTGTCTATGCGAAGTACCGCATACATGATGAAATTATTCTGTTATTCCATTCTTTATTATTCTGCTGGAATAACCTGTCTGTGCGGTCTATCACATGCCTGGTGAATTCTGTTGTTATTTCATTCTTTATTATTCTATTGGAACATCCTATCTGTGCGGATTACGCATGACCTGGTTCCATTCTTTATTATTCTATTGGAACATCTTGTATGTGCGAATTACACATGACCTAGTTCTATTCTTTATTATTTTGTTGGAATGTCCTGTATGTGCGGATTACGCATGACCTAGTTCTATTCTTTATTATTCTGTTGGGAATAACCTGTCTATATTGTCTATCGCATGCCTGGTGAATTCTTCTGTTATTCTATTCTTTATTATTCTATTGGAATAACCTGTCTATAAGGATTACCGCATGCATAGTGAATGATCCTTCGTATTCATTCCTTACTAAATTGTGGAAATGATCCGCATCTACGTGAATTCTGACATGGTGAGGCTAAAAATCCATTTGCAGTTTTATATATTCTATTATACTCAGTTGGTTAAAGTTTTGGCTTCTATACTCCATGAAATTAGTAGAATATCCTGGATATTTGCACTTCATCCAATATCTTTTCATGGAAATATTCTTCTGAGCATTCTTGAATTTTACTCCACAAACAAGTATCATGTTGACAATTTGGACATTATTGATTTCTAGATAAACTAAAATTTTAAATCTTTGAAATTTATCCTTAAACTTGTTTTATTGAATTATTATGTCATTGTCATCATCCTCATGCTTATATTGTGATGAAAGTCGTCTTTGGCTTACGTGCATAGATGAACTTGGTATGATTATGACCAGGGATTATTTGGTATAATCATGACCTGTAATGTTATAAATGATGTGGTAAAAGTCTTGATGGGCTTTGTAGTGTATTGATGGGCGAGTTTTGGTATGATTATGACCGAGGATTATTCGGTATAGTCATGACCATTGATGATTTAATGAATATCCTTGGCGTAGTGAAGGGATGACTCGATGATGTGGTTTATTTATTGTCGCGAGTCTCAGTCTGATAAAAATCGATTTAAAACATTTTAAATCATCGTAGATAGTAGATATCATGCTCTACTTGACTCTTATAATGGATTTCTTATTCCGCTGCAGTTAAACTTGATGTCTATTGTATTTTATCAGTTTAACATTATTGAAGACTAATGATAGTTTATTCTGCATTATCTTAGTCATAATATTTCTTACAGGGCTAGTTGAGCTCACCCTTTTTCTTTCATTGTTCTCTTCAGTAAATGAGAACGTAGCTATGTTTTGTTGTATATTACACGACTGTTGTATAATTAAATTTTTATTCTATACCATGTACTTGGCGACTCAAGATCTGTGATGTATACTTATTTTGGGGGCGTCACAGTTGGTATCGAAGCTTAGGGATATGAACCCTGGTTGAGATGTGAGACAAGAACTAGGAGGAGAGAGACGGGGAATTCCTTCGCTAGTTTGACCTCCCTAAGTTTATTTGGTATTTAAGAGGTCGGTCAGAGTATAGGGATAATATGTGATATGATAATTAACCCTTTTTTTGTGGCAGTATTTGAAAATGGCATCCAAAAATGTTGAGAAAAGCAATGAAGCACATGAGACCGTTGAGTCACCATAAATTAATACGCAGGATAATGTGCAATAGGAAGACAATAATCCTCAAGTAAACAACAACGATCAAATGATGAACGATGGGATGTTTAGAGGTTTTATGCAATTCATGCAACATCGGTGACGGGCTCCTATCCAAAATGCGGTGGAAACAGCGATAACTCGGGACGGTCACCGCATTAAGCGATTCAAGGAGTGGGACCACGAGTTTTTTGGAGAGCTAAAACCACTTAAAGCGGAGGCGTGGATAAAGGCGGATAAACAAGATATTTGATATCTTGGGATGCTCGAGAGAGCAAAAGGTTCCCTTTGTCACCTTCTTATGTTATGCGGCGAGAGGCGATTCTTGGTGGGAATCTATAAAGCGTAGTCAACTGCCGACTTGAAGATGTCTTGGGAGAAGTTCAAGAGCATTCAACGACAAGTACTTTCACGAAAGTATTCATCACATGAAGGAGGTAGAGTTCATCAAGCTTGAGCAAAACAATATGATCGTGGCACAGTACGAAGCTAAGTTTGTCGAGTTGTCTCGGTTTACGTCCCACTTGGTTGATAATGAGGAGAGAATAACGCGGATGTTTCTAAGAGGTTTGAAACCCGAGATACGTCAATACCTTATCTCTCATAAACTGTGTTTGTATTCAGATGTTGTGAATAGGGCTCAGTTATTGGAGCGCGATAATGAGTCAACCCAACCAAGAGAGAGTAGCCGGAAAGTTGATAATACCAGTGGTAGCAGTCATCAAAGCGGTGACAACAAACATGGAGGAAATCAACATGCCAGAAATGGTAATCACTTCAGTGGTAATCATGGCCATGACAATAAGAGTGGACATTTCAAGAAGAGGAGATTCAATAATGATGGAAAGGCGTCGGTTTTTTTTTGTTGTTAAGGAAGGAGAGCGACCACCGGTCGTATGTTACAAATGTGGAGGGAAGGACACATAAGTCCAAAGCGCACGATGCGGTCAAAGCATGTTACAATTGTGGAAAAGAAGGTCACCTAGCCCGATTTTTTCGTGCACCAAAGTCTAGTCCAGCTGGGATGGAGGCATCAAAGGGTGCCCCAAATAAGACAAAACTGGTAGTTTAAGGGACAGCGTTTGTCGTAACCTCCCAAAAAGCGAGGAATCCGAACGAGGTGATCACGGGTAAGCTTATCATAAACTCTAGGGAAGTTTATACTTTATTTGATACCGGTTCTACCCACTCCTTTATTTCTCCTACTTGCGCTCAACGTTTAAATTTGACTCCAGAGAAATTAGACTTTGACTTATCTGTTGAAACTCTATTGGGAGAAACCTTCATTACATCCATGGTTTATAAGTCTTGTTTGATTTAAATCGGTGACCGCATGTTACTTGTCGATCTTATTTCCTTGAAAATACTTGCATTTGGTGTGATTTTAGGGATTGATTGGTTAATTACTCATCATGCTAAAATCGATTATTTTCATAAGGTTGTTAGCTTTCATATTCCTAACCAACCTATTATGTGAATTCAAGAAACCAAACCACTAAAATCAATCACTGTCATATCAAGCCATAAAGCTATTCCTTAATTGAAAAACGAATGTCAAGTTTTCTTGGCCCATGTCACGGATTTAAATAAAAATACGTCAGATTTGAATGATATTTCTATTGTTAATAAATTTCCTAACGTATTCCTCAAGCACTTACGCCTACCCCAGGCGTGAAATTAAATTTTGTATCGACCTTGAATCCGGTACAAAACCCATTTCCAAAGCCCCATATCGAATGGCTCCTATTGAACTTCAGGAGTTAAAAACCCAACTACAAGAATTATTAGACATTGGTTTCATTCGTCCTAGTACATCTCCTTGGGGTTCTCCAGTTCTATTCGTGAAGAAGAAAGATGGAAGCATGCGACTTTGTATTTATTATCGGGAGTTGAATCATGTCACCATCAAAAATAGGTACCCATTGCCTCACATTGATGACCTGTTTGACCAGTTGCAAGGAGCCAAATTCTTTTCAAAGATTGATCTTCGTTCCGGATATCATCAGTTGAAGATTAAAACTGATTGAAAGTAGTATGCACACAAGCCAATCATGTTTGATGATAAAGCATATACTTTGTAACAATCTTATTCATTTATTAATAAAAAGTATTTATTTATTAAAGGCTTTTAAATTATCTACATGATACTATTTTATAATATGTGATAAACCCATAGTTTTAAGCAATGCTTTTAGAATAATGATGATGATCATTCTAATGAGATCTAAATTCTTAAAAAGCTTAAAACTAAAATTAGTTTCCAATCGTTGGATTACTAAATTGGGGATTAGTGAATCCGGATAGATTGGTACATACGTTGCTTGCTCATTGGATGAGGATGATTGATCTCATGATCATTTGTGTGGAGACACTAAAGCAAGTATGTAGGTGCTTATTAGAGAATAAGTTCACTGAACGTGGCTCACTAAAGAATACCTAATGGAGTTTTACTTGCCTGTCAATAGGAATTCCTGTAGTGATAGTAGTACAAGTGATCCTTGGACTTGAGATCATCATAGTATCTTGTGTATGATGAGTTATACTTTGACTTATTCCTTAAGACCCTTAGGGTATATCAAAGGGTATGCTTCGGTATAATAAGTTGTACATGGAGATAATGTATGATCAATAAGGAATCTACCACTTCTAGTAAAAGAAGAGAAATGTCATATGTGAGGTATTCTGTTATTCCATTCTTTATTATTCTGCTGAAATAACCTGTCTGTGCGGTCTATCGCATGCCTGGTGAATTCTGTTGTTATTCCATTCTTTATTATTTTATTAGAACATCATGTCTGTGCGGATTACGCATGACCTGGTTCCATTCTTTATTATTCTGTTGGAACATCTTGTCTGTGCGAATTACGCATGACCTGGTTCCATTCTTTATTATTCTATTGGAATATCATGTCTGTGCGGTCTATCGCATGTCTGGTGAATTCTTCTATTATTCCATTCTTTATTATTCTATTGGAATAACCTGTCTATATGGATTACCACATGCATAGTGAATGATCCTTCGTATTCATTCCTTATAAATTATGGAAATGATCTGTCTACGTGGATTACCGCATGGCGGGCGAAAATCTATTTGCAGTTTCATATATTCTATTATACTCAGTTGGTTAAAGTTTTGGCTTCTATACTCCATGAAATTAGTAGAATATCCTGGATATTTGTGCTTCATCCAGTATCTTTTCATGGAAATATTCTTCTGAGCATTCTTGAATTTTACTCCACAAAGAAGTATCATGTTGACAATTTGGGCGTTATTGATTTCTGGATAAACTAAAATTTTAAATCTTTAAAATTTATCCTTGAACTTGTTTTATTGAATTATTATGTCATTATCATCATCCTCATGCTTATATTGTGATGAAAGTCATCTTTGGCTTACGTACATAGATGGACTTGGTATGATTATGACCAAGCATTATTCGGTATAATCATGACCTGTAATGTTATAAATGATGTGGTAAAAGTCCTCAGTGGCCTGTAGTACATTGATGGACAGTTTTTGGTATGATTATGACCAGGGATTATTCGGTATAGTCATGACCATTGATGATTTAATGAATATACTTGTCCCATAGTGCAGGGATGACTCGATGAAGTGGTTTATTTATTAAGCTGAGTCTTAGCGATAAAAATTGATGAAAACATTTTAAATCATAGAAGATAGTAGATATCATGCTCTACTCGACTCTTATAATGGATTGTTTATTTCGCTGTAGTTAAACTTGATGTCTATTGTATTTTATCAGTTTAACATTGTTGAAGACTAATGATAATTTATTCTTCATTATCTTAGTCATAATATTTCTTACTGGGCTAGTTGAGCTCACCCTTTTGCTTTCATTGTTCTCTTCAGGAAATGAGAACGTAGCCGGGACTAGTCGGGGAATGGAGTGATGGTCCGAAATGGTGTATTAGTAGTCCTCACTATTCTATAAAATAGTGTGACAATAAATGTAATGAGGACTCTATTTGAGAGTGGATATTGTCTAGAAGGCAACATTCTTGTATAAACTATCAGCTATGTTTTGTCGTATATTACACGACTGTTGTATAATTAAGTTTGTATTTGTATTATGTACCATGTATTTGGAGACTCAAGATGGGTGATGTATACCTGTTTTGGGGGCGTCACACCTGTCAGTTGATAGGAAACAGACTTGTGTCCTGGTTTAGCAAGAAGCAAAACTCAAGATCTCTACTTCAACAAGCAGGTTTGAATACATTTTTTTGGCATTCTTACGTGCTCAAATCTTATGGATGAAAAATCAACTAGCAGACTATGGGTTTGATTTGAAATCTATACCTGTTCAGTGTGATAACACAAGTGTCATAGCAATAACACATAATCCTATCATGCATTCTAGGACTAATCATATAGAGATAAGATATCATTTTATTAGGGATCATGTCCAAAATAGAACTATATCCTTACAATACATCCCTACTAAAAAACAACTTGTTGATGTCTTTACAAAGCCTTTAGATGAATCCAGATTTAACACATTAATAAGTGAGTTAGGTATGCTAAATTTACGACCGTAAACTCTATGCTCTAGTTTGTGCTAACCTTGCTGATAAAAGGACTATGTTAAAATCGTAAAGAGGACTAAAGAGAAACCGCGATCGGAGAGTAGTCTCGACATAACAGAGAAGTATCCTGTGATGACAACATTTGTGACGCCTCCAAAATAGGTATACATCATCCATTTTGAGTCACCAAATACATGGTACAGAAAAAAACTACAACTTTATTAATACAATTGTCGTGCAAAATACGACAACACATACTGTGAGTTTAAATACAATATTATCTTCTAGACAATATCCACACCCAAATAAAGTTCTCATTACAATTATTGATCCACTATTTTACAAAAATAGTGAGGACTGCTAAAATAACTGCATCAGGGACCATCACTCATACCCATTTGGTTCCTACTATGTTCTCGCTTCCTGAGAAGAAAAATGGAGCAAAAAGGAAAAGGGTGAGCTCAACTAGCCCAGTAAAGAATATTATGACTAAGATAATATACAACAAATTATCCATAGTCTTCAACAGGGAAAAATTTGATAGAATATAATAAACAACAAGTTTTAGATCAACAACTGCAGCGAAAACAACAATTCATTAGAAGAGTTAAGTAGAGAATGAAATCTACTATCATCTATGAATTTAAAAGTCCATCATCAATATTTTATCCCTGTAACATCAATCAATAAACATCTTGCATCAAATATTCATCTTTGTACTACGGGCCAAAGATATTCATTTGTATCACCAGTTGGTCATGTTCATCTCAACACTTGTTCATCTTTGCACTAGGGGCCAAGATATTCATCAGGTAATCATTCATCTTTGCACTACAGGCCAAAGATATTTATCAAGTATCACCATTAAGGACTGAGGATGATGAAAAGCATTTTAGAGAACGAATCCAGTGAGATATAAGGATAAGTTTAGAGATTCGTACTTTAGATAACTCAAGTTTAAAAATACTCCATAATAAACCATAATGGAGTAAAATTCAAGAATAAAGATCAAAAACATGGATACAATCAAAGATAGTAATCATAATAGACATCTGGGACAAAGAACAGAAAATTTCATTTTTTGGTGAATTGTGTTTAATTTGTGAATACTGTTGTATACGTGAATAGTAACCCCGACACAAAAAGGTAATAATTCCACAAAAAAACTCATATCAATAATTCGGCATAATGATATTGAAGAAAATAATATCATTTAAGAAGAAAATAACATCCCTTACCTCAAAGAAACAGTACTTCAAAATGGAATATCAGATATGATGCTGAATGAAACTTGTACTGAATAGCAACTCTCAAAGTATCTAAATACTCACAAAATATGCTTGATAATATAGAGAGAGAAAGCTTATGTTTCTGGTGTGATTTTCAATTCTAACCTAAGCACCTATTTATAGGAAAATGCTAGCATGCCGAAGCAAACTTAACCTGCTACCTGATGGATTTACCTGCTACTATTGCCACCCACCAAATTTAAAATAAAATTTGAGCACATTTCTCACCAACCAAAAGTGGGGCCCACCAATTCTAGAAATTTCCAAAATGTTTTATCATTTTAAACAATAATCAGAAACTTCAATAATTCATAATAAATAGCCCTTTTATCAAAAAAATACAAATTTTTTGTCCATTCCATACGAAATTAAATTCTCTACAACTTTGTAGCTTTAAGTTTTTCCAAATTTCAAACGAAAAATGCCCAAAATCTACATACGGATGATTTTTAATACCTCCATTCTGACAAAATAATGATAAAACACCTCAACATTAATTCCTTCATTTTTAATCACATAAAATAAATATTTTCCTATCCTTAATTTATATCTACATAAAATAAATATTTCCTGATCATATAAATCAATAAATAATTATTCACAAATAATATTACAGAATCATAATAATGACAACCAGGCCGTTCCCAGGAAAGAGGGGGCTTTCCGATAAGGATTTCTCCTTACTGGCACACAATTAGGTGACCAAACCTCTCCTTGACAGAACTTTCTAGACATTGCCAATAATGCAATCTAATAATATTATTCAAATAATTTGAATTATTGATCTGATAATGGGAAATACTGTGCAGTGACAATTATTGAAACAACAATAATATAAAATATCAACGCATCAATTATTAAATCAATAAAATAAAATATTGAACAGTAATTACTGTAACAATTATTGAGTAGTGTCTTCTTATGTAATAATTAATAATTCAAAAATACTGTGCAATACCGTGTGCTACTGTGCAACCACGCGTATTACTATATTTTAACCACGGGGTAATCTAACAGTGTTAATAGTAACAATTACGTCGTTATTTATAAAAAACTCAAATTTGTCATTTTCTTCATCCGATCGTTATTTTGTTATGGGGCCCAAAAATGACTGCGCCGTCGTACGGATATTCCTGACAAAAAGAATATTCCGCGACCAAACGAATATTCCCCGATAACAATGATTATTTTATAACCACTTGCTTATTTTCTAAAATTTTCACATTCACCCATAACCAAAGTATTATATCAAATTATCTCCTTATTATTTCAAGATAATGAATAGAGAAAATTCAATTTTATTTATATATAAAAAAAATTTGGGGTCTTACAACCTCCCCTCCTTATGAAATTTCGTCCTCTAAATTGATGTACGCACCTGGTATTTCGAGAAGGTGAGGATACCTCACTTTCATTTTTGATTCCAACTCCCAGGTCATTTCTTCAATAGCATGGTTTCTCCACAAAACCTTTGTGCGTAGAACATGCTCTTTCCTATCCAAGATCTTGACAGGTACCTCCTCGTATGTTAAATCTCCGGCTATCTCGTCTGGTTCTAACTCAATAATGTGGTTTGGGTTGTCCACATATTTATGTAACATCGATACGTGAAAAATGTTATGAACACGCGACATATTTAGCGGTAAGGCGAGTCTATAGGCCACGGTTCCTACTCGATCGAGGATTTCAAATAGACTAATAAATCAAAGGTTTGAGCTTTCTTCTCTTCATCGACTCATACTTCTAGAATAACGCCTTCTTGCACTTTCTTCTTTATATTCATCAGCTCCGGTGTGTAGCTTGAGCGGTTTAACTTTATCGATTAAAGTCGATTCTACTCGTATATTTGACATCATAACGTAGGTCCCTAGAGTCTTTAACTCTATCTTTATCATTTGTAAGTCGTACAAAATGGGTCTTTGTGTTAACAACATCGCACTCGTACCCGTATACGATCTTCTACTCAACGCGTCAACTACCAAGTTTGCTTTTCCAAGATGGTATGGTCAGAACAGGTGACGAAATAAGTCTTCTCTTGAGTTCTTGGAAGCTCTTCTCACATTCCTCGTGCCATCTGAATTTTGTATCTTTACGAGTCAGTTGCGTTAATGGAGTAGCGATTCGAGAAAATTCTTCCACGAATCTCCGATAATAACCAGCTAAGCCCAAAAAGCTATGCACTTCAGTCACCGACTTCGGCTGCTCCCAACTTTGGATTGCTTCTAAAATTGAGGTGGCGCAGCTGCGCCACTTCCAAGCTTATGACCAGCGCAGCTGCGTCGGTCTGCAGGAAGCTCTGGTTAAGTTTATGAAATTTGAATTTTAAGACATGCAAATTATGGTTAATGTGTATAATAAAAGTCATAATTGGTGTTTAAGCTATCCGAGAATGGATTGAGATACCAATACATGAATTGGATGAGAATTAGTTATGGAATCAATTAACCCGGAATAAATATTGGTTAATTAAGCGATATTATGGAATATTATATTACAAAGCCCTGTGTGGTAGTGGCGTGATAGTAAATGAAAAAGAGTTAATTCACTTACATAAGACGGTGAATTAATATATGTGTTTTACATAAGAAGATGAAAGAATATGTTGATTAAAATTTGATATTTTAAATATATTACATAGTATTGTAATATATAAAAAGGGATAATATTTAAAAGATAAGTGATTAATAAAAGAAGAGAAACAATATAATTATAAATAAATATTGGTTAGAGATTATGCATTAAGTTAATATTTAAGTTATGACTAACTAAAAATGTGTTGGGACAATTTATGGAAGAAAAGGAATTGAAGAATTATTTTATAATAATTAGTTCTGTACATACTAATTATTCTAAGGAAATTGTATCTTAAATAGAGATGTTATTAGTATAAAATTCATAAAGCCTAGTATAGTAGTTCTACATATTATAAGTGTGCAATTATTTAAAGTAAGCTAAAATAATTTAGCATTAAGGTAAAGTTTGTCACATAAATTTTATATTAAATGAATATTAAAATAATGTGGAATTGGGGAAAAGCCAAACATGGCCTAGACCCCTAATATTTTATTGTTGAGATTATGAGCTTGAGTTATACAACTCTAGTAAGTGGGATAAATGAGTCTTGTGTGGCATAAGTATTAAAGTTAAACCAGACTAAAGGTTTAAAGAGAATTAATGGTAAGGGAATATATGGTTGACATTAATCATTATGACATTTATGCGTGATAGAAGATAATGGGTTGTGAGTACCTAACTGAATTATATTTAGCCCAATTAAAATATTATTTGGACTAGCCCAATGTACATGGGATATGAGATTATATATTGGTGTATATTTAATATATAAGTATACTCCCTAAATGTGGGTATGTACATATATATGTTTATATAGGTGCCCATAACTTAATTTAATGTAGTAATGTTAAGTCATTATAATTGATTTAATAAGCTCAAAAGGAATTAACTTTAGTAGAATGGGGACCATTTTACTAATAACTAAGGAAGAAATAGAGTGTGCCCCAAATTCATTGTCCCAAATAATTATCAGTCGTGTAAAGGCCAACGGCCTACCCCTTTATTCCTCAAACTCAGTAATGGCTAGTTAGAGGTGATGATGAAAAGAGGAATGGAGGAAGAGGGAGTTGGTGACTAACTCTTCAATACCCAATAGCTTTTTCTTCTTCCTTTTGGTTTAAATCTATGGGCAAAGCCATTGTTTGGTCAATGGTTTCTGTATAAATAGAGCCTCCTTCTTCTCCTTCACGTTTGTTAAGTTGTCTTATAAGTTCCACTTAGAGAGGGAGGTCCTGAAATTGAGTAACAATCTGAGATTGCAAGCAAATGATCATTTTAGCTTCAAAGAAGGTAAAACTACTGTTATACGTATTCTAAATCCTAAGTTTAGAAATTTCTTAGAAATGTCAAGAAAATGGTTGCTTTTGAGTCAAAAATTGGTAGCTAAGGATTGTTGTAATCCATAAATTGTTCTTAGATATTGATAATACAGTTAAATATGAAAACAACGGATGTTAAACGGACCAATTTGGTTTAGAAACGAATCCGTAGTGATGAAATTTGCTAAACATGTGAAATTATGGAAAAATTGTAAAACTCTTGACTTTAGTAATCAAATTGGTTGTTTATGTGATTTGAGAACTGCTATCATGTAAGTTGAGTATTATATACATGTATGAAAGGAATTTGGTTGATTTTAAGTGTGACAATTGAAGAATTTCATGTATGGGTTTGGATTCTACAGAAGCAGAGCCATTCCTGGAACTGTCCAGAAAAAGTGCAACTACGCCCATTTTGTAGTTCATTCCAGTAGCGACAGACTATTTGGATGCTAATTCTAGTAATGTCTGAGCACCGCTGCATTGCTGCTTTCGCTCCAGCGATTCAAAGACAAAGACAACCAAGCACTGCACCGTGCACCAGAACTTGACACTAATTTTTGTTGGAATGTGACATCTCTAGCAAGTTAGTTAGACTTAAATATGTATGATAATAGGCATGACATATAGTTAAGGTTATCTTACTTATAATTGATTTCCTTGGTATGATTTAGCATGTGTTTAGGAAAGAAACTTGAAGTTTTGAAAAAATCTCTTGACGAACCTTGAGTCATTTAAGTTCTGACCTTGTAGCATATTGATATGACTGAGTATGCTTACAAATGAGAATGAGAAGTGATTTACAGTTTGCTTTACTGATTATCAACTTACAATAGCTTAGTTGAAAACAATTTCTAAAGAAAACTTGAAACTTTGACAACGAACTCAAAGGAACTTGTGTACTTAAATTTCTAAACGTGATAACATACGTTCATGGCTTTGCTAACTATGAAATGAGATTTGAGTTGCACCGAGTTGCTTTAACTTGGCCTAGAATGACTTTTAAAAGTAAACTTGAACGCTTTTCAGATTTATATCAACGAACAATGTGTTGCTCACATTTTGGACTTGTAGATATTTCATGCTAGTATCTTTTAGGTCAATAAACATGGCCGATAAGTGCACTCACCTAATTTGACAAAATAAAAGTCATTAGAGCATGATTTTAAAGTAAGTTTTCAAGTGATAAACCATGTTAGTAATATGAATACATGTGAGCATGCGTATCAAAATCTTTTTAACATCGTTATATAGTTTGATGACTACGTAGTTAGACCCTTGTTGCATGAAATTGCTTAGCCGTGGAATAAGTGGCAAAAAAGTTATAAAGTGTAAAAACAACTTGAAGTATACACTAGAGGGACCAAACTTTGACCAAGACCTTTTAACGTGTGTATGTGTTATATGTTAGCATCCTAAGCAATGAGGTGTGGATTAGAAAATAAAAATGTTAATCTATTACGCCAAGAATGCTTGTGCTTGCTCTATCCAGGCGAACTACTGGTAGCAATTTATGACTATGAGCAGGCGTTGTTGCTTGACTGTTTAAATTATAAGTTGGACCTTTAAGAATATGTGTATGAATGTCTTAAGCTTCAATGCTTGACTTAAGTGATGTTTTAAGAATATGAACATGTAATGGTTATATAAAACCCTGATTTGTTAAGGTTGCAAAATGCAAAAACGTGAATCATGCATCTAAGAGTTTTAAATGTGTAATGAACATATAGCTAGTAAAGTGTGTGATAAAGGTGTATGAATGTTGATATCGAGTATGTGTGACTATGGTATACTTATCCATAAATAACTATACTAATATTATGATAAGAAAGTGAAACGAAGGTTTAAGAACCAAGTTAGAGAATAATGTAACAAATGTTATTACATTGAGATTGTAAGGAAATGTATGACTAATGGATATGAATCCATGATTATACAATTGTGTAGGAATACACAAAGTGCAAATAATGATAAGCAGTTAAGTTGTAGTTGATAATCTGCGAGCCAGGCAAGTCTTTCAGTTCCTATTTTCTCTATAATGTAGATAACTGTTGATTGATTTATGCTATGATATGAAATGATAAGTTATATATGAAATGCATATAAGATATGTATGAAATGAATTATGTTATGCCATAAAATGTGAAAATGTCTATGAGATTGAAAGTAAATCTACGATTATATGTTTTGTAAGTTAATCTCTATACTTGTTATGTGAGAAGCAACATATGTATGAGTTAAAAGCTTATGATTATATGAATTATGCATGATATTATGTGTTATGTGATGCATGAAAACTGTTAGAATTGTTGGGCTATCGAGCTCACCCTTACAAATAACCACTTTTGCAGGTTAAGGACTCACGGTAAAGTTACGTGCTACTTGCTTGATAGAGTTCAATAGTATCACAAGAGGATTCAATTGTTTACCTGAAGTAAAAATCTCGAACCATGTTTTAGGTTTTAGATGATGTACTTGATAGTTGTTTAACTCTTGTAGAGTTTTTAAGTCGTACTATTCGACACATAAAGAACATCGAATTAAGATGTAAAATTTATAAATGTAACTCTGATGAATCGAAGCATAGAATAAATTTGATTCAGAGATATGTGAATGATGAAGGTTGTGATCCGGGGAAATGAATAAAGGATTCCGAAAAGTTTTAATTATTCCGCATCTTATTAAGTATAACATTGAATATGATGTAAAAATAAGAATGGTTAATGATCAGGATCGGGAATTGACTTACGAAGGTTTTGGGATCGATTCATAGATCTTGGAAATAGAAAGGAATGAATATATTAATTAGTATCAAAATTAAGTTGTATTCATTAAATTATGAATGGAAGTTGTTAATGGTTAGACGAAGATAGTATTATAACGCACCAGGTCTGAGGTAATGGATATCCAGATTTGGGGGCGTTACAGGTTGGTATCAGAGCAGTAGGTTATAAACCTTAGGTAAGAGTACCTTATGCTATAACCTTAGAGAGGGAAAGTAAAGATGATAAAGGATAAACTTGGATAAAGTTTAAGTGATAAGAAATAAAACTTATAAAGAAGATATTAAAATATATATGAGAAGGTTCAAAGAAGAATCTTGAAGTATCTAGAAGATGAGGATCAGGAGTCGCCTAACTTCAGTAATAAAGATGGAAAATGTTATTAAATAGATGATGTCTATAAGATGAATATGTTAAAAGTAATGGGAATAAACTCAAAAAGAGTTTAGTTGATGAATTCAGAATATTCATGTGAAATAAGTTAAGATAATATGATAGGTTCGAAGAAGAACCTAAAGAGCCAAAGGATCAGGGAACACTTGAGGTCAATAATAAAAAGACTATGATTAAAAAGAAAGGAAAGAAGGTCGTAAAATATTAAAATGATCAAAAATAGGAAGAATCATAAGGTAAATCGATGGTAGAATAGGATCACCATGTGATCAGATTGAGCTATGGATTGATAGATGGTCTTTAATGATTGAATGATTATAGCTTGATGATATAAAGAGAATGTACTATGAAATAGTACGAGATAAACTCATGAGGAGTTGTAAATGATGAGATACAAAAAATTCGTATCGAGTAAAGAGCAAGTTAAGAGTGAGATATAGTTAAGTGGGATTTCAGTTGAGGACACATGTGAGGGCTGAATTGTACAAACCTTTGTACGGGCGGAGGCTTTGTGCTCACGCTCGATTCCTCACAGTGATAATCGTTGGAATGTTGGTGTCGCGCTATCAATATGCTTATGGTGAAAAGGTGATTCTTTTCTCATATTATATTTGATAGTTAGAGACTATTAAGATTAAGTTAGAGAATATTAAGATTATGCGTGAGTTCTTAAAACTCATGCTTATGGTACGTTTATGACTCATAGTCGTATTCATGTTTTTGAGCCCCCTAAGTTTATGGACAGTCCTTTATTGGTTCTTAGACTACGTATTGCTAGGACAAGCTCCTAAACTCATATTACTAAGGTAAGTTTCTGAACTTCCAAGGCGTGGTAAGTTCGATGAACTTTATTGGGAATATATATATTATATATCATGAATTAAGAAATTTTGGTATAGCGAGCATTGAGGGTGTTGAAGGTTGATAGAATGAGGCAATGGAGTAAAGATTGAAGTTGAATGAGAAACATGGATTTTCTAAATCTTCTAGCTATTCTAGATTTTAAAATTTTATTGACTTCGTGTTGATGGTTGCACTTCTATTTTCATTAAAAACATTGGATCAGATGATTGAACCAATGAGTTTTTTAAAAAAATACCTTTATTTGTATGTCTATGCTACTTGTTTCGGCTAAAGACAAAAATGATTTGAAAATTTTCAAAATATATTTGTGGACCATGTGCATCATTTAATATGGTGTAGAAAATGTTAAACGAGGGAGTCATCAATGCAATCGAACCTAGTGTTGGATGTGATCATAAGATTATCAGCCCACTATGGTATGATGTAATATAACAAAGTCATACCATTATGGAATCCACAACGTACTACTAATCTGGTACGGTATCATGACGTCATAAAAGAATTTTTTTTTATTTTCTTTTAAATTATGAAGAAGGTCAATTAAGTTGGCTAAATTATTTCGATTGATGTCCGAGTTGTTGAAAGTCTAAGCTATTTGATTCGGCTAGACGTCTGTTGAAAAGTATTTATGGAATTCAAGTATTCTTAAGTATTTATGCCAAACCAGATTGCTCTAATGCGAATTCAGATGTTGAAAGGCTGAGGTGAACAACCCTATAAAGGGGATATGTTTTCGGAGACAATGGTTTTGAGTGTGACGCATATAGTCGTTATGGTGTGCTGCGTTAATACACAACGTACTGGTATAATAGGTTGATCACCTAGAGTAATTGTAGAGGGTTTTTAAAGTCTTTGTGATTGATAAACATTCTATGGAAAGGGTTTACAGTGTGAAGGATTTTGTTGAAGCACTAGTAAACCTAGAGAAGAGTTCACGGTCTTGTGACCCCTCATCATAATTTAGAATCGGACTACTTCCCAATTATTGAATAATTGTGGAAGATTCTTATTCTTTTGAAGGGTGAATGGGGTAAGGAGGATATTCCTTAGAAAGAAGAAAGCGGTAGAATACGCCGTGTAATAGTGAATAAATTGTATAAGCTATAAAAAAATTCCAAGAAAGGAATAAAATTATGAAAGAGAAAAGATGAAGTTATTTAATAGAATAGGTAATCTACAGAATGGGACCAATTAAAGAGGTTTTGGTGATTTCGAGGACGGAATCCTTATAAGGGGGAGATGATGTGATAACCCAAATTTTTAGAAATTATTAAAATAAGAATTTAGTAAATAGAATTCTTATTATAGAATGTGTCGAGTTTGAATAAGAATATATATAGGTGTAATATATTTTGAATTTTACGTTAGTGTTGGAAAGAAACCCATAAATGATATTTTATATTTGGTTAAACTATTAAAGAAAATTAGAGTTTTAAAACTTGAAGTTTGATCTTTAAATTATTAAAGAAAGTAGTAATTGATGGTGAGAAATCAAAGGGGAGATTGATGTTAGATGAGTTAACATTTAAGAAGTATATGCAAAGTATTTAGGAATTTAGATTCTGTTACTAATAGAGCAGAACTTGTCTGTGTCTAAAATTGAGGAGGCGCAACTACGCTACTTCCAAGCTTATGACCCGCGCAGCTGCGCCGGTCTGCAGGAAACCCTGAGTAAGTTTGTGAAATTTGAATTTCAACACATGTAAATTATGGTTAACATGTGTAATAAAAGTCATAATTGGTGTTTAAGCTGTCCGAGCAATACATGAATTGGATGAGAATTAGTTATAAAATTAATTAACTCAGAATAAATATTGGTTAATTATGTGATATTATAGAATATAATATTACAAAGCCTTGTGTGGTAGTGGCGTGATAGTAAATGAAAAATAGTTAATTCACTTACATAAGACGGTTAATCAATATATGTATGAAAGGAATATGTTGATTAAAATTTGATATTTTAAATATATTACATAATATTGTAATATATAAAAGGGTTAATATTTGAAAGATAAGTGATTAATAAAGAAGAGAACCAATATAATTATAAATAAATATTGGTTAGAGATTATGCATTAAGTTAATATTTAAGTTATGACTAACTAAAAATGTGTTGTGACAATTTACAAAAGAAAAGGAATTGAAGAATTATGGTATAATAATTAGTTTTGTACATACTAATTATTCTAAGGAAATAGTTATCTTAAATATAGGTGTTATGAGAATAAAATTCATAAAGCCTAGTATAGTAGTTCTACATATTATAAGTGTGCAATTATTTAAAGTAAGCTAAAATAATTAACCATTAAGGTAAAGTGTGTCACACAAATTTTATATTAAACGAATATTAAAATAATGTGGAATTGGGGAAAAGTCAAACGTGGCCTAGACCCCTAATATTTTATTGTTGAGACTATGAACTTGAGTTATACTACTCTAGTAAGTGGGATAAATGAGCCTTGTGTAGCATGAGTATTAAAGTTAAACTAGACTAAAGGTTTATAGAAAATTAATGGTAAGAGAATAATGATTGATATTAATCATTTTGACATTTATGCATGATAGAAGATAATGGGTTGTGAGTACCCAACTGAATTATATTTAGACCAATTAAAATATTATTTGAACTATCCCAATGTACATGGGATATGAGATTATATATTGGTGTATATTTAATATATAAGTATACTCCCTAAATGTGGGTATGTACATATATATGTGTATATATGTGCCCATAACTTAATTTAATGTAGTAATATTAAGTCATTATAATTGATTTAATAAGCCCAATAGGAATTAACTTTAGTAGAATGGGGACCATTTTACTAATAAGTAAGGAAGTAATAGAGCTTGTCCCAAATTCATTGTCCCAAATAATTATCAGTCATGTATAGGCCAATGGCCTACCCCTCTATTCCTCAAACTCAGTAATGGCTAGTTAGAGGTGATGATGAAGAGAGGAATGGAGGAAGAGGGAGTTTGTGACTAACTCTTCAATACCCATTAGCTTCTTCTTCTTCCTTTTGGTTTAAATTTGTGGGCAAAGCCATTGTTTAGTCAATGGTTTCTCTATAAATAGAGCTTCCTTCTTCTTCTTCGCGTTTGTTAAGTTGTCTGATAAGTTCCACATAGAGGGGGAGGTCCTGAAATTGAGTGGACAATCTGATATTACAAGAAAATGATCATTTTAGCTTCAAAAAAAGGTAATACTACTGTTATACGTATTCTAAATCCTAAGTTTTGAAATTTCTTAGAAAGGTCAAGAAAATGGTTGTTATTTAGTAAAAAATTGGTGGCTAAGGATTATTGTAATCCATGAATTGTTGTTAGATATTGATAATACAGTTAAATATGAAAACAACGGAAGTTAAACGGATCAATTTAGTTTAGAAATGAATCTGTAGTGATGAAATTCGCTAAACATATGAAATTATGGAAAATAGTAAAACTCTTGAATTGGAGTAATCAAATTGGTTGTTTATGTGATTTGAGAATTTATATCATGTTAGTTGAGTATTATATCCATGTATGAAAGAAGTTTGATTGATTTTAAGTGTTACAATTGAAGAATTTCATGTATGGGTTTGGATTTTGCAGAAGAAGTGCCATTCCTAGAAGCGTAAGGAAGAACACGAGTTGCACTACATTTTATAGTTCATTTCAAAGACTGCGCGCCGGATTCTAATTACGGTAATGTCATGGGGCGGCCTTAGCAATTCTTGCCGCTCCTGATTCAAAGACCTGACCACAATTGCGTCGTGCACCAGAACTTGACACTGATTTTTGTTGGAATGTGATATCTCTAGCATATTAGTTGGACTTAAATATGTATGATAATAGGCATGACATATAGTTAAGTTTACCTTACTTATAATGGATTTCCTTGGTATGATTTAGCATGTGTTTCGGAAAGAAACTTGAAGTTTTAAAAACAAATCTTTATAAACCTTGAGTCGTTTAAGTTCTGACCTTTTAGCATATTGATATGACTGAGTATGCATACAAATGAGCATGAGAAGTGATTTTAAGTTGCTTTATTTATTATCAACTTACAATAGCTTAGTTGAAAAGAATTTCTAAAGAAAACTTTAAACTTTGAGAACGAACTTAAAGGAACTTGTGTACTTAAAGTTCTAAACGTGATAACATACGTACATGGCTTAGCTAACTATGAAATGAGATTTGAGTTGCATCGAGTTTCTTTAACTTCGCCTAGAATGACTTTTAAAAGTAAACTTGAACACTTTGTGGATTTATATCAACGAACAATGTGTTGCTCATATTTTGGACTTATAGATATTTCATGCTAGTATCTTTTAGGTCAATAAACATGGCCGATAAGTGCACTCACCTATTTTGACAAAATAAAAGTCATTAGAGCATGATTTTAAAGTAAGTTTTCAAGTGATAAACCATATTAGTCATATAAATACATGTGAGCATGCGTATCAAAAGTTGTTTGGCATCGTTATATGGTTTGATGAGTACGTAGTTAGACCCTTGTTGCATGAAATCGCTTAGCCGTGGAATAAGTGGCAATAAAGCTATAAAGTGTAAAAACAACTTGAAGTATACACAAGAGGGATCAAACTTTGACCAAGACCTCTTAACGTGCGTGTCGACGTCGAGATTTTTATTTGTCCCTTTTCTGTTCTTGTTTTTTGGTGTTCTCATGTTATGTGAGATTTGTTTGAAAAAAACAAGTAAAAAAGGTCCGACATGTATCATGTCGACGATTTGACTGTAAGAGTCGCCAGTTGGTGTTTTTAACTGGTTGCACCAATGCAACCGAGAAAAGTTTTGCACATTGACCTAGTGATGTGACACTGCTAAACGGGTCTGTGAAATCGAGATTCATTTGGGTTCGGGGGCTTGATTATGCAGAGGGAAGGTGTTAGGCATCCCCCGACATCCGTGTTGCCAAGGTGACCGCAAATTTTCAAGAAACTATTATATGAATGTGTGTGGGGGGGGGGGATCAATGTGCAATTTATTTGGAAGTAGTGCGAGGCCTCGTTCACACCTATATACAAAGGGTTTGAATTTATATGAAAATTTAGTTTTAAACATGATCTAATAGTGAAGTTTTGTAAAAGAGGTTTTTCAAACCCTGTGCTCAATAGTAATTGAAACCTTTTCATACTTCCATTTTGTTATTAAATGTTCGGCTTGTTTGCTTTTATTTTTAAGATGCGAAGCATCTTTGAGAAAATAATATATAGCAGTGTCGAACTCCTCATGGGCATGACAGCCATCTAAGAAAATTTAAACACTGTGAATAATTTACAAGTTGCTTACAGCTGAAAAAGTCCATTACGGGAACCGAATGGATTGATGAACCGAATCTGTGATCACATGATTCCTAGGCTCGCGTGATGATGCATGATTTATATGAAAAGCGATGGCGATTATATATATAAAAGCTATAAATATATATATATATATATAGACATGATCAACCACCACGAAGCACCTCCACGGGGGATCAAAAATGTAAATATATAAAAGTGGTAAATATATATATATAGACATAATCAACCACCACGAAGCACCTCCACGAGGGATCAAAAATGTAAATAAAGCGAGAAAATCGATCAACCGCCACAAGTAAACTCCAAAGGACTAAATGTAAATAAAAGCGATAATTGACGATCAACCGCTATGAAGTAAACTCCAGGCCTAACAGAAATGTATATATATATATATAAAAGCGGTAAGCGCACAGGATGTTTCTCAATCCCAACTCGGTTTATCATTTCAACGATTAGTCTCTATATATATATAAAAGCAGTAAACGCACCGGATATAAAATCCAGGCTCATCGAACAGAGTTCGACAACAGTTCATATATATATAAAAGCATGTAAACGCTCCAGACATAAGTCTAAGCTTAATCGAGGCATAACTCGATAATGTTAGTCTATATATAAAAATATATACATATATAAGTGTATATATATACAGACAGAAATGAAAACCACGGACCGAAGTCCAGGTATACACACACCATACGACTCTCAACGTGAAGAATAGTGTGTGCAAAGATGAAGATAAAGGCTTTATAGAGTGTGAGAAGGCTTATAGTGGGCTGCCAAGGCAGGCTTTTATGACTCTAGATGGATAAACACTCAGCTCCCGCCAGTAAAATATAGCTATATGTGGGCTAACAGGTGTTAAAAATGAGAAAGCACTCAATATGGGGTGTGTATAGAGCAAATTGGGCAGGGCTTCCTCGCCTCTTTTTCTCTTACAAATGGCCACCCTAAGCTCTATATTTATAATTTGGGGAGCATAGAGTGTACCTATGGCGCCAGCAGGAGCTTTTCTTGGTGCACTGGGTGCCTCAGACCCGTGAGAGTCCTGCAATCTCGAAATCGTGCACTCGTACCTTTGTGATGTCCGCTCGAATTTGCAGAACTTCAATCCGAGCATCCGAATGAGGTGTACAAGACCTTCTTCGGATCACTTTTGTTGAGAGTTACGCAATGACATGGGATTAGAGGTTGTACGAAGTCAGGAAGATGGGACCATGCCCATGGTCTTCAAGCTTCAAATTCTATTCGGTGTGCCGCCACGCGTAATAGTCACTCAAAATTGGAACTCATTGGCTCTTACGGGACATTGCTGTGTAGAAATGTATGTATGAAATGTTGATACGGTGCGCTGGGGTTGAGGTGGTAAGATGACGATTTTGCCCCTCATCGGGGTTATCTCCGGTTTGGGCTGATAGCAGACGTTGCTTAGGGTTACATCTGAGATTGGACTGCTGCAAGTGTTTGAATTTTGTAGGGTCATCTTTAAGTGTGCATATCTTCTCGGTTTAGCTCTAGGTCTTTGGAATGAGTGCCTCGGCAGGAGGTCTGAGATTTAAGCTGATTGCATGCATTTAAAACAAGCATTTTCGGAGTTATCGCCGGAACTGCAACAGCATTCCTTGGGGTTTGCTCCAAGGACAAAACTCAGGGTTATCTCTGAGGTTGGAATTGATACTCCCGGTGTGTGTTTTGGTGTTGAGACTAAACTTCCAATAGTATCCAAAATGGATGTGAACTGTCCTCCAGGGTTATCTTCAAAAGATGAATCTGCCCTCCTACAATGTTAGTAACAGGTGTGCAGAAAATTTTGAGTGTCTACAGATACCCCTCTTTATCACATTCATGAAATGCAAGGCATGGATAGGATAAAGAATCCTAGACACTTGAAATGTAACAAGATAAACATAATGTTATGTGTAGAAACATGATGCAAATGCATGATACATGTAGATTGTTGGATTTCCTTCCAACATGATGGGATGATTGCCGATTCCCTGTTAATCCTACCGGGGATGACAATCAGCGATTTCTTGGACATGGGATCCAAGTCTTCAAGAATGTTGACGTTGGGGTTATCACCAAAGTCCTGGATCCTTGATATAGACTTTACTTTGAAGATGTGCTTCTCGTGTGCAAGAGATCTGTGGGGATAAAGCTTTGTCTGTTTGAGGATGTGTATAACATATACCAAGATCTGGCCGAATTCACGCTAATGACAGTATGTATTGTCGAAATTGCACCGACCTTGTTGATGTGTGTAACACCGGATAGATCCCTTCTGGCCAAACTGTCCAGGCTGTTTGACGTTCATTGATGTGTGTATCAATGGTTGTATTGCGTTGTGATCCCCGCTGGGGAACATGTCAAGGTTTCTTGAGCTTCATTGATGCGTATATTAATGGTTGAATTGTGTTGTAACCCCCGCCGGGGAAGGTTGTGGATAAGTGCACTAATGGATGAGATCATCGAATGGCCTCCGATGCTTCGATGGGTTTACTTGACATTGGTTAAAATGACATCAAGGCTTCTTGACCTTCATTGACACGTACATCAATGGTTGTACTGCGTTGTGACCCATGTCGAGGATTCGTTCATAGACGAATAATGCGTTGTAACCCCCGCCGGGGATACGTGGATGAGTGAAAGTCTGCGTTGTGACCCCCACTGGGGATACTTTATCAACGATTAAAATCGGCGTTGTGACCCCCACCGGGGATACTTTATCAATGTTTGAAATCGGCGTTGTGATCCCCGCCAGGGAACATGTCTTTTAGGGTTACGACCTTGTGTTTGGCAGCATCGGACCTTTGTGAGGTATTGCCGAGCATGATTTGCAAAAGTTGAGGTCATTGGTATAGTATACCTTGTATTCAGGTGAATACCAATGAGTGATATGTGAAGCCAAAGCTTGGCCCGTGAAAACCAAGATTTCAGGATACTCCTCTTAATCGCGTAGCATTTTTATTCCTGATTTGGCCTTTTCCACTTGTGAAACCTCCTTTGCAACTCGAACTGATTTATGCCTTGTATTCCTTGGCATTTTTATTCCTGATTTATGCCTTGTATGGCAGATATCACCCCTACTTCCGTCAAATCCTTGTTAAAAGTTTCGATGAGGCGCGCTCGAGGTAGATTTGTTCGTCAGGTCCTTTGGCGTAGATGGTATGAAAAAAACATTGAGTGAGCCCATACCCAATGATGTGAGAGTCAGGGATTGTATTCTTCAGCGATTGTTCCTGATAATCATTAGGGGCTGCTTTATAGCATATAACTCTTCTACGATGTCCTTCGCTTTAATCAGCACCACTCAATACGTGGACCGTATAGGAGATTATGATTGGGGTTCCTACACCTTCGCCTATTTCCTCAGGGGAATGCGCATGTGATCGCAAGGCTTAACCAAGGCTTGGTTAGGATTCTACCTGTTTCTGTTGGTGACTATTTCTCTTATCTTTTCCCATGTACAGGTTAAGAGTGTTGACTAACAGCAGATGTTTGCCTTTGTGTTGGTAGTTTTGGGCCTATAAGAGGCTTCCATGTTTGCATCCTGTGAGTGTGTTAGGTTTAGACACCTATCCATGAGGATGGAGATGGCATCATTCCATACTGGCGGAGGTCCATGTTGCTGAGGGTTTTACTCATTGCCGCCTATAGCTGGAGTTGTTGACAGCGGATGTCATCACGTTGGTTCCCTACTCTTGGGAGCATTTGAGCATTAGATTTGAGGATGGGTACCCGACTGGTGTCGAGCACGTGATTTCCACCCGTAGGATTCCTCTCTTCATAGATGGAGGATGGGAGCTCTCTATTTAGGAGAGCATGCTATCAGGAGCACTACAGGAGAGATTCGTATGCCAATCTTGCCACCTACCAGGCGTTATTGGCCTATTTCGCAGTCACCCGTCATTGATATCCCATTGTTGGGGAATGACAGTTTCACATTATCAGAGGGTCCCTGGACTCAGGAGATTTTCCAGTATTGGTGGTTCCCTCGTACCATTGAAGCCCAGACCCGCACCACTCAGTTCATGGGGGATATGGTTCCAGGATCCGTGATGATGACGGATCGGCTAGCCTGTGTCCGAGATCCAACTCATTTGACATAGATTGACAATTTGACCCGGCAGTTGGACTGGGCACATTTCTTTATTCGGCACTTAGGCAGAGATCCTTCAGAGGCAGATACTTTTGATCCTTTCAGCTCTGGCGCTGGCCCCTCAGGTGACCCATATGGTTTTGTCGGTGTAGATCCTCCCTTGTATAGGCCTGACATCCCTGTGGATAGAGATCTAGTGACTCAGGAGGAGTAACATCAGGTGGACAATATTGATGATGTAGACATTGACACCATTATCTTCTTCTGATGTATATTCTCAATATCTCTTTTTATAGGCCTCTGTTAGACATTGGGTAGCTTCTCCCCATTCTCGATATATCTTTTGATAGGCCTCTGTTAGATGTAGGGCATTTTTGCCCCATTTCCCTGTATTTTAGCTGTATAGAGATGTATTAGATGATGATATATTTAGGAATGTATGTATAATTTTCCATTCCCTATATCATATTGTCATCTATTGTATCATGCATGTTATTATATTATGCATATGTATGTATGTCCAAAGATATTCAGCATTGACCTCTGGATGGTCTTATGACACGGCCCGTACAGATGTCTTCCTCGATAGTTAGCCGTATTGACCATACCCCACCATTATTGGCAGCATCTAGTATGCGATCATGGTATGATAGCATGTCACCATCAGACAGGGTGACTGTAGATCAGCTGTTGCAGCATACTATGACCCTGTTGATGTTTTGGGTTCCCACAGGATTCGTGGAGGGCATGTTGAAGCACTGGGTATTGGAGAGACATGTTTTTCGATTTAGGACGAGGAGTATGCACGTTTAACGATGCCGCCACTGGACAGACCTTGCGTGCATATGGCGATTGGAGACATGAGTAGGCAGTTCATGACCCTCACTGGATTGAGGCGTAGGGTGGTGCAGGATGAGCTCACATCTGGCCACGTTATATCCCATAGTTTTCTATTTAATAGATCTGGTTCAGAGGATAGTTATGCACGGCATTCTGGGGACTTCACCACACCGGAGGATCATTGGCGTTTGGCCAGAGTAGATGTACTACTATTGTGCGTACTGTCATATGTCTACATGCCATGGTACGTGGATGAGTTGGACATAGGAGTCATCATGGTAATGAGAGCTCTCATGGAGGGTCACACCATTATACCGATGATTGTAGCAGAAACTCTGAGGTCGGCCACATACTGCTGAACTTATCCGACGGGAGTGTTTACAAGCAGCTCGGTCATGCTATACGTGTGGTTTATGTCACATCTGAGACCGATTGGCACTTTTAGACGGCATGGGTATTGTTTTACCCATGATATAGCCATGTTATACTCCTTTCAGCCTGCAGAGTGTATAGATGTTGCATCTTGGTCAGCTTTCCTGGCACGGATCGGAGATCCGTTTGATATATTATCGTGTACAGGGTTTAGCTCACCCTACAGCTTCATCACTCATGCTCCGGGCATGGATTATCTTCCTCTGGTTGGTTTAAGAGGCATGATTACTTACCACCCACTGGCCGTGATGTGTCAGTTTGACCAGTTCCAGGATTTCCATCCTTTTGAGGGGGCATCGAGTCAGCGCTTCGCTTCTCGCCACTTATCAGCAGAGGATAGATCCAGGTTGTATGCCTGTTGGGATCAACGAGAGTTAGCTGAGTTTTCTGTTAGTCATCCGGGTTGTTCTACAAAGTATTCCGCATGGATGGAGATAGAGACTTCATCAGCAGCGGTAGTATCCACAGTGCAGGGGATTGATTCCGATAATGAGGAGCTTATAGAGGAGGCTGATACTCCCATCGATGAGGATTTGACTGATGGGTTGCCAGAATTTGTGATGGATTCTCCCACTATGAGTGCTAATATGATTCAGCATTCAGCACAGTATTTGGAGCAGAGTCTATATCTGATGACCTTTGAGAGAGATCAGGCTAGGGCCTTGATGTTGACAACTCTTGATGGGAGAGACGTAGCCCTATTAGAGAGAGACGAGGCCAGATCAGCCAGAGATGCATTGATTATAAAGCGGGATGCTGCCCTATCTGCCCGGGATATAGCCATCACAGACAGTACTTTAGTGAGATCCCTTACGATTGGCTTCCTTACTGATATGAGTGCATACATTGATGAGCATCATACCACCATGCAGTTATCCTTGGATCTGCTAGCTCGTGTAGATACCATTGGGCAAGAGCTTGTAATGTTACCTCCTTCTTCAGAGAGGGATGCTATGTTAGATCTGATAGTCCGCATACATACAGATCTATAGATAGACTTTTATTTTCCTGCACAGACTAGCTTAGCCATTTTGTCATGTACAACACATATTGTATATATCAAACAGTATTATATATGGCAGAGAAATATATTTTGATTTACTTCCCTTTCAGTTGTGCCTTGATACTTGCTTGATATTTGCCTATTTCTTTAGGGCTTGTGATCTTAATTCATTATGAACTTATCCTTGATGTGTGGACATTGAGACATCGTAGGATCTTTCAGTACTGATCATTGATCCGTGTGTATCCCTACCATCTTTGGTGTCTTGGGACTGGTTTTTGTATGGAAATGTGGAGAGGAGTGTGGCTTTTCCTCTCTGAGATTGACCGCATCACAGATGCTTACTAGTACTCCAATTTGTGAGAAGCCTAGTTAATTCCATATCTTATGGATTGGTGTTGCTCTTTGAGGCATAACCGCAGCTTAGATGGTCACCAAATATCCTATTTGTGAGGAGAGGTAAGGTAGTACCATCCCTTTGGTCTGAAGCCGGTTAAATGTGGTGGATTGAAATTTGATCCCAATACCGTGTGACAAGTATTTTTGTTCTGGTAGGGGGTTAGACCGAACCATAAATGGATGCCTACGTACTCCTATTGAAGAGGAGATTAGGTCTGCGTAGTTCAAACCTGGTATAAGAGGTTCAACGCTAAATGTGAAGGGTAGATGGGTATAGAAGCTTTATTGATGAAGAAGGGTGTAGAAGTGTTTTTGTTGTTTTTATTTTTATAGAAAAATGGCAGAAATGTTCTTGTTATTTTTTTTATTGCGACCGGGCCATATAGAATATGGTTACCTACATACTCCCGGGTATCGGGGAGATCAGGTCGACGTATTTCGCCCCTCAAAACGAATTGCAGCCGAAGAGAAGTATGAATCCCATGTGCAAGCTATACTGCGGGGAAAAGAAAGTTTGATTGCATGAGTAAGACAAACTGCAGGTGTGAAAAAGTTTGATCCCATCTTCAAGATAAACTGCAAGCGTAGAAAAGTTTAATCCCGTCTTCAGGATAAACTGCAGGTGTGAAAGGTTCAATCCACGGGGATAGCTTAGAAATTGTGTGAAAGGTTTGAAATGAGGTGAAACCAGGCTGCTGGTTTGAAGTGTATGTTTCCCTGAGGGGCCAAAGAGTATGTAAAAAGGGTTAGAAAACCGGAATGACTGGTGATTTGATGATCCAAAACCAAGATGTTTGCTTGATGATAACTTCAGACATAATACCGTTTCACTGTGTCCGAGTTGATAAGCTATGGAAATTCATCGCCATCCATTTCCTGTAGTCTGAGAGCGCCTCCTATCAATACCTCGTTGACAACAAATGGGCCTTCTCATTTGGGATCGAATTTTCCCTTATATTGATCTTCTTCAAAACCAAGTCGTGTTGTTTAAAATGTCATAGCAGGACTTTTCTGTTGTAGGATCTTGGGATCCTTTGCTGATATAACTGACCATGGAAGATAGTCGCGGTTTGCCTTTCGTCTATTAAAGACAATTGGTGATACCTGTCTTGTACCCATTGGTCTTCATCCAGCTGAGCTTCCATCAACACTCTGAGGGATTCCATTTCCACTTCTATGGGGAGCACTGCTTCCATCCCATAGGCTAATGAGTAAGGGGTTGCCCCAGTGGAAGTATGCATTGAAGTTCTGTAGGCTAAAAAAGTCAGAGGCAAGAGGTCAGGCCATCCTTTGTGATTGGCGGACATTTTCTGCATAATCTTCTTGATGTTTTTATTAGCCGCTTCAACAGCACCATTCATCTTTGGACGGTAGATGACGGAGTTAAGGTGTTTGATGTGGAATTTACTACATAACTCCTCCATTATTTTGTTGTTAAGGTTCTTAGCATTGTCTAACACAATGACCTCTGGTTGTCCATATCGACAAACGATATTGTTTCTGATGAAAGCAATGATGACTTCTTTTGTAACCCTGGGGAAGGAGGATGCTTCTACCCATTTGGTGAAGTAGTCAATCATGGTGAATATGAATCGATGTCCATTACTAGATTTGGGCTCGATGGGCCTGATCACGTCCATTCCCCACATCGAGAAGGGCCACAACAAACTCATATTGTGGAGTTCCCTTGGAGGGGGCGTGGATAGCATTTCTATGAATTTGGCATTGATAGCATCTTTTGATGTGATCATCATAGTCAGCTTTGAGCGTTAGCCAATAATGCTTTGTTTTGAGGATCTTCTTAACAAGTAGGGGTCCGCTCATGTGTGGGCCACATACTCCACCATGGATCTCATCCATAAGCCTCTAAGCTTGGTCTTTGTCTAGACATCTGAGGAGACCTAATCCTACATCTCTTTTGTAGAGTGCATCTCCGCTAAGGTAGAATTTCATAGCAAGTTGATGGATCCGCCTCTTTTTAGTCAGGCTCGCCTCAGCGGGTGTAGATCCATCTCGCAGATACTCCTTGATATATTGATACCAAGAGTTGTGGATGGGAGGTAGCTCATATGATACTTCTCCAACATAGTTCCCATAAGTTGGGGCCTTTTGCAGGGAAAATGTGATGTTTGACATGTTTTCCTAGTCAAGTATATGAATCAAGGAGGCCAACGTTGCTAGTGCATCCATAAAATCATTCCTATTACGAGGAATGAGTAGAAAGGAGATTTCTTCGAACTCCAAAGCCATCTGTAAAACTTACTGATGGTAAGGCAACAAATGTAGTTCTTTGGTTTGATAGATTCCTGTGGATTGTTTGATTACCAACTCTGAATCCCCAAAGATAGCCTTTATACTTAGCTGTGTTGTTGGTGCTGACCAACTGTAATTTGACGGCGACGGATATCTTGCTCCCGTCTGGGATACTAGAATCGCTCAAATTTCAGAGCCTTCTATGTTAACAACTCCATCAAAATACATTTTCCACGTACGGCATGCATCATACTGATGGTGTTGCTGAACTGTCATGACCCCTTTATCGGGGAAATATGTTTCCAAGGGTTTGTAATCCCCTGCAGGTGCGGCGGCCAGTTGATATGCAATTCCTTTACCTGTGACAGACTTTTGTGTCACGTAGACAATGTCAAATTGTTGTAGGATCAACTGCCATCTGGACAGCCGACAATTTAGTATGGGCTTACTGAACACATACTTGAGAGGATCCACACGGGATATGAGATGGGTTGTGTGACCATGGAGGTAATGTTGTAACCTCATGGAAGCACATGCTAAAGCATAACAAGTCTTCTCAATCAGAGTTTACTTGTGTTCACTGCTGCTGAATCTTTTACTGAGGTAATAGATAGCTCGTTCTTGGCCTCTATCGTCTTTTTGCCCCAGCATGCAGCCCATAGCATTGTCATTAATGGATAGGTACATGAACAGGGGAACATCATCCCTGGGAGGTACCAAAACAGGAGCGTTAACCAGCTACTCTTTGATTGTAAGGAAGGCTTTCTGACACTCATCGTTCCATTTCATGGAGGAGTTCTTGAAAGTTGTGCACACAAGCCAATCATGTTTGATGATAAAGCGTATACTTTGTAACAATCTTATTCATTTATTAATAAAAAGTATTAATTTATTAAAAGCTTTTAATTATCTACATGATGCTATTTTATAATATGTGATAAACCCATAGTTTTAAGCAATGCTTTTAGAATAATGATGATGATCATTCTAATGAGATCTAAATTCTTAGAAAGCTTAAAACTAAAATAGTTCCCAATCGTTGGATTACTAAATTGGGGATTAGTGAATCCGGATAGATTGGTACATACGTTGCTTGCTCATTGGATGAGGATGATTGATCTCATGATCATTTGTGTGGAGACACTAAAGCAAGTATGTAGGTGCTTATTAGAGAATAAGTTCTTTGAATGTGGCTCGCTAAGGAATACCTAATGGAGTTTTACTTGCTCGTCAATAGGAATTCTGTAGTGATAGTAATACAAGTGATCCTTGGACTTGAGATCATCATAGTATCTTGTGTATGATGTGAGTTATACTTTGACTTATTCCTTAAGACCCTTAGGGTGTATCAAAGGGTATGCTTGGGTATAACAAGTTGTACATGGAGATAATATATGATCAATAAAGAATCTACCACTTCTAATAAAAGAAGAGAAATGTCCTATGTGATTCGATAAATGACAACCCAGTAGTCCTTGGTTAAGGCGTAATGAAATTAGAAAGGAGTTTCTAATTTGCATTATTTGAGTTGTGCATTTAAGGATCGAAATACATATAATTAAATAAAATAAGACTTGTGAAGAATTCAATGTCTTATATTTAATTGGGACATTGTATGGTGGAAGGATTGAATCAGACTGATGAATGTGGCGCCCCCAAAATAGGTATACATCACCCATTACGAGTTGTCAATACATGGTACGAAACAACTACAACTTTATTATTACAACAAGAAAAGCGTGAGTTTGAATACAAATATTATCTTCTAGACAATATCTATACTCAAATAAATCCTCATCACATTTATTGATACATTATTTTACAAAATGGTGAGGACTACTAAACAATCCTTTCTAAAACCTTCATTCCATACCCAGGACTGCACTCGCTATATTCTCGCCTCACGAGAAAAATGGAACAAAAAGGAAAAGGGTGAGCTCAACTAGCTCAAGAAAGAATATTATGACTAAGATAATATACAACAAATTATCGTTAGTCTTCAACAGGAAAAATATAATAGAATACAATAGACAACAAATTTTAAATCAATATTCGCAATGAAATAATAATTCATTAGAAGAGTTAAGTAGAGAATGCAAACTACTATCTTCTATGTATGAATTTAAAAGTTCATCGCTCTATCTTTTATCCCTGTAACATCAATCAATATACATCCGGAATCAAATATTCATTTGACCACGGGCCAAAGATATTCATCGATTAGTCATGTTTATTTAAACACCTGTTCATCTTTGCACTACGGGCCAAAGATATTCTTCAGAAATCATTCATCTTTGCACTACAGGCCAAAGATATTCTTAAGAAATCATTCATCTTTGCACTACAGGCCAAAGATATTCCATAATATCATCATTTAAGACTGAGGATGATGAAAAATATTTTTTTAAATAAACGAATCCAGTGAAACAAAATGACAAGGATTAAGGATTAAGGATTCGTACTTGGTTTTATCCACGTCCAAAAATACCTCAAAAATAATTTTAGTGGTGTAAAATTCAAGAATGATCAAAACATGGATACAATCAGAGTTAGTATCCAGAATAGATGTTTTGGACGAAAAGAAGAAATTTTATTTTTTTGAATAGTACCAGATATCGTGAATAGTGCCAGTATCGTGAATAAAGTGCCATATCACGTGAATAGTAACTCCGACACCAAAAGATAGAAATTCCACAAAAACATCTTCACGCTTCATGAATAGTACTCGTGAATAGTAACTCGTGAATAGTAACTCATGAATAGTAACTCGTGAATAGTAACTCATGAATAGTAACCCATGAATAGTAACCCGAGCATGAAAAAGTTCCAAATTTGATAAAACTTCAGATCAACATTTCAATTATAATGATATTGAAGAAATAATATCATTACCAAAAAAAATAATATCCTTACCTCGAAAGATCAAGACTCTTAAATTTGAAACAGGATATAGTGTCAAAGGAACTTGCACCGTCTAACAATACTCAAAGTATACTCAAAATACTCACAAGAATACGCTCGATAATATAGAGAGAAAACTTGATTTACGGTGTGATTTTCAATTCTAACCTAAGCACCCTATTTATAGGAAATTGCTTAGAACACCAAAGCGAAAATTTAATAAAATATTAATATATAATTATTAAATTCTACGCACCCAAAATCTGATTCAAACCATCAGCCACCAAGAGTGACTCACCTTGCCTAACTCAAAAAAACGTTTTTCTTATTAAAAATATTTAAAACTTCAAAAATTAATTATTTCAAGCTTGTAACTTTAATAATTCATAATAAATAGCCCTTTCATCGAGAAAATTCGAATCTCATGAGTTTTATAGGAATTTCAATTCTCTACAACTTTGCAAAAGAAAGTTTTCCAAATTCCAAATAGAAATTGACCGAAATCCACAAGCGGGTGATTTTACTGTTTATAATCAAATTTCATCAATAAATGGGGTCCCACCGACATGTTTAACATGTTTTAAACATTTATTGCAACAAAAATACTCTTCCTCCTCGATATACTCATATATCCCACATTAGATTTGTAAAAATATCACCATTATTATATTATTAAAATATAATAATATATTTAAATGAATTATTTTATCGAAAAAGATAAAATTTCAATTTTCAACAATTGTCACATTAAACTTTTCTCCATCTATATCCACATAAAATCAATATTTTCCTCATCATATAAATCAATAATTAATTATTCACAAATAATATTAGAGTCACAATATTGACAAACGAGGCGGTTCAGGAAAGAGGGGCTTTCAATAAGAATTTCTCCTTCTTGGCCAAGCAATTAGGTGACCAAACCTCTCCTTAGATGTAACTTTCTAGACATTGCCAATAATGTTATCTAATAATATTATTAGAGATAATATGAATTATTGCTTCGATAATGAAAAAATCTTGTGTAATGACAATTATTGAAACAACAAAGATATATAAAATATCAACGACAATTATTAACTCAATAAAATAAAATCTTTGATAAAGAATTATGTAACCATTATTGAGTAGTGCCTTTAATAATTGGTGCAATACTGAAGTGCTCTTGTGCAACAACGCAGATTATTACTATGTTTTAACCACGGGTATTCCAATAGTGTTAATTGGTAATAACTACGTAGTTATTTTTAAACAACTTATATTTGTCGTTTTCTTCATCCAATCACTTTCCGTTATGGGGCCCACACATGGCTGCGCCGTCATACGAATATTCCCCGACAGTACGAATATTCCACGACCAAACGAATATTCCCCGATGATAATGAATATTTTATAACCACTTGCTTATTTTGAAATATTTGCGTATTTAACCCTTAACTATCCACATTAATCAAATCAACCCTTACTATTTCAAAATAATAAATAAAGAAAATTCCTTTTTATTTAAAAATTTTCGGTCTTACAACCTCCCTCCTTATGAAATTTCGTCCTCGAAATTGACGACGTACGTACACAGTGTTTGAAAAGGTGAGGATACCTCGCTTTCATTTCCGTTTCCAATTCCCGGTCATTTCCTCTATAGCATGATTCCTCCACAAAACTTTAACTTGTGGTATGACCTTTCTTGCGTGGGACATGCTCCTTCTATCCAAGATCTTGACAGGTACCTCCTCATACGTTAAGTCTTCGGCTATCTCGTCCGGTTCTAACTCAATAACGTGGTTCGGGTCTTTCACATATTTACGAAGTACAGATATGTGAAACACATTATGAACACGAGATATACTCGGAGGTAACGCAAGTCTATAGGCTACATTTCCTACTCGGTCAAGAATTTGAAATGGACCAATAAATCGTGGATTGAGCTTTCCTCTCTTCCCAAATCTTGTAACTCCCTTCCATGGAGCAACTCGCAACAATACATGATCCCCTACATTAAATTCCACGTCCTTTCGATGAAGAATCCGCTAACTCTTTTGTTGATCTTGTGCCGGTTTGTATACGTTGTCGAATCATTTGGATCTTTTCGGTGAGTCAAATACGTACTAACTTTCGGGTCCCAACAATGTTGCTTCACCCACCTCATCCCAACATATTGGAGAACGACATTTTCATCCATATAATGCTTTGAATGGAGCCACACCTATACTTGCTCGATAAGCTGTTGTTGTAGGAGAATTCCACCAATGGTAAATACTTATCCCAATTACCCTTGAAGTTCAGGACACGAGTCTTAATAGATCTTCAAGAGTTTGAATAGTCCTCTCGATTGTCCGTCTGGTTTGGGGATGGTATCTTAGAACTAAATCGCAAATGCGTGCCCATAGCTTTTTGCAAGCTAACCCAAAATCTTGAAGTGAATCTTGGGTCACGATCCGAAACTATGGATACAGCATGCCATGCAACCTCACAATCTCATTCACGTACATACTAGCAAGGCGTTCAAGGAATAAGTCTCCGTGTCGGCAAGAAATGAGCAGACTTGGTTAATCTATCAACAATAACCCAAATAGCATTGATGCCTTGAGAAACCGTAGGAAGACCGTAATGAAATCCATGGTAATGTGTTCCCACTTCCATTAGGAATCTTAAGTGGTTGCAGCGGACCCTTAGGTACTAGATGCTCCGCCTTTACACGTTGACAAGTTAAACACATTGAGATAAACTTTGCAATCTCTCTTCATATTGTTCCACCAAAATGTATGTCGAAGATCACGATACATTTTAGTACTTCCAGGATGGATTGCAAATGGCGTATTGTGTGCCTCCATCATAATCTTGTACTTCAAATCGAGTCGTTAGGAACACAAAGTCTAGAGTGGACTCAAGTATTCCTTCTTCATCAATTCTCGCTTAGGAATAGCTCATTCTTGTACTTTCTTCTTCATACGCATGCATATTCCTGGATTCGGTGGCTTGAGCAACCTTAACTTTTCTATTAAAGTTGGCTCTCTGCGTATACTTGACATCATCGCTTTTCGTTCCGTGATATGATCTTCTTCTATCAATGCGCCATTACTACGTTAAACTTTACCAGGATGGTATTGAATAGTGTGGTCGTAGTCTTTCAATAGCTCGAGCCAACGTCATTGCCGCATGTTGAGTTCTTTTGAGTGAAGAAATATTTAAGGCTTTTATGGTCCGAATATATCTCCACTTTCTCCCATATATAGATAGTGCCTCCATATCTTTAGCGGAAATTGATCGGGCCGCTAACTCTAGATCATGAGTAGGATAATTCCTCTCATACTCTTTAAGTTGTCATGAGGCATAGAGCTATGACTTTCCCACGTTGCATGAGAACACATCCTAACCCTTTGCCTCGAAGCATCATTTGAGATAACAAATCCATCCGAACCGGATGGTATTGTTAGAACAGTCTTAGCCAAATAAGTCTCCTCTTAAGCTCTTGGAAACTTTTCTCGCATTCTTCGCTCCAAACGAATTTTGTATCCTTCCGAGTTATTTGAGTTAATGGAGTAGCGATTCGAGAAAACCCTTCCACGAATCTCCGATAATAACCACTAAGCCCAAAAAGCTACGTACTTGATCCATGAGCTTGGTTGCTCCCAACTTTGTATTGCTTCAATCTTCACGGATCAACAGATACTCCATGTTTCGACACCACGTGCCCAAGGAATGCTACTTCCTCAAGCCGAACTCGCATTTCTTTAATTTGGCATATAGTTGGTTTTCACGAAGCCTTTGGAGTACCAGCTTCAAATGGTGCTCATGATCTTCACGGCTTTTGGAATATGTGAGGATGTCATCAATAAAGACAACAACGAATTGATCCAAATATTCCTTGAATACTCGGTTCATCATATCCATGAAAGCCGCAGGAGCATTAGTTAGTCCGAAAGACATGACTAAGAATTCATAATGCCCATACCGAGAGTTCGAAGGCGTCTTTGGAATATCCTCGATTCTAATCTTCATTGATGATATCCGTAAGCGAAGATCGATTTTGAAAAGAAATTGCCTCTTGCAATCGTCAAACAAGTCATCAATACGAGGTAGAGGATACCTATTCTTGATGGTGACATGGTTCAATTCCGATAGTCAATACAAAGTCGCATACTCCGTCTTTCTTCTTTACAAATAAAAGCAGAGCAGCACCAAGGAGATGTACTAGATTTAATGAAACCGATGTCCAACAATTTCACGTAGTTGGACCTTTAACTCCTGAAGTTCAATAGAGCCATTCGATATGGGGTTTTAGAAATGGGCTTTGTGCAGTTCAAGATCAATAAAGAATTCAACTTCACGTTCGGGGTAACCGGAAGTTCTTCTTGAAATCGCCGGAAAGTCAATAACAACAGAATATTATTCAAATTTGGCGTGTCTTTATTCAAATCCATAACATGGGCTAAGAAAGCTTGACATCCGTTTTTTAATAAACGAATAGCTTTATGATTAGATATGATGATGATCGATTTTAATGGTTTAGTTGCTTGAATTGCATAACAAAGTTGGTTAGGAATATGAAAACTAACAACCTTACGAAAACAATCAATTTTGGCATGATGAGTAGTTAACCAATCAATCCCTAAAATCACATCAAAAGCAAGTATCTTTAAAGAGATAAGGTCAACAGTAAGGTAATGGTGCCAACTTGAATCAAACAAGATTTATAAGCGAGTGGATATGATGAAGGTTTCTCTAACGGAGTTTCCACAGATAGGTCAAAGTCTAATTTCTCCCGAGTCAAGTTTAAACGTTGAGCACATGCAAGAGAGATAAATGAATGGGTACCCTTAGGTATCAAGTAAGGTATAAACTTCGCAAGAATTTATAAATAGCTTACCCGTGATCACCTCGTTTGGGTTCCTCGCATTTTGACCGATCACAACAAACGCTCTTCCCGGAATCGTTGACTTTGACTTTTCCGGGACGATCTTTTGAGTCACCGTCCCCCATTGAACTAGGTTTCGCCATCTTGTATAATCTCAAGCGATATGTCCTTCCTTTCCACAATTATAGCATACCTTGAACTGTTCAGGCGGGTTTGGTGATATGTCCCTCTTTTCGCATTTGTAGCATATGACCGGTGGTCGTTCTCCTCCTTAGAACCGACCGGGCTTGCGGCAGACCGTCTGTCTTCACATGGTCATTGTTAAATCTCCTCTTTTAAAATCTCTCCGACTCGCTTCTTCTATTTTTCATGGCCATGATTACCACTAGAGTGGTTACCATTTTTGTCGTCTGTTTCTTTTCTCCATTTGGTTATCATTATTCATTGACCGCTATCTCCAGTACGATCCTCGGTTGTGGTCCCTTAGTTGACCGTACTCGTTATCTCGCTCTAATAATTGAGCCCTCATTTACAACATCGAATAAAGAGAAAATTTATGAGAAATGAGATATTGGCGTACGCCGGGTTTCAAACCTCTAAGAAACATCCGCGTCATCGTTCCTCATTCTCCACCAAATGAGGTGCAAACCTAGATAACTCGCAAACTTTGCCTCGCATCTTTGAGACACCGCCGTGTTGTTTTGTTCCAATCGATGAACTCCACTTCCTTCGTATACGAACACTTTCGTGAAAGTATTTGTCATTAAATAGCTTCAAACGTCTCCCAAGACATGCTTTGAGTGCGGTTGGATGGGTACGCTTCACGAGACTCCCACCAGTGAGTCTCCGCCTCACCACGGAACATAAAGGTGGCGAATGGAACCTTCGTTTCCTCCGCATCCCAAGACATCGAATATCTTGGTAATTTGTTTGACCCATGTTTCGCTTATGATCGGATCTCGCTTTCCTTAAATTCGTGGTCCCAACTCTTTGAACTCGCTTGTTTGTGACAACCCGTGAATTGCTATCATTTCCTCCTCAGTATTTTGAACACGAGTCTCCTAAATTCGATTTTGCATGAAGCGCAAAAAACTTCTAAACATCCCCTCGCTCATCATCATCCGCTTCAATGGTGTTGTTTCATGGAGGAACATTTGCCGACTGTTGCACGTTCTCCTCGTTGGTGAGTACAGCATCTCCACGGTCTCATTTCCATTGTTAAAATTCTCAATCGACATTCTCAAATCTTGTCATAAAACAAGGGTTAATTAAGGAAATCAATATATCACATAATATCCCTATATATCTTGACCAACTAACAAATAAGCTTAGGTAGGACACACTAGCGAAGGATTTACTCATCTCTCCCCTCCTAGTTCTAATCCCGATCTCCGCCAGAGATCATATCCCTAAGCTCTGATACCAACTGTAACTCTGGACACCAACTTGTGTCAGCACCTCACATTGATACCTATCGGCCACACCGCAGAAGGCGGCCCCTACGGAGAGTCCGGCCGGTGCATCCCCATCAACAGAAGTCACCAAATGAGAGGCTCGGGGCTCTTTACTTATAGCTCGATACCAATTGTGGCGCCCCCAAAATAGGTATACATCACCCATTACGAGTTGTCAATACATGTAGTACGTAAACAACTACAACTTTATTATTACAACAAGAAATCGTGAGTTTGAATACAAATATTATCTTTACAGACAATATCTATACTCAAATAAATCCTCATCACATTTATTGATACATTATTTTACAAAAATGGTGAGGACTACTAAACAATCCTTTCTAAAACCTTCATTCCATACCCCGACTCGTACTCGCTATATTCTCGCCTCCTGAGAAAAATGGAACAAAAAGGAAAAGGGTGAGCTCAACTAGCTCAGTAAAGAATATTATGACTAAGATAATATACAACAAATTATCGTTAGTCTTCAACAGGGAAAAATATAATAGAATACAATAGACAACAAATTTTAAATCAATATTCGCATAGGAAATAATAATTCATTAGAAGAGTTAAGTAGAGAATGCAAACTACTATCTTCTATGTATGAATTTAAAAGTTCATCGTCTATCTTTTATCCCTGTAACATCAATCAATATACATCTGGAATCAAATATTCATCTTTGCACTACGGGCCAAAGATATTCATCAGTTGGTCATGTTTATTTAAACACCTGTTCATCTTTGCACTACGGGCCAAAGATATTCTTCAGAAATCATTCATCTTTGCACTACAGGCCAAAGATATTCTTAAGAAATCATTCATCTTTGCACTACAGGCCAAAGATATTCCATAATATCATCATTTAAGACCGAGGATGATGAAAAATATTTTTTAAATAAACGAATCCATTGAAACAAAATGACAAGGATTAAGGATTAAGGATTAAGTACTTGGTTTTATCCACGTCCAAAAATACCTCAAAAATAATTTTAGTGGTGTAAAATTCAAGAATGATCAAAACATGGATACAATCGAGTTAGTATCCGAATAGATGTTTTGGACGAAAAGAAGAAATTTTATTTTTCGGTGAATAGTACCGTAGTATCACGTGAATAGTGCAGTATACGTGAATAAAGGCCATATACGTGAATAGTAACTCAGACACCAAAAGATAGAAATTCCACAAAAACATCTTCACGCTTCATGAATAGTACTGTGAATGAATAGTAACTCGTGAATAAGAACTTCATGAATAGTAACTTCGTGAATAGTAACTCATGAATAGTAACCCATGAATAGTAACCCCGACATGAAAAAGTTCTAAATTTGATAAAAACTTCAGATCAACATTTCAGCATAATGATATTGAAGAAATAATATCATTACCAAAAAAAAATAATATCCCTTACCTCGAAAGATCGATTTTCTTACCGAAACAACGGAGGATATAGTGGTCGAAGGAACTCAGCACTTGCCTAACAATACTCAAAGTATACTCAAAATACTCACAAGAATAAATTTCGATAATATAGAGAGAGAAAACTTCAATTTCGGTGTGATTTTCAATTCTAACCTAAGCACCTTATTTATAGGAAATTGCTTAGAACACCAAAGCGTAAAATTTAATAAAATATTAATATATAATTATTAAATTCCCACGCACTCCAAAAATCGATTCAAACCATCAGCCACCAAGAGTGACTCACCTTTCCTAACTCAAAAAACGTTTTTTCTTATTAAAATATTTAAAACTTCAAAATTAATTATTTCAAGCTTGAACTTCAATAATTCATAATAAATAGCCCTTTCATCAGAAAATTCGAATCTCATGAGTTTTTATAGGAATTTCAATTCTCTACAACTTTGCAAAAGAAAGTTTTCCAAATTCCAAATAGAAATTGACCGAAATCCACAAAGCGGGTGATTTTATTAAAGTTATAATCAAATTTCGATCAATAAATGGGGTCCACCGACATGTTTAACATGTTTTAAACATTTATTGCAACAAAAATACTCTTCCTCCTCGTATACTCATATATCCCACATTCGTTGTAAAAATATCACCATTATTATATTATTAAAATATAATAATATATTTAAATGAATTATTTTATCGTAAAAAGATAAAATTTCAATTTTTAACAATTGTCACATTAAACTTTTTCTCCATCTATATCCACATAAAATCAATATTTTTCTCATCATATAAATCAATAATTAATTATTCACAAATAATATTACGTAATCACAATATTGACAACAGTGCGGTTCAGGAAAGAGGGGCTTTCAATAAGAATTTCTCCTTCTGGGCGCAATTAGGTGACCAAACCTCTCCTTAGATGTAACTTTCTAGACATTGCCAATAATGTTATCTAATAATATTATTCGGATAATATGAATTATTGCTTCGATAATGAAAAAAATCTTTGTGTAATGACAATTATTGAAACAACAAAGATATAAAATATCAACGCAAAGACAATTATTAACTCAATAAAATAAAATCTTTGAGCGAGAATTATCGTAACCATTATTGAGTAGTGCCTTTAATAATTGGTGCAATACTGCAGTAATCTTCAAGCAACAACAACGCCAGCGTATTACTATGTTTTAACCACGGGTATTCCAATAGTGTTACTTCAGAATAACTACGCCAAGTTATTTTTAAACAACTTATATTTGTCGTTTTCTTCATCCAATCGCTTTCAGTTATGGGGCCCACACATACGGTCGCTACCGTCGTGCATTTAATATTCGAATATTCTACAGATACGAATATTCCACCACCAAAACGAATATTCCCGATGATAATGAATATTTTATAACCACTTGCTTATTTTGAAATATTTGCGTATTTAACCCTTAACTATCCACATTAATCAAATCAACCCTTACTATTTCAAAATAATAAATAAAGGAAATTCCTTTTTATTTAAAAAATTTAGGGTCTTACAAAGTAACTATTTACTCAAAGGTTCTTTAATGATTAATGTTGAAATCTATATTATCCGGAAAGTCGATTGATCTATTAGGGAGGCTTATCCCTATTGTAGAATAAATATTATTTATTTAAATAAATTAATTGTTTAATTTATTTATTTAAATAAGATTAGAATTGTTTTAATTGATTTATTCACAACCTAGGTTTAATATGGAGAACCTAAAGGGTCACACTATAAAAGGAAGAATAATTATTTAAGAAGTTAATGGCATAATCATAATAATATGTTATGTATATTTAATTTAATCTATGGTGATAGAATAAATTAAATAGCTTAATATATTATTATTTAATATTTTAGAAATATTAAATATAAATTAATAAGAGGAGTCTTATTAATATTATTACAATTATTATTATTTTAATTTCTAAAAGAGTTTAGGAATTAATTTAATATAAGTACTCTCATTTATTCCTAATTGCATTAGGAAGGAAAATTAGTTAAAGGAGTTTAATTAATTATCCCCAATAAGATTAGGGAGCTTAATTAATTAAAAGAATTTAATTAATTAAATAAATCCCAATTCCTTAATTGTTAAGGTGGGTTGCCCACATCTATAAATAAGAGGAGTCTTATTATGGGTGATGTGGTTGTTGACTTTTACAACATACGTAATAATTCCAATAGTTGGGAGAGTACGCCTTTTCTATAGAGATAGAAAACTAGGGTTTGAGCCATATACCCATCTTCTTGAATCTTTATTTTCCTTGGTGGATCACCTCTAGAGGCCAAACATATGGGTGGCTAACGTTGATCAAAGGAAGGAACAAAACCCCGGTAGATTCAAGTTGAATGAGAAAGGATTTGGAGGTGAACTTGTACCTGAGGAAGCTCGATCTTCAAGGGTATGATTTTATACTTTATCTTTTCGTTTAATTAATAATTATGCATAAAGGGTGATCCGGGTATATGGTTTGTAAATTTTTTTTAAACTCTGATTTTTACACGTTTTCGCACTTTTATGCAATTTGATTGCGTTCTTGAATATTATAACAAACCTAACAGTGGTATCAGAGCCAAACCTTTATGCGAATTATTAATTGTTCAGATTTAATATGTATATTGATATGTGTTTAGAACAATTTAATTGGGCATTATTTTGTTGTATAAAATTTAATAAAAAAATAATAATAAAAAAAGGCCATTTTTTTTTAGATTCAGTATACGGAAATCAAGGTAATGGCGGAGAGCAAATTTTTTTTTTGGAAGCATGTGATGCAGTCAATCCGGTCAAATTTTTTTTTTTTTGTAAGCTAACTCACGGAATTCATGAATAGAATCTTACTACTTTTTAAAAGTTACAACAGTGGTATTATATATATATATGCTTTTATCGGATTACAAGGGAGGTTGAATAAAGGTTGCCACTTAATTTCTTGTTTCTTTCTAATCCGTGAGTCACGTTAAAAGGAATTCACATGATTTCAAGAAAAGGTCGAGATCTCTCATATTATATATATATATATATATATATATATATATATATATATATTATATATATAAATAAGACGACATTCATATTATATATATATAATATATAATATATATATATATATATATATATATATATATATAATATGTTTTTTAATTATTTTATTATTAAAATAAAAGTTTATTTTAATCTTAAAATAAAAAGTTTATTTTAATTTTAAAATTAAATTTCATGCTAACTAATTAGAGTTGGAATTTGATTCCATGATAACTAATTGGAGTTGAAATTGTATTCCATCTTTCCTTAAATAAAGGAGTTTATTTAAATATGAAATAAGATTTCATATTATTCAAAATAAAAGAGTTTATTTGTGAATAGGAAAAAGAATCCTAATTTCCTTAAATAAAAGAGTTTATTTAGATATGAAATAAGATTTCATATTATTCAAAATAAGGGAGTTTATTTGTGAATAGAAAGAGAATCAAGTGTTTCCAAAATAAAGGAGTTTATTTTGACTTGGAATTTGATTCCATAATTAATTAAAATAAAGGAGTTTATTTTGATTAAAGATTTTGATTAAAATAAAATAGTTTATTTTATTCAAAATTGGATAAATTAAAATAAAATAGTTTTATTTTAATTTAAATTTGGATTAAAATAAAGGAGTTTATTTTGATTCAAAATAGATTTTATCTTAACTAAATTTGCCCATTAAATGATATCAATATATATATTAAATGTTTATTATTCATAAGATGAATGTTATTTATTGATGCATATGGTGATGTGTATGATAATAAATGGGATTGATTATGGACTATTGAATTAATGCGATTGGATTTTATTTTAGTTGGATGCATGAATGTATGGGTTTTATTAAATGAGGTCTGCGTGACTCGCCTTCTCTAATTTTTCTTAATGTAAATTCTATCTCCTCTTATGTACTTCCCTCGATCACGATCAAGGTTTCTATTTATTTTAAATAGTTTTGTAATAGGAATAGTTAGAATTAATTTTGAAGAATTGGAGATCAAGGAACAAAGAGCGCTTGAAGACCCGTTTGTAATGGAGCCCGGGTTTAAATGTAATAGTTATATTTAAATATTATTTCTTGTACCCCTAGGGTTTGACCTTTTGGTTCACTTGGTGGCTCTAGTGAACCAAACTAGAATAAAAGTCCATAATCAATCCGGGTAGAATATAGTATTCTATATGTGCATGCTTATACTATATATATTATATATTATGCAAACATGCTTCAGCATGTTAATTAATATGACGCGTATTTTATATATATATATGTGTACGTGCCGCTTAAACAAGATGAGATAAATTAATAACAAACCCCTCAATTTTTATATTAAGTCCTAAGCGTTCAAAGATATTTGGAATATCGAACGTCGCTTTCTAGTATGATAAAATTAATAGAGTATTAAATATTTAATATGAGTTTGTTGTGTCACCCACAAGGCAAGTATTAAGTATTTAAGATGTTAATTTATCACATTTGATGCTTATAAAGAAAATTGAACAATATTGTTTTGTTGTGTCACCACAAGGATGATATTTTTCTTTTTTGAATATATAGAGTGGTAGGTCGGACTTAACTTGGATAATTTTGATTCGGATGTGCCACCACTTGAACAAAATAATCTAAGAGGCAAAAGAAAAGGAGTTGCATAGTTGATGTAATTGACAAAAGTTGTCTACCTATTTATTTATATATAGTTTGTTGTGTCACCACAAGGCTATATACATTTGAAATGGGATCCTTATTCTCACTAGCAAATCTTTAATTAGATTTTGCCGAACTATATAAGTGAGGTAATATAGTTTGAAGAAAATAGTGGGAGATGCCAATTTAAAACAAGACCTAATTTATTTTGGTAATTAATAAAAGAATGTATGTTAAAATGTTGTTAATTACAAATTCATTTCTGTAATTTTACAATGTCTAAAATTACTATCACTTTAAAGCATATTAGATTCTAAATTAACCGCATCAATTAAAGCGGATTGGTTAAGGAATTTGAGAATAGTTCTCATAGTGAAAAACTATCTTATGTCCTTAATACGCCTATCCTCCAATGGTTGCGCATAATGCCTCCGAGGAAGAAATTGCTACTTTTAGAAAGTGGCAAGATGATGCATAGTTGGCTCAATGCATCATGCTCGCATCCACGAGTAACGAGCTTCACTTGTCGATGAAACTATGGATGCTCTTACTATATTCCTGCACATCAAGTAGTTGATGGTGAGGAAAGTAGGATTGATAGATATCAGATATCTAAGGAGCTCTTCCGATCTAGAATGGCCAATGGCACTATAGTACAGACAAAAGTTCTTAACATAATCAATTTGATTGATCAATTAGGACAACTGGTTTTGTCATGGATGGAGAGTTGAGCCAAGATTTGATCTTGCACTCACTCCCGAACTCCTTTCACAATTGTTGTGAATTTTTCATATAAACAAGCTAGATATCAGCCTCGCTGATTCGCTTAACATGTTGAAAATGTTGAGAGTGACTTTCAACCAAGAAAAACAAAGTCTTACTGGTAGGGGCCAAAGGATCTTCTGAAAAGAAGAACGATTCAAAGAAGGTAAATGAAAAGGCAAAAACAAAGGATAATAAGAACAAACCTGATACGGATAGCAAAAGAGTTTGCTTCCACTGCAATAAGCCTGGACACTGGAAAGAAACTGCGAAAAGCATCTTACAGAGGCTAACCAAAGAAGCTTAGTGAAGTTTCGGTTACAATACAGTTTTTGTTCATAATTTAAAATAAATTTTAAGTCAAGGTTCTACTTGGGTATTGGATACCGACTTTGGTTATCATAAATATAGATTTATGAAGGGACCAAGCAGAAGTAGAAAGCTAAACAAATATAAGTAATCCTATGTGTGTGAAAATGAAGCAAAGGTTATTGCATTAGCTATAGAAACTTATAGTTTGAAGATCGCTTTACTGAGGCAAATCTATTAAGTCAATAAGTTGTTATTGTATTCCAATTCTTGTTAGAAACATTATTTCTATTTTATTGTTGGACAATAAAATTTTTTGGAATTATAATTAAGAACAATTGTTGTTCTATTTATAATAATAATGTTTTATATAGAAATCGAATATTACTTAATAAATTTTGTATACTTGACTTACATGAAAATAATTTTGCATATTGAACAAATTAGTATAAGAAAAGGAGATGATCATTCAAAGAGTTGAATGTGTTTATTTGCTAAAATACAAGTGTGAATTATTTGAAAGGTTCAAAGAATTGAAGTGAAACAAATTGGCAATGTATTAAGATTCTTTGATTAGATCAAGGAATAAATACTTGTGCAATAAGTTTCTAGATCATCTCAAATGGTTTTCTCATAATGGACACATCCCGACACGCAATAATTGATTGATGTATCCGAATGAAAAATCGCACCTTGTTGGACATAGAAAGGTCCATATTGATTTTACCGACATTCCAAAGATCCTTCCGGGATAAAGTCCTAGAAATGGTCAGATATCTCTACGAAAATGGTAACCTCAAAATCCTACCAAAGACTCCATAAAAGTTATGGATGGGGAGGATTCCTAATCTTAAGTATGTTAAGTTAAGGGGTTGTCCAACTTATGTGAAAATGTTTCAAAGGATAAGCTTGGGACAATATTTGACAAGTACAATTTGTGGGACATCCTAAAGTAAGTTTAGGGTATATGTTCTATAATCCTACTTAGCAAAAGGTGTTTATTGCGAAACACACGCTTCTAAGATAAAGGTGTTTATTATGAAGGGCTAGTGGGAGGATAATAGATCTTGAAGAGTTCAAGAACCACAAAACACTATAAGTCAAATAAGAGGAACCTATAGATGTACTCTATTGTACCACAACCGAATCGTAAACCGAATAGTACATCAAGATACCTAGGAGGTATGGATTCATCATAGATGATGATGATGAGGTACACATCATAGAAGATGGTGATCCAGTTACATACGATGAGGTAAGAGTTCTAGTGTGTACAAAAGGGACAGTGGGAGCGCCGTGACATTCCTAATATTATATGTTGATATACTACGGATAAGGAATGACATACTAATGCTACAATCAGTAATGATAAAGTTGTCTAAACATTCCTCCATGAATGGTTTGGGAAGAGTATCTTAATTTGGGATATAAATCTATATAGATAGATTTAAGAGGATGCTCGACTTAACCAAAGGAACGTATATTCATTTGATGCTAAAGTCGTTTAGCATGGCAAACTCCAAGAGATGTCTCATGTCGATGAGCTATGGAGTGTATCTCTCTTAATAGTCCCCACAGACTCCTGAGAAGAGAGATCGCATGAGTGACAATCATGTATGCAATGAAATATACGAGACCTGATGTTGATCAGTCATATTATGGAGAAGTTCACTATGAGTCTGTGAAAAACATCTTAAAGTGCTTGACCGGCACTAAGGATGTGATCATATTCATGGTGGGTCTTAATTAAAACTAGAGGGCTTAATGACTCAAGTTTTCAAGCAGACAAGACGATAGAAAAATCCACTTTAAGGTAAAGGGTTACCTTGAGCAAATTGGTGCGTTGAATTGGAAAGGTTCCAAACAAAGAAAGAGTTCTTTGGTTTAGTGATAAAGATAAAGTATATAGCTATAAATGAAGCTACAAGTTGATTGTTTGGATTAAAGTTCATTCTGTAACTAGGAATAGTTCCTAAGTCTCATCTTGGATCTAAACATGTGTTGTGGCACTTTCATTTGATTATAAGAATCATTGAAAGATGGGAAATCACTATAGAGATAGTGGACTCTTAAGAACAACATTACATATCCATTAACTAAAGCTTATCCAACAGCAGGATAATCGTCACTTAGAGAAGAAAAGTATGAGTTACCATGACGATTGGCTTTAGTGCAAGTGGGAGATTGAAAGTAGTATGCACACAAGCCAATCATGTTTGATGATAAAGCATATACTTTGTAACAATCTTATTCATTTATTAATAAAAAGTATTAATTTATTAAAAGCTTTTAATTATCTACATGATGCTGTTTTATAATATGTGATAAACCCATAGTTTTAAGCAATGCTTTTAGAATAATGATGATGATCATTCTAATGAGATCTAAATTCTTAGAAAGCTTAAAACTAAAATAGTTCCCAATCGTTGGATTACTAAATTGGGGATTAGTGAATCCGGATAGATTGGTACATACGTTTGTTTGCTTTCATTGGATGAGGATGATTGATCTCATGATCATTTGTGTGGAGACACTAAAGCAAGTATGTAGGTGCTTATTAGAGAATAAGTTCATTGAGCGTGGCTCGCTAAGGAATACCTAATAGAGTTTTACTTCGCTGTCAATAGAAATTCCTGTAGTGATAGTAGTACAAGTGATCCTTGGACTTGAGATCATCATAGTATCTTGTGTATGATGAGTTATACTTTGACTTATTCCTTAAGACCCTTAGGGTATATCAAAGGGTATGCTTGGGTATAACAAGTTGTACATGGAGATAATATATGATCAATAAAGAATCTACCACTTCTAATAAAAGAAGAGAAATGTCCTATGTGATTCGATAAATGACAACCCAGAAGTCCTTGGCCAAGGCAGAATGAAATTAGAAAGGAGTTTCTAATTTGCATTATTTGGAGTTGTGCATTTAAGGATCGAAATACATATAATTAAATAAAATAAGACTTGACAGTAATTCCATGTCTTATATTTAATTGGGACATTGTATGGTGGAAGGATTGAATTAGACAAGAACTATTTACTCAAAGGTTCTTTAATGATTAATGTTGAAATCTATATTATCTGGAAAGTCGTTGATCGCTAGGGAGGCTTATCCCTATTGTAGAATAAATATTATTTATTTAAATAAATTAATTGTTTAATTTATTTATTTAAATAAGATTAGAATTGTTCTAATTGATTTATTCACAACCTTAGGTTTAATATGGAGAACCTAAAGGGTCACACTATAAAAGGAAGAATAATTATTTAAGAAGTTAATGGCATAATCGTAATAATATGTTATGTATATTTAATTTAATCTATGGTGATAGAATAAATTAAATAGCTTAATATTTATTATTTAATATTTTAGAAATATTAAATATAAATTAATAAGAGGAGTCTTATTAATATTATTACAATTATTATTATTTTAATTTCTAAAAGAGTTTAGGAATTAATTTAATATAAGTACTCTCATTTATTCCTAATTGCATTAGGAAGGAAAATTAGTTAAAGGAGTTTAATTAATTATCCCCAATAAGATTAGGGAGCTTAATTAATTAAAAAATTTTAATTAATTAAATAAATCCCAATTCCTTAATTGTTAAGGTGGGTTGCCCACATCTATAAATAAGAGGAGTCTTATTATGGGTGATGTGGTTGTTGACTTTTACAACATACGTAATAATTCCAATAGTTGGGAGAGTACGCCTTTTCTATAGAGATAGAAAACTAGGGTTTGAGCCATATACCCATCTTCTTGAATCTTTATTTTTCCTTGGTGGATCACCTCTAGAGGCCAAACATATGGGTGGCTAACGTTGATCAAAGGAAGGAACAAAACCCCGGTAGATTCAAGTTGAATGAGAAAGGATTTGGAGGTGAACTTGTACCTGAGGAAGCTCGATCTTCAAGGGTATGATTTTATACTTTATCTTTTCGTTTAATTAATAATTATGCATAAAGGGTGATCTGGGTATATGGTTTGTAAATTTTTTTTTAAACTCTGATTTTTACACGTTTCCGCACTTTTATGCAATTTGATTGCGTTCTTGAATATTACAAACCTAACAATTCTTCCTTAACAATTTGGAAATGGGCTCACAGGTTGTTGTGAGTTGAGAGATAAACCTGCAAATGAAGTTGATTCTTTCCAAAAATCCCCGTATTTCTTTCTCTGTCTGACGAATGGGCATTTCCTTATTGGCCTGGATTTTGGTGGGATCCAGCTCAATCCCTTTGTGGCTGACTAGGAAACCTAGCAACTTGCCTGATTTAACACCAAAGGCGCACTTGGCTGGATTCAATTTCAAGTTGTACTTATGCAACTTGTTGAAGAGCTTTTTGAGATGGTCTAAATGGTCTTCATCCACATAGATCTCTATCTCTTTATCATTAAATTATAGAAAAGAGCCATCATAGCTCGTTGATAGGTTGCCCCGGCATTGATAAGGTCGAATGACAACCGTCTATAGCAGAAGGTTCCCCAAGGCATGATAAAAGCAGTTTTCTCACGATCCCCCTCAACGACCATAATCTGATGATACGCCACAAAGCAATCAGCAAAGGAGTACATGTGAGACCCAGATTTTATGAATAAAAATTTAAATTTCTCAAAATATTTTTTTTGAATATTATGGTGTGGATTTGATATAATGTTATAGTTGTGGGTAACATTTACAAATTTTGCAAAGTAAGCAAGTGGTTATATAATATTCGATTGGTCGGGGAATATTCGTTTTAACAGGGAATATTCATACGACGGCACAATCATTGGTGGACCCCACAACGGAAGTATTATCGTAGTAAGAAAATGATAGAATTATCTTTTATTAAAAATAACAGCGAAAATGTTACCATTAAAACTGTTGAACTACCCGGTAGTAAAAGTACAGTAATACGATGTCTGGCGTGGTTGCATAGTAGCACATGGTATTGGTTATTGATGTTTACGTGAGAAGTCACTCAGTTATACTCCATTATTGCTACAGTAATTGCTTCATCATATCTCTCATATTATTGATTCAATTATTGTCACAGTATCATCTGCATAATATGATATATTATTAAATCAATAATTGAGATGGCAAAGTTATTCATATTATTATTTGCAATATTGACAATGTCTAGAAGTTCTGTCAAGGAGAGGTTTGGTCACCTAATTGCGCGCAAATAAGGAGAAATCCTTATTGGAAAGCCCCATCTTTCCTAGGAACGACCTGGTTGTTAAATATTATGAATTATAATATTAATGATGAATAAGTTCATGTTGATTAAAGATGAAATTGATAGTTCCATTGTATTGGAATTATTAGTGTTAGTGGAAATCGACATTTGTTTCGATATTAATTGATGTCTGGAAGTTATATTAACCAGTCGGGTAATTAACTGGATAAATGAGCAATTAATTGCTATTAATTCACATGATTATAACTATTTGTTCATATGTGTGTACTATTGATTCACATTCTTGTACTATTAGGGGAGGTGGTGCAAGATTGATAATACTTGCATGACTAAGTTTAAAATGGAGGTATAGTTGAAGGTACTATACTATAATTCATATTTTCACATGATTATAACTATTGATTCACGTGATTGAACTATTGATTCACATTATTTACTATTAGGGGAGGTGGTGCAAGTTTAATAATACTTGCAGGAGTAAATTAAAAATAAAGAAAAAGAGGAAGGTATTATACTGTAATATTTCGAGCCCCAAAATGTGCAATTATTGAAACTATATTTTCCTATAAATAGAAGATCATTCCTTCATTATTTTTCACCAATTCACTAAAGCTATAGAGCAATTATTATAGAGAGAAATTATAGAGAGAAAGAAGAAGAGAAGTCTGCTACCTCACTATTCCAGTATTCAGTCTTCTTTTGAGGTAAGGGGTATTATTTCTTTCGTATTCATGAAGAGAATTATTTTCTTTCAATACTCGTAAAGGGTATTATTCTTTCGTATCCATGAAGAGAGTTATTTTCTTTCAATACTTGTAAGGGTTGTTATTCCATTCTTTATTATTATGTTGGAATAACATGTGTGTGCGGTCTATCGCATGCTTGGGGAATTCTGTTGTTATTCCATTCGTTATTATTCTGTTGGAATATCCTGTCTGTGCGGATTATGCATGACCTGGTTCCATTCTTTATTATTCTGTTAGAATAACCTGTTTGTGTGGTCTATTGCATGCCTGGTGAATTCTGTTGTTATTCCATTCGTTATTATTCTGTTGGAATATCCCATGCGTGCGTAATTACGCATGACCTAGTTCCATTCTTTATTATTCATTGGAATATCACATGCATGCAAGTTACGCATTGACTTGGTTCCATTCTTTATTATTCTCATTGGAATAACTCGCTTGGCATGGATTACGACGCTGGTGAATTCTTCTATTATTCCATTCTTTATTATTCGTTGGAATAACTCGCTCATGTGGATTACTGCATGTATGGTGAATGATCCTTCGTATTCATTCCTTATTAAATTGTGGAAATGATCTGTCTACGTGGATTACTGCATGGCGGGCAAAAATCTATTTGCGTTTTCATATATTCTATTATACTCAGTTGATTAAAGTTTTGGTTTCTATACTCCATGAAATTTGTGGAATATCCTTGATATTTGCGCTTCATCCAGTATCTTTTTTATGTAAATATTCTTGTGAGTATTCTTGAATTTTACTCCACAAATCATGTTGACAATTTGGACGTTATTGATTTCTGGATAAATTAAAATTATAAATCTTTAAAATTTATCCTTGAACTTGTTTTATTGAATTATTATGTCATTATCATCATCCTCATGCTTATATTGTGATGAAAGTCATCTTTGGCTTACGTGCATAGATGGTCTTGGTATGATTATGACCAGGGATTATTCGGTATAATCATGACCGTAATGTGACAAATGATGTGGTAAAAGTCTTCATTGGCCTGTAGTTCATTGATGGACAGTTGTTGGTGTGATTATGGCCAGGGATTATTCGGTATAGTCATAACCATTGATGATTACATGAATATCCTCGTAGTGATGCGGGGATGATTCGATTTTATTTATTAAATTGTCGAGTCTCAGCGATAAAGTTGATGAAAACTTTTTAAATCTTAGAAGATGGTAGATTTTATGCTCTACTTGACTCTTCTAATGGATTGTTTGTTCCGCTGCAGTTAAACTTGTTGTCTATTATATTCTATCAATTCAACATTGTTGAAGGCTAGTGATAATTTATTTTGCATTATCTTAGTAATAATATTTCTTCTTGGGCGATTGAGCTCACCCTTTCTTTCACCTTTTCTCTCTTGGAAAATGAGAATATATTGGGATTTAGTCTGGGAATGGAGTGACGGTCCAGATGATAGCATTAGTAGTCCTCACTATTCTGTTAAATAGTGTGACAATAAATGTAATGAGGACTCCATTGAGTGTGGATATTGTTTAGATGACAATATTCTTATTAAAACTCTCAGTTTATGTTTTGTCGTATTTTACACGACTGTTGTATAATTAAGTTGTATTTAAATTTTGTATCATGTATTTGGCGATACAAGATGGGTGACGCATACCTGTTTTGGGGGCGTCACAGTACATGCCGTATTGAGCAGTATTTTTAATAAGAATGTAGATAAAGGGCATGAGAAAGCTATCTTTAAGGCAAGCTGTAAGACCCCAACTTATTATAAATAAAATTAAATTTCCTATATTAATTATCTTGAAATAATAAGGAGTTAATTTTATATAATGCTTTGGTTATGGGTGAAATGTGCAAATTTTGCAAAATAAGCAAGTGGTTATAAAATATTCATTTTTGTTGGGGAATATTCGTTTGGTCGTGGAATATTCTTGTTGTCGGGAATATTAAATGCAATGAGCAAAACCATTTGTGGGCCCCATAATGTAATAAGCGTGGGATGAAGAAAATGACAAGTTTGAGTTTTTATAAATAATCTGCGTCGTTGTTACAAGCTAACATTGTTTGAATATTCGGTGGTTAAAATCATCGTAATGGCGTGTTTGAATAGTAGCACACCAGGTATATTACAGATTTTTTGAATTATTGATTCTTACGTAAGAAGGCACTACTCAATAATTGTTACAGTAATTACTGTTCAATATTTTATTTTATTGATTCAATAATTGCTGCGTTGATATTTTATATTATTGTTATTTCAATAATTATCACTGCACAGTATTTCCCATTATCAGATCAATAATTCATATTATTTGAATAATATTATTAGATAGCATTATTGGCAATATCTAGAAAGTTCACATCAAGGAGAGGTTTGGTCACCTAATCATGCGCTAGTAAGTAAGAGAAATCCTTATCGAAAAGCCCTCTTCCTGTGTGAACTACTGGTTGTCATTATTGTGATTTTGTAATATTATTTCTGAATAATTATTTATGATTTATATGATAAGGAAATATTTATTTTATGTGGATATAAATAAAGAAAATATTTTTATTATGTGGATATAATTGAAAGAATTAATGTTGAAGTGTTTTATCAGTATTTTTGTCGGAATAGAGGTATTAAAAATCAAATCAGTGTTCTTAAAGCTCTATTGCGTGAGTTATAATTTTAATCCGACCGTTGGATCATTGTGATTTTCGGATATGTTATACATATATAAGTTGAGTATATGTCCACAAATTTTGAACCGTTAAAAATGAACGTATGACTTGTTATGAATTTTATGAGGTATTGAAAATCGTCCGTTTGTGGATTTCAGATATTTTCTGTTTGGAATTTGGAAAAACTTAAAGCTACAAAGTTGTAGAGAATTTGATTTCGTATAGAATGGACATAAAATTCTTATTTTTCTGATAAAATGGCTATTTATTATGAATTGTTGAAGTTTCGGAAATTAAATGTTTTTATTAAAATTATGGGTGGGACCCACTTTTCTTAAAAACATGTGGGCTGCAAAAAAAATTTTAGAATTGGCATGCTGGCTGATTCAAAAAGGATGGCGTAGAAGGAAAGAACATAAATAATAATATTTTATTATTTTAGTCTCCTATGGCGTTCTAGTATTTTCCTTTAAATAGGCGCTTAAGTTAGAATTGAAAATCACACCAGAAACATAAGTTTTATCGCTCTATATTTTAGAGCGTATTTTTGTGAGTATTTAGATACTTTGAGAGTTGTTATTCAGTGCAAGTTTTCTTCGGCTTTACATCCGATATTCCGATCAGAAATATTGTTATTTTGAGGTAAGGGATGTTATTTTCTTCTTAAATGATAATATTTTCTTCAATATCATTATGCCGAAATATTGATATGAGTTTGATTGTGAAATTTCTACCTTTTTGTGTCGGGGTTACTATTCACGTATACGGCAATATTCACAAATACGGCACTATTCACAAATACGTCACTATTCACCGAAAAATGAAAATTTTCTTCTTTGTCCCAGATGTCTATTATGGTTACTATCTTTGATTGTATCCATATTTTTTATCTTTATTCTTAAATTTTACTCCATTATGGTTTATTATGGAGTATTTTTAAACTTAAGTTATCTAAAGTACGAATCTCTAAACTTTATCCTTTTATCTCACTAGATTCGTTCTCTAAAATTTTTTTCATCATCCTTAGTCCTTAATGGTGATACTTGATGAATATCTTTGGCCTGTAGTGCAAAGATGTATGATTACTCGATGAATATCTTTGGCCCGTAGTGCAAAGATGAGCAGTGTTGAGATGAACATGATTAATTGGTGATCTAAATGAATATCTTTGGCCCAGTAGAAAAAGACGAATATTTGATTCAAGATGTATATTGATTGATGTTACAGGATAAAATATTGATGATGGACTTTTAAATTCATAGATGATAGTAGATTTCATTCTCTACTTAACTCTTCTAATGAATTGTTGTTTCATTGCAATTGTTGATCTAAAACTTGTTGTCTATTATATTCTATCGATTTTTCCCGTTGAAGACTAAGGATAATTTTGTTGTATATTATCTTAGTCATAATATTCTTTATGGGCTAGTTGAGCTCACCCTTTTCCTTTTTGTTCCATTTTTCTTCTCGTAGAAGCGAGAACATAGCAGAACCAAATCGGGGTATAGAGTGATGGTCCTGAGCGATTGTTTTAGCAGTCCTTACTATTTTTGTAAAATAGTGCATCAATAATTTTAATGAGGACTTTATTTGAGTGTGGATATTGTCTAGAAGACAATATTTGTATTTAAACTCACAGTATGCGTTGTCGTATTTTGCACGACAATTATAATAATAAAGTTGTAGTTTTTTTGTACCATGTATTTGGCGACTCAGAATGGGTGATGTATACCTGTTTTGGGGGCATCACACAAACTTTGTTTAGATCCTGATAATCCACGCAAACTCGCACCTGTCCTCCTAGTTTAGGCACGGGAACAAGGTTGGATATCCATTCCGGATATATGGACACCATGATAATGCCAGCTTGAAATTGTTTCACAATTTCTTCTTTTACCTTTAAATTCCACTCAGGTTTAAATCGCCTGAGCTTTTGCCTGACTGGATTGAATCCCTCTTTAATGGGAAGGCGATGAAGGACAATGTCAGTGGACAAATCCACCATGTCTTCGTGAGACCATGCAAACACGTCCTGGAATTGGGTTAATAGCGCAACCATGTCATTCCGTTGGTTTGGGGTTAGGTCTGAACCAATCTGGATTAGCTCAGGGCTTTCTAAGGTTCCAAGATTGAAAGAAGTGGTTTGGTCAAGGTTGGGTTTAGGTTTGTCTTCGACCCATTCCTTAATCTCCTGAGGTGTTTCAATGTCCTCTTGGATTTCCATCAAGTCTGAGTCCAACTTTTCATCAAAGTTACAGTCCTTGTGGAGAAAAGGCACCTCATCAGCAAGTATAGGCACATCTAAATCTAGAGTCCTAAAACAAAATATGCTTTCTGTGACGCCCCCAAAATAGGTATACAACACCCATTCTAAGTCGCCAAATACATGGTACAGAAAATAACTACAACTTTATTACTATAATTGTCGTGCAAAATACAACAACACATATACTATGAGTTTTAATACCAACTGTGACTCATGTCCCAACTATGGACAGCACCTCACATTGATACGTTACATAAAGGTACAGTCAATAACTGTTTTAGAAATTAAAATCTTTGGGAAATACTCAAGGAAACCTTCGTACATTGGAGGCCATGAATCTAAGTTATGATAGATATCATATGTCCACAGAATTATCCTTGGTTTATCCAATAGACCCCAAAGAAAAATGAGAAGATTACTATCATATTCCTCCCAATGGTGAGTCTTCTCTTGACATATAACTATCTCCACCGTCTGCGATTGAACATTATGTTTCAACCAAACTCCAAGATCATATAGGTAGTGCTCGTAGATATACTTAGCAAGTGGATGTGCACAGCCCTGTCTTATGATAACTCGAGGTTGTATGTCATTAGACATCTCGTATGATAGTTACAAAACACCCTTCCAAAGTTGGGTTCGCCTCACCCTATTCGGTTCACCAAAATTAAATATCAAATGACGTATACAATACGACACACTTATCTAAAGTTCTCAATAAATTTATTTCCATACTATTTAGGGAGAACCTCAACAATTATAGACCACTGTTCTATTTCCCTGTTATCCCCGCTCGACCCAGCTACACTCTTGTTACCTGAAAGGAATTGTGAAGCAAAAGGGTGAGCACAAATAGCCCAGTAAAAAATATCATAACTAAAGATAATTAAATTATCAATAGACTTCGTCAGAAATAAATCAGAGATTTAGAACATATGGTAAATGATAAAACTTTTCAACCATAGTTGCAGCGGAACGAGCAATCCATTAGAAGAGTCAAATAGACAATAATGTCTATTATCTTCTCTATGTTAAAAGTCCACCAATAATGTTTTATCCCTGTAACATCAATCAACAGTTCCTGTCCACAATCATATGAATAACTCATAATCATATTTGCGGTTCCAAAATCCTTTTCTCATCCAGAACGAAGATAATTTTCATCAGTTTTCTTTACCTGAAACATCAAAGATCATGCTTATACCAAATCACAGTTCATGTTTATAATCATACTAATAAATTCATCTTTGCATTACGGGCCAAAGATATTTATTAACAGGTCATCTTTTTACTACAAGCCAAAGATATTCAACAACGGGACATCTTTGCACTACATGCTAAAGATATTCAATAACAGGTCATCTTTGCACTACGGGTCAAAGATATTCATCAACAATTCTTCTTTGCACTACAGGCCAAAGATATTAATATCTCAAAGAAATACATAATCATTTCAGAATTTATATAAACTATAATTATAACCATGTTGATCAATTCACCTTTGCATTTAAGCTAAAAATATTCAATTATAAATTCAATGGTCATGATCATACCAGTCAACAATTCATCTTTGCACTACTGGCCAAAGAGAACCCATAGTCACGATCACACCAATAATCTACCCATCTTTACACTTAAGTCAAAGAGAAGTTTCATCACCATGATTATAAAAATGTTATATATGATAATAAAAATAATATGATCAACAACTGCATTAAATTTCAAGAGTAAGATTCATAAATCAATGATTTCATAACACCTTAATCCAAATGTTATAAATCACTTAATAATCTTATAATCTAATATTATTAATATTACCACATTATTTTAATCATTTTTTAAACTTATAAACAATTTATTTTAATTATTTACACTTTACTAATTAATGTATTTAATCACCCTAAAATGCTAAACTCATAAAATTTCATCATCAATAACCAAAACCCTCATCAAAAATCTGCATATACCTTATATAGGATTTCCAAGCCATAAAATCTTATTTTCCAATTTTGTTACTTCACATAACATATTTAATTCATTTACTCATAACTAGTCCATTTTCATAAAAAATATCAAATCAATACAAACAAATTTTCTTTTCTGGGATTTAGCAGAACATAGTCCCATATTGAACATATATTTTTCTTAGAATTTTTAAAATTCATTTACTATTTTTCATATGGCCAAAACTGCCGAATATTTAGACACTTATCATAAATTGTACTTTTGTCCAAAAATTCCGAAATTTACAGGGTATCCGGATATTATATAGATGTACTCCCAATTAAAATTTTATCAATTTTGGAGTTAACCACAAGGAGTTATATGGGTTTACTTTTAAAATAGTTTTTTTCCATTAAATTTATAACTCCTAATCTATACATCCAAAAATTGCCATTTTTGGACACAATCGAGAACACTCATCAAAATATCATTTCAAATTTTCCCAGAATTTTTGAAGGTCAAAAAAATGACAAAACTAAAGAAGCATAATAACCCTTACAATCCCTTACTATAATAATGACAATATCTCTTACCTCAAAAGAACAGTACTTCTGACTAGAATGTCGGCTATAACGTTGAACGGACTTGCACCGTATAACAACACTTAAAGTATCGAAATACTCACAAGAACACGCTCGATAATATAGAGAGAGAATATTTCAGTTTCTAGTGTGATTTTCAATTCTAACCTAAGCACCCTATTTATAGGAAAATGCTTAAAACACCAAAGCAGAAAATTTAATAAAATATTAATATTTTCTAAATAAATTCTTATGCACACCTTACCATCTAAATTCAGCAATTCACACATGTTAGTGGGGCCCACCAAAATTAAAAACATGTTTTTATCATTTAATGCAACAAAATCAATTCAGACATAATATTTCAGAACTTCAATAATTCATAATACATAGCCCTTTTATCAGAAAAATTTAAATCTTATGTCTGTTCCATATGAAATTTAATTCTCTACAACTTTGCAGAAGAAAGGTTTTCCAAATTCTAAACAAAAATTGACCGAAATCCACATACGGACGATTTTACAAGCTATAATCAAATTTCAGTCAAAAATTGTGTCCACCAACATGTTTAACATGTGTTTAGCATTTAAAGTAACAAAAATACTATTTCTCCTCATTTATTCATATATCACACATTCATTGTAAAACTATCACCATTATTATATTATTAAAATATAATAATATATTTAAATAAATTATTTTATCAGAAAAGATAAAATATCAACTTTCAACAATTATCACATTAAAAATTTTCTCCATCTATATCCACATAAAATGAATATTTTCCTTATCATATAAATCAATAATTAATTATTCACAAATAATATTACGTAATCATAATAATGACAACCAAAGTAGCTCCTCAGAAAAGGGGCTTTCCAATAAGGATTTCTCCTCATCTTTGCGCATGATTAAGTGACCAAACCTCTCATTGAGAGAACTTTCTAGACATTGTCAATAATGCTATCTAATAATATTATTCAAATAATATGAATTATTGATCTGATAATGGGGAATATTGTGCCGTGACAATTATTGAAACAATAATAATATAAAATATCAACGTAGCAATTATTAAATCAATAAAATAAAATATTAAACAGTAATTACTGTAACAATTATTGAGTCGTGCCTTCTTATGTAAAAAAAATTATCATGCTTCGTGAATAGTACTCGTGAATAGTAACTCGTAAATAGTAACTCGTGAATAGTAACTCATGAATAGTAACTCGACATAAAAAATAAGAATTTTACAAGAAAAATCTTACCAATATTCCGGTATAATGATATTGAAATCAATTTAACCGTTATAAGAAAAATTGAATACTTTTATTTCATAAAATTCGGGGTCTTACAATCTCCTCTCCATATAAAATTTCGTCCCCGAAATTTACGTACCTGGTATTTTGAAGAGTTGAGAATACCTTGCTTTCATTTCAAATTCTATCTCCCCGGTCATCATGATTTCTCCATTGCTCATCTCCTGTATTTCAGATATCATTCTAGAATACAGCTTCAAAACAAAGGTTATTTGACATATCACAATTTGTCAACTTAAGTAAGAAAATTCAGCTTAGGTAGGACACACTAGCGAAGAGTTTACTCATCTCACCCCTCCTATTTCTACTCCCCGATCTCCGCCAGAGACCATATCCCTAAGCTCTGATACCAACTGTGACGCCCCCAAAATAGGTATACAACGCCCATTCCGAGTCGCCAAATACATGGTACAGAAAACAACTACAACTTTATTACTATAATTATCGTGCAAAATACAACAACACATATACTATGAGTTTTAATACCAACTGTGACTCATGTCCAAACTATGGACATCACCTCACATTGATACGTTACATAAAGGTACAGTCAATAACTGTTTTAGAACTTAAAATCTTTGGGAAGTGCTTAAGGAAACCTTCGTACATTGGAGGCCATGAATCTAAGTTATGATAGATATCATATGTCCAGAGAATTATCCTTGGTTGATCCAATAGACCCCAAAGAAAAATGAGAAGATTACTATTATGTTCCTTCCAATGGTGAGTCTTCTCTTGACATATAACTATCTCCACCGTCTGCGATTGAACATTATGTTTCAACCAAACTCCAAGATCTTATAGGTAGTGCTCATAGATATACTCAGCAAGTGGATGTGCATAACCCTATGTTATGATAACTCGAGGTTGTATGTCATTAGACATCTTGTATGATAGTGACAAAACACCCTTCTAAAGTTGGGTTCGCCTCACCCTATTCGGGTCACCAAAATTAAATATCAAATGACATATACAATATGACACACTTATCTAAAGTTCTCAATTAAATTATTTCCATACTATTTAGGGAGAACCTCACCACTATTATAGACCACCGCTCTATTTTCGCTATTCCGCCGCGTCAACCCAAGCCTACACTCTTGTTGTTACAGAAAGGAATTGTGAAGTAAAAGGGTGAGCACAAATAGCCCAGTAAAAAATATCATAACTAAAGATAATTAAATTATCAATAGCCTTCGTCAGAAATAAATCAAAGATTTAGAACATATGGTAGATGATAAAATTTTTCAACCATAGTTGCAGCGAAACAAGCAATCCTTTAGAAGAGTCAAATAGACCATAATGTTTATTATCTTCTCTATGTTAAAAGTTCACCAACAATGTTTTATCCCTGTAACATCAATCAACAATTCCTTTCCACAATCATATGAATAACTCATAATCATATTTGTGGTTCCAAATTCCTTTTCTCATCCAAAACGAAGATAATTTTCATCACCTGTCTTTACCTGAAACATCAAAGATCATGGTTATACCAAATCACAGTTCATGTTCATAATCATACTAATAAATTCATCTTTGCATTACGGGCCAAAGATATTCATTAACAGATCATCTTTGTACTACAAGCCAAAGATATTCAACAACGGGACATCTTTGCACTACATGCCAAAGATATTCAACAACAGGTCATCTTTGCACTACGGGTCAAAGATATTCATCAACAATTCATCTTTGCACTACAGGCCAAAGATATTAATATCTCAAAGAAATACATAATCATTTCAGAATTTATATAAACCATAATTATAACCATGTTGATCAATTCACCTCTGCACTTAAGCTAAAAATATTCAATTGTAAATTCAATGGTCATGATCATATTAGTCAACATTTCATCTTTGCACTACTGGCCAAAGAGAACCCATAGTCATGATCACACCAATAATTTACCCATCTTTACACTTAGTCAAAGAGAATTTTCATCGCCAAAATTATAAAAATGTTATATATGATAATAAAAACAATATGATCAACAACTTCATTTAATTTCAAGAGTAGGATTCATAAATCAATGATTTCATAAAACCTTAATCCAAATGTTATAAATCACTTAATAATCATATAATCTAATATTATTAATATTACCACAATATTTTAATCATTTCTTAAACTTATAAACAATTTATTTTAATTATTTACACTTTACTAATTAATGTATTTAATCACCCTAAAATGCTAAACTCATAAAATTTCATCACCAATAACCAAAACCCTCATCAAAAATCTGCATATACCTTATATAGGATTTTCAAGCCATAAAATACTATTTTCCAATTTTGTTACTTCACATAACATATTTAATTCATTTACTCATAAATAGTTCATTTTCATAAAAAAATATCAAATCATTACAAACAAAGTTTCTTTTCTGGGATTTAGCAGAACATAGTCCCATATTGAACATATATTTTTCTCGGAATTTTTAAAATTCATTTACTATTTTTCATATGGCTAAAACTGCCGAATATTTAGACATTTATCGTAAATTGTAATTTTATCCAAAAATTCCGAAATTTATAGGGTATACTGATATTATATAGATGTACTCCCAATAAAAATTTCATTAATTTTGGAGTTAACCACAAGGAGTTATAAGGGTTTACTTTCAAAATAGGTTTTTCCTATAAAATTCATAACTCCTAACCTATACATCCAAAAATCGCCATTTTTGGACACAATCGAGAAAACTCATCAAAATATCATTTCAAATTTTCTCAGAATTTTTGAAGGTCGAAAAAATTACGAAACTGAAGAAACATAATAACCCTTACAATCCCTTACTATAATAATGACAATATCCCTTACCTCAAAAGAACGGTACTTCTGAATAGAATGTCGGCTATAACGTTGAACGAACTTACACCGTATAACAACACTCAAAGTATCAAAATACTCACAAGAATACGCTCAATAATATAGAGAGAGAAGATATCAGTTTCGGGTGTGATTTTCAATTCTAACCTAAGCACCCTATTTATAAGAAAATGCTTAGAACACCAAAGCAGAAAATTTAGTAAAATATTAATATTTTCAAAATAAATTCTTACGCACACATTACCATCTGAATTCAGCAATTCACACATGTTAGTGGGGCCCACCAAAATGAAAAACATGTTTTTATCATTTAATGCAACAAAATCAATTCAGATCTAATATTTCGGAACTTCAATAATTCATAATAAATAGCCCTTTTATCAGAAAAATTCAAATCTTATGTCTGTTTCATAGGAAATTTAATTCTCTACAACTTTGCAGAAGAAAGGTTTTCCAAACAGAAATTGACCTAAATTCACATACGGACGATTTTACAAGCTATAATCAAATTTCAGTCAAAAATTGTGTCCACCAACATGTTTAACATGTGTTTAGCATTTATAGTAACAAAATACTCTTTGTCCTCATTTATTCATATATCACACATTCATTGTAAAAATATCATCATTATTATATTATTAAAATATAATAATATATTTAAATGAATTATTTTATCAGAAAAGATAAAATATCAACTTTCAACAATTATCACATTAAAAATTTTCTCCATTTATATCCACATAAAATGAATATTTTCCTTATCATATAAACTAATAATTAATTATTCACAAATAATATTACAGAATCACAATAATGACAACCAGGCAGTTCCCATGAGAGAGGGGGCTTTCCAATAAGGATTTCTCCTTACTAGCGCGCAATTAGGTGACCAACCTCTCCTTGACAGAACTTTCTAAACATTGCCAATAATTCTATCTAATAATATTATTCAAATAATATAAATTATTCATCTGATAATGAGATATACCGTGTCGTGACAATTATTGAAACAATAATAATATGAAATATTAACGTAGCAATTATTAAATCAATAAAATAAAATATTGAACAGTAATTACTGTAACAATTATTGAGTAGTGCCTTCTTACATAAAAAAATTATCATGCTTCGTGAATAGTTCTCGTGAATAGTAACTCGTAAATAGTAACTCGTGAATAGTAAGTCATGAATAGTAACTCATGAATAGTAACTCGACATAAAAAAATAAGAATTTCACAAGAAAAATCTTACCAATATTCCGGTATAATGATATTGAAATCAATTTAACCATTATAAGAAAAATTGAATACTTTTATTTCATAAAATTCGGGGTCTTACACTTTCACTTAATATATGCAACTGTTTAATCATACAAAAGTGTTAGCATGTACTGATAAAATAACTGCTAATACTGTACAGAAAAGTAAGTAATTAAAGTTATCTATAGGGCAGAGGGATTTCTGCTCGTTTTACCCTCGTCGACCAATGCATGGAGTACTGCTCCAATTATCGAGGGTAAATTCCTGATGGACTGTAGTGATGGAGGGGCTATCATCGTCCTCCTTTTCCCGAATGATGACCATAACATCTGGGCAATCATCATCTGGGGTGTATCTATTTGTATGTTCATCATGGACAATGATGTGTATGCTTGACATCATCAGGGCGATGTCATGTTTACATTTCTTTTCCTTTTCTTCCACTTCGGGATCAGGAATCAGGACCTCTTTTGCTTGGAATGGTACTAGTTTGGGAAACAGAATAGCCATAACATGGGTTGTCACCTTTACCGAAGACTGTATCAGCTCATGAGGTGCAGGTGGAAAAAATCGTTGTGTGGCGGAAGCTTGAGGAATCTGCTTGTGCTTATAAGGATTCCTATTACTGGAATTGGCATAATAGCCTATTCCGGATGTTCCAGTTTGACTGGACACTTGAATTGGGTGCTTAATACCCTGCTAATTTTTACCCAGTCCTTATCCAAGCTGATGACCCAATGACATCATTTCTTGAGTAGCCGACATAACCTCTGCAGAAATCTTGGGTACGGGAAGTGGCGCTCCAATAGGATGATATTGCGTATTACTCACTTCCAAAGTATGAAAACTGACTGGCTCAACTTCTGAATTAAAGCTGATGATTGGGAGATCTCCTTGTTTAGGACATTCTGGCTCAGCGTTGACAGTGACTAGGATATTGTTGACAATGTATTTGAGTTGTTGATGTAGTGTAGAAACGATGGCTCCAGCCATGTGGATCCATGGTCTCCCCAATAGCAGGTTGTATCCTGAATCTATCTTGAGGACATGGAAGGATACATTGAATGTGTTTGGACCAATCTCAATTGGCAGCTCAATCTCTCCGACAGAATTTTGTCAAGATCCATCAAAAGCTTTGATAACCGTATGGCTGCTTCGGATCCATTTGAGATTGACGTTCATCTTCACCAAGGTGGCATAAGGACAAATATTTTGAGACGAACCTCCATCTATCAAAACTCCAGCTATTATATACCCGGAAGACAAAACTGTAATGTGCAATAACTTGCAATGACCGGTCCCTTCGGGCGGTATGTCTTCATCAGTGAAGGATATCACATTGTTGTTAAAAATATGATCAACTAGATGTTGAAATTTTTCCACATCCACTGATTTTGGCAAGTAGGCTTCTTCCAAAACCTTCAATAAGATCTTCTTGTGATCCTCGGAAGAGAAAACCAAGTCCAATATTGAGATCTGATGTGGAGCTTCTCTTAATCTTAGAACCACCTTGGCTTCATTATGGCCCATAGTGCGAAGGAATTTCTCAGTTTTCTCCATGGGAATCTTCCCCTTTGCTTTGAGAATAGGCTTTATCACCCTCTGAGGAAGATACAGTGGATTTTCCTTCGACACTATAGTAGTAGTATGAGATGTGGATCCTTGAGCTTCTTCATAATTTTATGGGACTTTGTGTAAGCTGAAAATAGGATACTGTGATCTGAAGGGTAAAGAAATTAGCTCAGGTGCAGCCACTTCCAAAGGATTGTTAGCTCCTTTGAGTTGAATTGCTTGTATGGAAAATGGATTAACAGTCTCATCAGCCTCAACGAATATAACTGCTACTAATCCCTTCCATTTGGTAGGACAGGTATTCCCACTCTCGAGTAGCACAGTGTCATCGTCTGCCAATTATAGGACAACGCTGTCAATTAGATTCTGAATAAGGAGGCGGAGTGCCTAGCATTCTTCAGTGCTGTGATCGCGAGAATGTGAATGATATTGACATACTCCATCGAAGTTGAACCATCTTGAACGGTGATTAATTGGAGGTAGAAGAGAGGTGATTCTTCCTTCGTTGATTAGCATCTAAAATATTTCCTCCATAGGTTGGCCCAAGTATATAAATTCCCTTTTATTGGCAAAATCCCGATGGGCTTTAGCGCTTGCTCACTTCGCAACCTTGTCCTCCATAGCTTCGCTTTCTGAAGGTGATGATGGAGCATTCATAATAAAAGGAAGGAGACATGCATGCTCCTAGCTGACTAACTGGCATGTGACTTGATGCTGATGGGTCACTAGTTCTGCTAATTATTTAATTTGCTTACAAAGAGCTTTCATCTTTCATTCCATAGCAAATTGGAACTTTGCGTAATCCCATCTGTCAACACTGTCTTTAATGGTCTGGGATGATTCGCTGTTAAAATTGGAACTCTGTCCAGCGCTCCAACTAATCATGTTGACCTCTTCTTCTTTGTGTTGAGGAAGAGGGTTGTCTTGCATATAAGGTTGATCTGGTTTAGAAACCACGATCTCACCGTTGTGAATGTTCAAGGGCGCTTTGCATCTCCACCTTTATGCAATGGAGGGTTTGAAGACTGTGCTTGGAAAGGGGAGTAGTTTCTCCTCTGCATAGGCATGTTATGACTGCCTTTTTAACCTTGTAGTATCAATGAAACATCCTCCTCTTTCTTTTTATGGACCCTCCGGGGGTTGTTTCCATAAGATCCGGATTGGAGGTGCTCAACAACTGCTTTAAGAGCGGCTAGGTCTTGGATCTTTCCTAACTTTAACCCCATCTCAGCCATCTCTTCGTACTTGATCATTTCAAAAAATGGTTTGCCAATACCAGCTAAGACTCTCTCATAGAAAGGATCTTCTTGTATGTCTATAAAAGTCATGACCATTTCTGACTCTGTCATAGAAGGAATAACTTGAGCAGCAAGGCGCCTCCACCTTTGAGCGCATTACTACGAAAGACTCATTAGATCGCTTTCTTGACCTTGGTAACTGCATCGGGGAGCCATCCGAGATTGAAAACCAGATCGAGTAAGGAAGGCATGAGCTAGTTCTTCCTAGCTATAGATCTTTGAGTTGTCTAATTTGGTATACCATGAACGGGCTTCTCCAGTCAAACTCTTCTGGAACAGCTGCATTCTGAGCTTCTTATTTTCCGCATAAGATCCAAGTTCGCCAATGAACACCTTCGAATGTGTGTAAGGATCCCCTAAGTCATACTTTTCAAAGTCAGGGGTTTTGAATTTCTCTGAATAATGAACATCAGGGAATATGCAAAGGTCAGCATATGAAACACTTCCATGTGTTCCAATTCCTTTGAGAGAACGGATGGTTTCTTCCATTTGAAGGACTTTCTTCCTGATATCACTGGTGTCTGGATCTCCTTTGAGATGGGTGTTTTCAGGGTCTTTGTTGGTCGTATCAAACTGAGGTTCTGGATTTGTTTTATCCAAACCTTGTGTTCCTCCTTGTGTAGAAGATTCTGTATGTATAGGCATTTTTGAGCCCTGAGTAGACTGTAAGACCACAACTTATTATAAATGAAATTGAATTTCCTCTATTTATTATTTTGAAATAGTAAGGGTTGATTTGATTAATGTGGTTAGTTATGGGTAAAATGCACAAATATTTTAAATAAGCAAGTGGTTATAAAATATTCATTGTTGTCGCGGAATATTCGTTTGGTCGTGGAATATTCTTGCTATCGGGGAATATTTGTACGACGGCACAGCCTTGTGTGGGCCCCATAACGAAAAATGATTGGATGAAGAAAATGACAACTATAAGTTGTTTATAAATAACAACGTAGTTGTTACCGTTAATACTGTTAAAATACTCGGTGGTTAAAACACAGTAACACATGGAATTGCACCAATTATTGATTTTTACGTAAGAAGGCACTACTCAATAATTGTTACAGTAATTACTGTTCAATATTTTATTTTATTAATTCAATAATTGCTGCGTTGATATTTTATATTATTGTTGTTTCAATAATTGTCATTACACAGTATTTTCCTTTATCAGATCAATAATTCATATTATTTGAGTAATATTATTAGATAGCATTATTGTCAATGTCTAGAAAGTTCTGTCTAAGGAGAGGTTTGGTCACCTAATCAAGCGCCGCAAGAAGGAGAAATCCTTATTGAAAAGCCCACTCTCCTTGAACTAGCGGTCGGTTGTCGATATTGTGATTCGTAATATTATTTGTGAATAATTAATTATTGATTTATATGATAAGAAAATATTCATTTTATGTGGATATAGATGGAGAAAATTTTAAAGTGACAATTGTTGAAAAATTGATATTTTATCTATTCTGATAAAATAATTCATTTAAATATATTATTATATTTTAATAATATAATAATAGTGATATTTTTATAATGAATGTGGGATATATGAATATATGAGAAAGAAGAGTATTTTTGTTACTAAAAATATTTAAAACATGTTTTTCATGTTTGTGGACCCCATTTCTTGACTGAAATTTGATTAAAGCCTGTAAAATCATCCGTTTGTGGATTACGATCAATTTCTATTTGGAATTTGGAAAAACTTTCTTCTGCAAAGTTGTAGAGAATTAAATTTCCTATGGAATGAACATAAGATTTGAACTTGTTTGATAAAAGAGATATTTCTTATGAATTATTGAAGTTCTGAAGTTCCGGAATAATTGATTTTTGAAGTTTTAAATAATTTTTAAAAGAAAAACATTTTTAACAAGTTGGTGGGCCCTACTAGTATGTAAAATGAGCTGAATTCAGTTGGTCTTAGGTGGGCGTGAAATTTTTTTATTTATATTAATATTATATTAAATTTTCTGCTTTGGTGTTCTAAGTATTTTTCTATAAATAGAGTGCTTAGGTTAGAATTGAAAATCACACCAAAAACCAGTTTTCTCTTTCTTTCTCTCTTTATATTTTCGAGCGTATTCTTGTGAGTATTTTGATACTTTGAGTGTTGCTATCTGATGCAAGTTCCTTTCAAAGTATTATATCTAGTATTCCAACCAGAAGTACTATTCTTTCGAGGTAAGGGATATTATTTTTTTTAAAAAATGATATTATTTCTTCTAATATCATTATGCCGGAATATTGGTAAGATTTTTCTTGTGAAATTCTTGTCTTTTAGTGCGGGGTTACTATTCACGTATACGGCACTATTCACAGAAAAATTAAATTTTTTTTTGTCCAAAATATCAATTATGGATTCTAGCTTTGATTGTATCCATGTTTTGATCATTCTTGAATTTCACTTCACTATGGTTATTTATGAAGTATTTTTGAACTTGGATTGTTTAAAGTACGAATCCTTAATATTTGTTCTTTTGTTTCACTGGATTCATTTTCTTTAAAATATTTTTCATCATCCTCAGTCTTAAATGATGATATTACTGAATATCTTTGGCCTGTAGTGCAAAGATGGTTGATTTTTTTATGAATATCTTTGGCCCGTAGTGCAAAGATGTACAGGTGTTGAGATGAACATGATCAACTGATGAATATCTTTGGCCTGTAGTGCAAAGATGAATATTTGATTCAAGATGTATATTGATTGATGTTACAAGGATAAAATATTGATGATGGACTTTTAAATTCATAGATAATAGTATATTTCATTCTCTACGTAACTCTTCTATAAATTATTATTTCCGCAGTGAATATTGATCTGAACTTGTTGTCTATTGTATTTTATCAGATTTTTTTCCTGTTGAAGACTAACGATAATTTGTTCTATATTATCTTAGTCATAATATTCTTTACTGGGCTAGTTGAGCTCACCCTTTTCCTTTTTGTTCCATTTTATATCTCAAGAGGCGAGAATGTAGCGAGTTCTAGTCGGGGTATGGGATGATGGTTCTAGAGAATTGTTTTAGTAGTCCTCACCATTTTTATAAAATAATGTATCAATAATTGTAATGAGGACTCATTTGAGTGTGGATATTGTTTAGATGACAATATTTGTATTTAAACTCACAGTTTATGTGTTGTCGTATTTTGCACGACAATTGTATTAATAAAGTTGTAGTTGTTTCTGTACCATGTTTTTGGCGACTCAGAATGGGTGTTGTATACCTATTTTGGGGGCGTCACAGTTGGTATCAGAGCTTAGGGATATGATCTCTGGCAGAGATCGGAGAATAAAACTAGGAGGGGAAAGACGAGTAAATCCTTCGCAAGTGTGTCCTACCTAAGCTTATTTGTTGGTTGGTCAGAATATAGGGATATTATGTGATATGTTAATTCTTTAATTAACCCTTGTTTTATGGCAGTATTTGAGAATGGCAACCGAGAATGTTAACAGTGGAGTAAATGAGACCGTGGAGACGCCTTTACCCACCAATGAGGAAAACGTGCAACAAGCCGGTAATGTTCCTCCTGTAAACAACACCACTGATCAGACGATGAACGATGGGATGTTTAGAAGCTTTTTGTAGTTCATGCAAAATCAGTCGAAGGAGATTCATGTACAAAATACAGGTGGAAATGATAGCAACGCACGGTTTGTCACAGCCAAGCAGATCAAAGAGTTGGGACCACCAGAATTCTGGGGAAAACCGGATCCGATTAAGGCGGAGACGTGGGTCAAGCAAATTACCAAGATATTCGACTTCTTGGGATGCACGGAGGAATAGAAGGTTCCATTCGCCACCTTTATGTTCCGTAACGAGGCAGATTACTGGTGGGAATCTGTGAAGCGTACCCATCCAGCCGCACTCGGCATGTCTTGGGAAATGTTTCAGAAACTGTTTAATGACAAGTACTTTCCTAAAAGTATTCGTCATATGAAGGAAGTTGAGTTTATTAGACTGGAGCAAAACAACATGACGATGTCCCAGTACGAGGCGAAGTTTGCAGAGTTATCCAGGTTTGCACCTCATTTGGTGGAGAATGAGGAACGTATGACGCGGATGTTTCTAAGAGGTTTGAAACCCGACATACGTCAATATCTCATTTCTCATAAATTTTCTCTCTATTCAGATGTTTTCAACAGGGCTCAATTATTAGAGCGAGATAACGGGTACGTTCAACTGAGGGATCACAACCAGGATCATATCGGTGACAGTAGTCATCGGAGCAACGATAATCAGCGGGGAAAGAAAAATACGGACAAGAGCGGCAACCACTCTGGTGGTAATCATGGCCATGATAATAGAAGAAGCGAGTCGGGAGGAGATTTTAAAAAGAGAAGATACAACAATGACAATGCGAAGACGTCAGCACCAGCAACAATTGGTTTTAAGGGAGGAGAACGACCACCGGTCGTATGCTATAAATGCAGAAAAGAGGGACATATCAGCGCAAACTGTCCACAACAGTTTAAGGTATGCTGTAATTGTGGAAAGGAATGACATATCACTCGAGATTGTACGGTAGCAAAACCAAGTCCAGCGGGGATGGTGACTCAAAAGGTTGTCCCAGAAAAGTCAAAGTCAACGGTTCCTAGGAGAGCGTTTGTCGTGACTGGTCAAAATATGAGGAACCCAAACGAGGTGATCATGAGTAAGCTAATCATAAATTCTTGCGAAATTTATACATTACTAGATACCAGTGCTACCCATTCATTTATCTCACCTGCTTGTGCTCAACGTTTAAACTTGACTCCGGAGAAATTAGACTTTGACTTATCTGTGTAGACTCCGTTAGGAGAAACTTTCATCACATCCACTGTTTATAAATCTTGTTTGATCCAAGTTGGCACCATCACATTACCTGTTGACCTTATCTCTTTAAAGATACTTGCTTTTGATGTGATTTTAGGGATTGATTGGTTAACTACTCATCATGCCAAAATTGATTATTTTCGTAAGGTTTTTAGTTTTCATATTCCTAACCAACCTATTGTACGAATTCAAGCAACTAAACCACTAAAATCAATCACTGTCATATCAAGTCATAAAGCTATTCGTTTATTGAAAAATGGATGTCAAGCTTTCTTAGCCCATGTTATGGATTTGAATAAAGACACGTCAGATTTGAATAATATTCCTGTTGTTAGCAAATTTCCTGACATATTCCCTAAAGAACTTCTCGATATACCCCCAGAACGTGAAGCTGAATTCTTTATTGATCTTGAACCTGGTACAAAGCCCATTTCTAAAACCCCATATCGAATGGCTCCTATTGAACTTCAGGAGTTAAAGGTCCAACTACAGGAGTTGTTGGACATCGGTTTCATTCGTTATAGTACATCTCCTTGGGGTGCTCCTGTTTTATTTGTAAAGAAGAAAGACGGGAGTATGCGACTTTGTATTGACTATCGAGAATTGAACCATGTCACCATCAAGAATAGGTATCTGTTACCTCGCATTGATGACATGTTTGACCAGTTACAAGGAGCACAATTCTTTTCAAAGATAGATCTTCATTCTGGATATCATCAGCTGAAGATTAGAACTGAGGATATTCCAAAGACTACCTTTAGAACTCGATACGGGCATTATGAATTCTTAGTCATGTCTTTTGGATTGACTAATACTCCTGCGGCTTTCATGGATATGATGAACCGAGTATTCAAGGAATATTTGGATCAGTTCGTTGTTGTCTTTATTCATGACATTCTCATTTATTCCAAAAGTCGTGAAGATTATGAGCACCATTTGAAGCTGGTACTCCAATTGGCTTCGTGAAAATAAGCTATATGCCAAGTTGAAGAAATGCGAGTTCTGGCTTGAGGAAGTAGCATTCCTTGGCCACGTGGTGTCAAAACATGGAGTATCTGTTGACCCGACGAAGATTGAAGTGATACAAAGTTGGGAGCAACCGAAGACGGTACCGAAGTACGTAGCTTTCTGGGCTTAGCTGGTTATTATCGGAGATTCGTGGAAGGATTTTCTCGAATCACTACTCCGTTAACTCAGTTGACTCGGAAGGATACAAAATTCGTATGGAGCGAGGAATGTGAAAAGAGTTTTCAAGAGCTCAAGAGGAGACTCATTTCGGCACCTGTTCTAACAATCCATCTGGTTTGGATGGATTTGTTATCTACAGTGACGCTTCGGGCAAAGGGTTAGGGTTTGGTCTCATGGAACATGGGAAAGTCATAGCCTATGCCCGGCAACAACTTAAAGAATATGAGAGGAATTATCCTACTCATGATCTAGAGTTGGCAGCAGTCGTTTTCGCGCTAAAGATCTTGAGGCACTATCTGTATGGGGAAAAAGTGGAGATATATTCAGACCATAAAAGCCTCAAATATTTCTTCACCCAAAAGGAACTCAACATGCGGCAACGACATTGGCTCGAGCTATTGAAAGATTACGACCACACTATTCAATACCATCCTGGAAAAGCGAACGTGGTAGCTGACGCGTTGAGTAGACGATCATATGCGGGAACGAGTGCGATGTTGTTAACACAAAGGCCTATTTTGTGTGATTTACAAAAGATGAAGATAGAATTCAAGACTCCAGGGACCCATGCGATGATGTCAAGTATACGCATAGAACCGACTTTAATCGATAAAGTTAAAGTTGCTCAAGCCACAGACCCGGAGCTGATGCGTATGAAGAAGAAAGTAAAAGAAGGTGCTATTCCAGAAGCAAGAATCGATGACGAAGGAATACTTCAAGTCCACTCTAGACTTTGTGTTCCTAACGACTCTGATTTGAAATACAAAATCAAGATGGAGGCACACAATACACCGTTTCCAATCCATCCTAGAAGTACCAAAATGTATCATGATCTTCGACATACATTTTGGTGGAACAATATGAAGAGGGAGATTGCAAAGTTTATCTCGAGGTGTTTAACTTGTCAACGTGTAAAGGCAGAGCATTAAGTGCCTAAGGGTCCATTACAACCACTTGAGATTCCAAAATGGAAGTGGGAACACATTACCATGGATTTCATTACGGGTCTTCCCACAGTTTCTTAAGGCATAAATGCTATTTGGGTTATTGTTAACAGATTAACCAAGTCTGCTCATTTCTTGCCGATACGGGAGACTTATTCCCTTGAACGTCTTGCTCGTATGTACGTGAATGAGATTGTGAGGTTGCATGGCATGCCAGTATCCATAGTTTCGGATCATGACCCAAGATTCACTTCACGATTTTGGGTTAGCTTGCAAAAAGCTATGGGCACGAATTTACGATTGATTCGAAGATACCATCCTCAAATGGACGGATAATCGAGAGGACTATTCAAACTCTTGAAGATCTATTAAGACTCGTGTCCTAGATTTCAAAGGGAGTTGGGATAAGTATTTACCATTAGTGGAATTCTCCTACAACAACAGTTATCAGGCAAGTATAGGTGTGGCTCCATTTGAAGCATTATATGGACGAAAGTGTCGCTCTCCAGTATGTTGGGATGAGGTGGGAGAAGCAACATTGTTGGGACCAGAGTTGGTACGTATGACTACAGAAAAGATCCAAATGATTCGACAACATATACAAACGGCACAGGATCGACAAAAGAGTTATGCAGATCTTCATCGAAAGGACGTGGAATTTAGTATTAGGGATCATGTATTGTTGCGTGTGGCTCCATCGAAGGGAGTTACAAGATTTGGGAAGAGAGAAAAGCTCAATCCACAATTTATTGGTCCATTTCAAATTCTTGACCGAGTATGAAATGTGGCCTATAGACTCACATTACCTCCAAGTATGTCTCGTGCTCATAATGTTTTTCATATATCTGTGCTACGTAAATATGTGAAAGACCCGAACCACGTTATTGAGTTAGAACCGGATGAGATAGCCGAAGACTTAACGTATGAAGAGGTACCTGTCAAGATCTTGGATAGGAAGGAGCATGTCCTACGTACAAAGGTCATACCACAAGTCAAAGTTTTGTGGAGGAACCATGCTATTGAGGAAATGACCTGGGAGTTAGAAACAGAAATGAAAGCGAGGTATCCTCACCTTTTCGAAACACCATGTACGTATGTCAATTTCTAGGATGAAATTTCATAAGGAGGGGAGGTTGTAAGACCCCAACTTATTATAAATGAAATTGAATTTCCTCTATTGATTATTTTGAAATAGTAAGGGTTGATTTGATTAATGTGGTTAGTTATGGGTAAAATGCGCAAATATTTTAAATAAGCAAGTGGTTATAAAATATTCATTGTTGTCAGGGAATATTTGTTTGGTCGTGAAATATTCTTGTGCTTGGGAATATTAAACGACAATGCGAAAACCTTTGTGGGCCCCCATAACATGAAATCGATTGGATGAAGAAAACAACAAGTATAAGTTGTTTATAAATAACTACAGTAGTAGTTATATCAAGTAATCATCGTTAAAATACTCGGTGGTTAAAACACAGTAGCACACGGTATTGCACCAATTATTAATTTTTACGTAAGAAGGCACTACTCAATAATTGTTACAGTAATTACTGTTCAATATTTTATTTTATTGATTCAATAATTGCTGCGTTGAGATTTTATATTATTGTTGTTTCAATAATTGTCATTACATAGTATTTTCTTTTATCAAATCAATAATTCATACTATTTGAGTAATATTATTAGATAGCATTATTGGTAATGTCTAGAAAGTTTTGTCTAAGGAGAGGTTTGGTCACCTAATTACGCTCCAGTAAGGAGAAATCCTTATTGGAAAGCCCCCTCTTTCCTGGGAACGGCCTGGTTATCGATATTGTGATTCTGTAATATTATTTGTGAATAATTAATTATTGATTTATATGATAAGGAAAATATTCATTTTATGTGGATATAGATGGAGAAAATTTTAAAGTGACAATTGTTGAAAAATTGATATTTTATCTATTCTGATAAAATAATTCATTTAAATATATTATTATATTTTAATAATATAATAATAGTGATATTTTATAATGAATGTGGGATATATGAATATATGAGAAAGAAGAGTATTTTTGTTACTAAAATATTTAAAACATGTTTTTCATGTTTGTGGACCCCATTTCTTGATCGAAATTTGATTAAAGCACAGTAAAAATCATCCGTTTGTGGATTACGATCAATTTCTATTTGGAATTTGGAAAAACTTTCTTCTGCAAAGTTGTAGAGAATTAAATTTCCTATGGAATGAACATAAGATTTGAACTTGTTTGATAAAAGAGATATTTCTTATGAATTATTGAAGTTCTGAAGTTCCGGAATAATTGATTTTTGAAGTTTTAAATAATTTTTAAAAGAAAAACATTTTTAACAAGTTGGTGGGCCCTACTAGTATGTAAAATGAGCTGAAATCAGTTGGTCTTAGGTGGGCGTGAAATTTTTTTATTTATATTAATATTATATTAAATTTTCTGCTTTGGTGTTCTAAGTATTTTTCTATAAATAGAGTGCTTAGGTTAGAATTGAAAATCACACCAAAAACCAGTTTTCTCTCTCTTTCTCTCTTTATATTTTCGAGCGTATTCTTGTGAGTATTTTGATACTTTGAGTGTTGCTATACGGTGCAAGTTCCTTTCAGTATTATATCTAGTATTCCAACCAGAAGTACTATTCTTTCGAGGTAAGGGATATTATTTTTTTTTAAAAATGATATTATTTCTTCTAATATCATTATGCCGGAATATTGGTAAGATTTTTCTTGTGAAATTCTTGTCTTTTAGTGCGGGGTTACTATTCACGTATACGGCACTATTCACAGAAAAATTAAATTTTTGTTTTTGTCCAAAATATCAATTATGGATTCTAGCTTTGATTGTATCCATGTTTTGATCATTCTTGAATTTCACTTCACTATGGTTATTTATGAAGTATTTTTGAACTTGGATTGTTTAAAGTACGAATCCTTAATATTTGTTCTTTTGTTTCAACTTTGGATTCGCTTTTTTTAAAATATTTTTCATCATCCTCGGTCTTAAATGATGATATTATGAATATCTTTGGCACTGTGTAGTGCAAAGATGGTTGATTTTTTATGAATATCTTTGGCCCGTAGTAAAAGATGTACAGTGTTGAGATGAACATGATCAATCGATGAATATCTTTGGCCTGTAGTAAAAAGATGAATATTTGATTCAAGATGTATATTGATTGATGTTACAAGGATAAAATATTGATGATGGACTTTTAAATTCATAGATAATAGTATATTTCATTCTCTACGTAACTCTTCTATAAATTATTATTTCCGCAGTGAATATTGATCTGAACTTGTTGTCTATTGTATTTTATCAGATTTTTTTCCTGTTGAAGACTAATGATAATTTGTTCTATATTATCTTAGTCATAATATTCTTTACTGGGCTAGTTGAGCTCACCCTTTTACTTTTTGTTCTATTTTTCTTCTCAGGAGGCAAGAATGTAGCGAGTTCTAGTCGGGGTATGGAATGATGGTTCTAAAGAGTTGTTTTAGTAGTCCTCACCATTTTTGTAAAATAATGTATAAATAATTGTAATAAGGACTCATTTGAGTGTGAATATTGTCTAGATGACAATATTTGTATTTAAACTCACAGTTTATGTGTTGTCGTATTTTGCACGATAATTGTATTAATAAAGTTGTAGTTGTTTCTGTACCATGTTTTTGGCGACTTGGAATGGGTGTTGTATACCTATTTTGGGGGCGTCACATAGACTATTGCAATTCTTTAAGTAGAATAGCCAAATCTGTAATTTAGTTACTTAATCCGTCAAATTCTTCTCAAGAAACGGGATTAGACTGGTCAGAAGAAGACATGATTGGGTATAGGCTCGTGGCCTATTTGGATTTTGAGCAGGTAACAAGCCCAATTTTTTTCCTACAAAAGACTTATGTAGTTTAGTCTTAGGAATAATGAAAATGTTTATATGCTATGTGATATACCCATGTTAGGAATATTATCCTGCAAAACGGATGTTAATTGATAGCATGTACAAATATTCTTCGTATTTTCCATTACATAAAGATGAACATGGAATAAAATTACAAGTAAATGTTTTTACAAGTAATAGAAAATGGAAAGCATGTGAAGACTTCCTCCGCGTTTGGTTTATCAGAGGCTGGCCTATCTTAGGGTTACTCTTGCGACTTTTTGGCATGAAGGTTCCCAGATCATCGCAATCTACTTGACGAGAAGTTAATCTGGTCTTTCAACTGGAGCGAATCTGGGTGGTGCCTTTCCTGACCCTCGTTGGAATTAGTCTCCCTACGAGTTCAGTAATCAAACACCGACATAATAGCCTCCTGGTGGAGGAACCACACAACATACATTCACATACAACGTGTCTCAAAGTTTATGAAAATGATGACATGTGCGAAGCACTAATATCACAAATAGATATATTGTAGTGCACTAATTAAAATGCATTCGTACACATTCATCATAAATATAAATGCAACATTCACACATAAGCATATAACAGTTTTGAAAAGCTTGTAGTAGCAGCTTAAGCCCCTTTACTGGAGTCCCCAGCGGAGTCGCCACCTATCGACGTCGGGATTTTTATTTGTCCCTTTTCTGTTCTTGTTTTTTGTTGTTCTCATGTTATGTGAGATTTGTTTGAAAAAACAAGTGAAATAGGTCCGACATGTATCATGTCAACGATTTGACTGTAAGAGTCGCCAGTTGGTGTTTTTAACTGGTTGCACCAATGCAATCGAGAAAGGGTTTGCACATTGACCTAGTGATGTGACACTACTAAACGAGTCTGTGAAACCGAGATTCATTTGGGTTCGGGGGCTTGATTATGCGGAGGGAAGGTGTTAGGCACCCCCCGACTTCCGTGTTGCCACGGTAACCGCCACTTTTTAAGAAACTGTTATATGAATGTGTGTGTGTGTGGATCAATGTATAATTTATTTGGAAGTAGTGCGAGGCCTCGTTCGCGCCTATATACAAAGGGTTTGAATTTATATGAAAATTCAGTTTTAAACATGATATAGTAGTGAAATTTTGTAAAAGTGGTTTTTCAAACCCTGTGCTCAATAGTAATTGAGACCTTTTCATACTTCCATATTATTATTAAATGTTTGGCTTGTTTGCTTTTATTTTCGAGATGCGAAGCATCTTCGAGAAAATAATATATAGCGATCTTAGAACTCCTCTCGCACGACATAATGACCATCTAAGGAAATTCAAACACCGTGAATAATTTACAAGCTACTTACAGTAGAAAAAGTTCATCACGGGAACTGAATCTAGATTCGGTAGACTTAATCTGTGATCACATGATTCCTAGGCTTACATGATGATGCAGTGTATATGAAAAGCAGTAAGCAGTTATATATATAAAAGCTGTAAATATATATATAGACATGATCAACCACCACGAAGCACCTCTATGGGGGATCAAAATTGTAAATAAAGTAGTACATGCGATCAATCGTCGCGAAGTAAACTCCAGACGGGACTAAATGTAAATAAAGCAATAAAGACGATCAACCGCCATGAAGTAAACTCCAGGCGGGACGAAATGTAAATAAAGTAGTAAAAGGCCGTGAAGTAAACTCCAGGCCTGATAGAAATGTAAATATATATATATATATAGGCAAGTAAACACTCCAGATGTAAAATTCAGGCTCATCGGATATAATCCGACAACAGTTCATATATATAAGTGTGTATATATATATATATATAAGCAAGTAAACGCTCCAAACATAAGTCTAGGCTCAATCGAGACATAACTCGATAATGTTAGTCCATATATAAAAATATATACATATATAAGCATATATACAGACAGAAATGAAAACTACGGACCAAAGTCCGGGCATACACACACAACACGACTCTCAACTTGAAGAATAGTGTGTACAAAGATAAAGAGAAAGGCTTTATAGAGTGTGAGAAGGCTTACAGTGGGCTGCCAAGGCAGACTTCTATAACTCTAGATGGATAAACACTCAGCTCCCGCCGGTAAAATATAGCTATATGTGGGCTAACAGGTGTTAAAAATGAGAAAACACTCAATATGGGGTGTGTATAGAGCAAATTGGACAGGGCTTCCTCGCCTCTTTTTCTATTACAAATGGCCACCCCAAGCTCTATATTTATAGAGCTGGGAGCCACAGGTGTACCTATAAGAGCCGCAGGTGTACCTGCGGCAGCCGCAGATGCACCTACGGCTGCCTGGGGTGCCCCGGGCTCTGTGGGTCCTGCCATCTCGAAGTACGTGCACTCGTGCACTGTGATGTTCGCTTGAACTTGCAGAACTTCAATTTGAGCATCCGAACGAGGTGTACAAGACCTTCTTCGGACCGCTTTTGTTGAGAGTTACGCAATGATATGGGATTAGAGGTGGTACGAAGTCAGGAAGAGGGGACCATGCCCATGGTCTTCAAGCTTCAAATTCTATTTGGTGTGCTGCCACGCGTAATAGTCACTCGGGATTGGAACTCATTGCCTCTTGTGGGACATTGTTGTGTAGAAATGTATGTATGAAATGTTGAGATGGTGCGCTGGGGTTGAGGTGGAAAGATTACAATTTTTCCCCTCACCAGGGTTGTCTCCGGTTTGGGCTGATAGCAGACGTTGCTCAGGGTTACATCTGAGATTGGACTGCTGCAAGTGTTTGAATTCTCGCAGGGTCATCTTTAAGTGTGCCTATCTTTCCGGTGTTAGCTTCGGGTCTTTGGAATGAGTGCCTCGGCAGGAGGTCTGAGAATGAAGCTGATTGCATGCATTTGAAATAAGCATTTCCAGAGTTATCGCCGGAACTGTAACAGCATTCCTTGGGGTTATCTCCAAGGATGAAACTCGGGGTTATCTCTGAGGTTGGAATTGATACTCCCGGTGTGTGTTTCGGGGTTGAGACTGAACTTTCGGTACTATCCGGAATGGATGTGAACTGTCCTCTAGGGTTATCTCCAAAAGACGAATATGCCCTCCTGTAATGTTAGTAACAAGCGTGCAGAAAATTTTGACTATCTACAGTGTGTATGTGTTATATGTTCGCATGCTAAGCAATGAGGTGTGACTTAGAAAATAAAATTGTTAATGTTCGCTGGGGGACGGTGGCCATTGCCCCATCCTAGGCCAAATGACTAAGACAACAATACTGCAGGTAGTGTTGCTTGACTGTTTAAATTGTAAGTTGGACTTTTAAGCATATGTGTATGAATGTCTTAAGCTTCAACGCTTAACTTAAGTGATGTTTTAGGAATATGAGCAAGTAATGGTTATATAAAACCCAGATTTATTAAGTTTGCAAAATGAAAAATTGTGAATCATGCATCTAAGAGTTTTAAATGTGTAATGAACACATAGCTAGTAAAGTGTGTGATAAAGGTGTATGAATGTTGATATCGAGTATGAGTGACTACAATATACTTATATATACATAAAAATACTAAGAGTATGATAAGAAAGTGAAACGAAGGTTTTAAGAACCAAGTTAGAGAACAATGTAACAAATGTTATTACATTGAGATTGTAAGGAAATGTATGACTAATGGATATGAATCCATGATTATAAAATTGTGTAGGAATACACGAAGTGTAGATAATGATAAGCAGTTAAGTTGTAGTTGCTAATCTGCGAGCCAGATAAGTCTTTTAGTTCTTATTTGCTCTGTAATGTTGATAACTTTTGATTGATTTATGCTATGATATGAAATGATAAATTATATATGAAATGCATATGAGATATGTATGAAATGAATTATGTTATGCTAGGAAATGTGGAAATGTCTATGAGATATATTTGAGATTGAAAGTCAATCTACGATTATATGTTTTGTAAGTTAATATCTATACTTGTTATGTGAGAAGCAGCATGTGTATGAGTTAAAAGCTTATGATTATATGAATTGTGCATGATATTATGTGCTATGTGACGCATGAAAACTATTAGAATTGCTGGGATGTTGAGCTCACCACTTTTACAAGTTAAGGACTCATAGTAAAGTTACGTGCTACTTGCTTGATAGAGTTCTATAGTATCACAATATGATTGAATTGTTTACCTGAAGTTAAAATCTCGAACCATGTTTTAGGTTTTAGATGATGTACTTGATAGTTGTTTAACTCTTGTAGAGTTGTAAAGTCGTACTATTCGACACATAAAGAACATCGAATTAAGATATAAATTTTATAAATGTAACTCTGATGAATCGAAGCATTGAATGAATTTGATTCATAGATATGTGAATGATGAAGGTTGTGATCCGAGGAAATGAATAAAGGATTCCAAAAAATTTTAATTATTCCGCATCTTATTAAGTATAACATCGAATATGATGTAAAAACAAGAATGGTTAATTATCAAGATCGGGAATTGACTTATGAAGGTTTTGGGATCGATTCATAGATCTTGGAAACAGAAAGGAATGAATATATTAATTAGTATCAAAGTTAAGTTGTATTCATTAAATTATGAATGGAAGTTGTTAATGGTTAGACGAAGATAGTATCTTGACGCACCAGCTCCGAGGTACTGGATATCCAGATTTGGGGGCGTTACATCCATGCCCATAAGGAGCCCGACCCTTGTATTTTCTAGTTTTCATTTCGTCACTTAAATGATTTTTAAATCAAATTAATGAAGATCTTATAAAATAGAAATTGCATCGGGATGGATAGACTTAAGAAAAAATCAAATAATTAGAACCCCGAGTTCTAAACCACCCCCTAAAGATGCTTCGAATCTCAATAAAATCAAACGAAACCGCTTCAAGGATCAAAAGATAGGCTTAATATAAGATAAAATGAAGTATCAAAGGCCTCAAATCCTATGTGAGCGAAAGGGTTTAAAAATCATATTTCAAAACCTCACTTTTATATGCTTTCATATCTGTTAAAACTGAACTTCTTAATAAATCAAACCCCTTCGTATATAGGTTCAAATAGGAATAACACTACTTTCAAGAACAAAACATCTTTGCAAAATAAATCAAAAAGCTTTCAACACACACACTTCAATGCATAGCGAATGAAAAAGTAGTTGTAACCGTGCTTCACGGAAGTCGGGGGTTACCTAAGACCTTCCCCTCGCTTAAGCAAGCCCCCAAACTCTATGAATCTCGAGTTCCATACTAGTTAAATAAAGTCACATATTGGACCATATTGCGAAAACCTTTCAAAACTCGGATGAGTTGATACATCCATTTAAACTCATACCAACTTCAGGCTCTGTCTAATTCGGCCCAATCGCATTAAAATCAAACTTTTCAAATCGTCGACATTTGGGTCGGTCTTTTACTAAAATTACACCTTTGCAAGATAAATCAGCATAGATCACCTGAAAGGTACTAAAAAACAGAAAAGGGAAAAACACGGCGTCGACAGGTGGTGACTCTGCTGGGGACAGTAGAGGGCATAAGCCGCATTTAAATCTTTTCAATTCCCTTTTATCTGCATATGTGTGAGTGTTGTCTTTAGCTTGAATGGATGTGAATGAATGCTTTATTTACAAAACTTTATATTAGCGCTCCGCACAATGTCATCATGCATTCGGTGAGACGCGATGTATGTGAATGTATGTTGTGTGATTCCTCCACCAAGAGGCAAACCCATCGGTGGCTGATTATTGGACTCAAGAGAGCATAATCCCGCGAGGCTCAGGAAAGGTGCCACTCAGATACGCTCCAATTGAATGATTGGATTAACTTCCTATCTAGTAGATTGCGATGATATGGTAACCTTCATTCCGAAAAGCTCGTGAGAGTAAACCTAAGATAGGTCAGCCTCTGATAAACCAAACGCGAAGGGAAGTCTCTTCATGCCTTTCCGTTTCAATTCCATGTCAAATATTAAATGTCAATTCATGTCAGATATTAAAATTTCATGTCAAATATCAAATCATGTCATGTTATCCTGTCATCCAAATAACTAACCTTTGTTTTGTAGGAAAACAATAAAAACCCCCTAAAAACTAACACATTGCCCAACATACATACTATTAGTGTTTGTCAAGACTAAACTATCAATATTTTTGTAGGTAAGATTGGTTATATTACCAGATCAAATATAGGAAGGCACAAAGCCTATCCATCGACATGGCTAAAAGTACCCCATCTAACCTTGGTTTTGTATCTCGAGAAGAATTCAATGGACTTAAAAAATTAGATAGCAGAGCTGGCTACCCTACTGAAAGAACAAAGTAAACACACTCAGGGCCACAAGATGCCTACTCAATCAGAATCCTCTGTGCAAGGGGGCTGTCATGGTTCTAGCCAAAAGGTACAGATAACTACACTCCACTCTAGTGAGGGAACCACCAACAAAACCCCTAAAATTACTAACCTCAGGGATGACCGAAAGACCGGAGATATAAGAAAGAAAGTCCAACAAATGGAAAAAACCATCCGGTCAATCAAAGGGACTGGAAACTATGAAAGTGTCAATTATTTTGATCTCTGCATATTCCTAGGGTTTCGATATCTTGACAAATTTCAAGTCCCAGAGTTTGAAAAGTATAATGGACCAGGAGATCCATATAGGCACCTAAAAGTATACATTGGTGAGTTAGGGTCTTATGCTGGAGATGAAATCCTCAGAATGCAGCTTTTCCAAAAGAGTCTCGCTAGAGAGGCTAGGGCATGGTACGCCCGACTTAACAAATTAAAAATCCACAACTGGGAAGAAATGGCCCATGCCTTCTTAAATCAATAAATCTTTCAATCACAAATGGCGCCAGATCGATATCAGGTGACTAAAGTCAAGAAGCAGAATAATGAGTCATTTCGTGAGTATGCACAAAGATGGAGGCGAAAAGCAGCTCTAGTAAACCCGCTTATAAGCAAAAATGAGATGGTGATGACTTCATAGACATCCAAGAGGCACCTTACTATGAAAGGGTCCTAGCAGGAATAGGCAAGCCATTCTCGGAGATGATCAAACATGGTGAAATGGAAGAGATGGGTCTAAAAGCGGGAAAGATTATAGACATCACGGCTTTGGAAGAAGTCGCAGCGCTCCTAAAAGGGTACTCATAAAAGGAGATAAAGATGTATCCCTCGTTTTACAAGGGCAAGCTAGGGGAGCCAACCATAGTCCCCCGATTTGGAAGAAGGAAGGCAATCTATCATTATAACAACATGCTACATTCAACCAATGCCAGGACTGAAATAGAAATTTTGAAAGAATGGAAAATTGGGTGTTCACTCCACTAGGCGATTCCGTTGAAAACATATTGGCATTATTAATCAGCCAGAAGAAAATTACAGAATTGGCTCCATCTTTGGATCTAAAAAGTAAAAGATACAATTCAAGCCAGAGATGTGTTTACCATTCAGGGTCTCCAGAACACGATACACAATATTGTTAGTCCTTAAAGTATAAAATCCAAAATTTGATCAAAAGTTGTGATATTGTGGTCCAACAATCTGACCAGCTAAATGTCAACACCAACCTTCTGATGCAGCATGATAATCGTAAGTACATATGAAGGATGGAGGAATACCCCCAAAGGAATAGAATAAATGTCCTAAAGTGGGAAAATTTGGAGGAGGGTATGATAGTTATGTAAAAATTGGAGAAGATCCAGAATCAAGTAACTCTACTAGCTAAGTTGATAGTGCGCCAACATCAGGATACAAGGTAGCTTTTCACTCAATTATCAAAACACCAAGAGAAGAAAGAGATTAGCCAGAATACAGGCCTATATCCCTCCGAAATGATCTAGCTAACTGAAAAACATCAAAGTAGGCTGAAAGGGTAAGAAAAGTGGAATGATAAAATTACTAGAAGACCTCGCCAGTGAAAAAATCGATAAGAGGAATGCGAATTCTCAAAGAAGAAGGATCCAATAAGAGAATGAAAAGTCACCCCTCTAAACAAATCAAATGAAGAGATGTTACACTTTCTGATAGGAGAAGAAAAGATTACTGAGTTACTACCTCCCACAAAACCTAGGACAAAGAGTTATGATTCCATCAAGATATGTCTCTACCGTACTAACTCACTTGGACATGCGAACGAGGAATGTTGGTTTCTACCACATAAAATCCATAATCTAATTGGAAATGAATAGTTGAAGATATCCACTCGAGACAGACAGTTCAAAGGAAGTAACAATTATGAACACCAATCCTGGAAGAACACAAGGTTGACTAGTCATAATGCGGGAAGAACCCCCTAAGGAAATTCCTCCACCACCGTCAAACACCCTGTTACCCGAAGTTTAGCCACCACATTCCTGATCCTACCACCCTAGGTGATGAGGAGGAAATATTTATCCTTTCCAATGAAGAAAAAGGCAAAAGGGAATGTTCCTCGCGAGAGATGCAACTGCAGTTCAGGAGAAAATTCAAAATTGAGCCATCTTAAAAAGATGATGGAATAGATCAAGAAAAAGGAGGTGAGGTAGTTGGGGAAGCCAACCCATCAAGGAATTAAGAGCTCATCCTTTTTGGTGACAAGTCCAGTTTAAGCATTCCGGAGGGATGTGCCAAATCAGGAGGTGATCCAGTTATGGCATTGATTGAAGATATTCGCTACAAGGAAGTAACCTTAAGCGCCAACATCGAATACAACAGGACCACTAACAAGTGAACTATCAAGCCTCAGCTAACCAGGAAAGCTTAGATCTAGAGGATACAGTTGTAGGTTCTAGGAGATGTTAGGACGTTATCACTTTCTTAGCATTATGTCTTTAACTTTTCCATGCACATAACAAAATCAAAAAAAGAAAGAAAAAAAAATAGTATCTTAATATCCAAGTGTGAACTATGTAGACCTGATCTCCTCGCATAGGAGTACGCAGACATCCATCTGTTCTGCGGTCTAACCTCTACAAAATCATAAAACCCATTCAATGGTTCAACAATTACTAGATATAACTTCTTAAAACTCATCAAGCCTGAACTATGAAATACTTGATCTCCCTCCAGCCACGGGAGTATGTAGGCAGCCATCTATGGTGTGGTCTAACCCTCAAAAGAAACATCTAAACCTAAACACTAACCCAAATATAAACCTAAACACCAATCCCAAGACACCAATGTTTACACCCAATAAAAATCCTCAAAGTCAGCGACCCATATTGAGAAGACCCAACGGTACCTCAATGTCATTCCAACAAATCTAGCACAAGTCTAAGAAAGGAAAAGACAACGATACATTAAGACAGCCAGTTACAGGGAAGAAATAGCAATCATCCTAAGATGCAACCCTTCAGCAACTCATCACTCCTGAAGTACAAGAAGACATGATCTCCGTTGACCTACAGAAGTGCTTAGGTGAACGTCATGGTATAGTCTATCTCATACCCGACGACCTATTCCCCAAGATAAAGGCAACCAATCAATCCTTACATATCATACCAAGCTTAGTTGAAGCCATCGTCTCACAAAGAAAAATGAGATCTTAGGTCCAATATAGTGGAATTCGAAGGCATCTAGACATCAATAATCAAAGTTGAAGCAATGTCATAGCTATATATCAAACATGATCATCAGCAAGTACAGATACAACCCAAGGTGATCACAACAAAATGTTGACTCAACAATGTAGGTTGACACCCTCAATCATAAGTCTTCATCAAATCAGAAGAAATTCATCAAAGCCAATTACACCCATAAGTCAGAAACAATGATTCGGGCATCTAAGCATCAAAGCCCAAATCCACTACCTGTTGACCATATGGGTCCAGGGGTAATAATAATAATAATAATAATAATAATAATAATAATTATTATTATTATTATTATTATTATTACTACTACTACTGTTATTGTTATTGTTATTGTTATTGTTATTATTATTATTATTACTGTTATTGTATATATACTTAATACTCCTAGTCTGTACTGTATGCATTTTGCCCTAGCCCCTTGCCCCTTGCCCCTTGCCCCTTGCCCCATTCCATTCCCTATTCCTCATCCTCTTCTAGCCTCTCGACTCTCCGGCCTCTTCCCGTCTCAATCTCCGGCCTTCATCGTCTGTCTGTCTCGCCGTTTCGTAACTCTGCCTCTCCCCGTCGGCCGAAATAGAAGCCAATCTTAAAGCCCTTAATCTCAAATACCCATCTCAAATCCGTCCGCCGTGAAGCTCTATCTTCACGTTGGTGGAAACACACCCAATTCTAAATGGATTATATCCGATTAGGTCACTTCATATTCCTTTATCAAGACCCCCAAAATTGAAGAATCAGAAGGTGAAGAGGAAAATGATGAGGAGGAGAAAGATGCTTGGTGGGTATTGAAGATTGGGTCGAAAGTTCGAGTTAGAGTAAGTGTTGAGATGCAATTGAAGACTTTATTGGACCAACTTCATGTTGATTTAGTTTGGAAGGGAGTTTGGGCCATGAAGTTTTTCAATGAGGAAGGTTATAGAAGTTTTATGACCAAGTATCAAGAGTGTTTGTTTGAGAATACTTATGGGGTTGAATTCAACGATGCTAATAAAGTTAAGGTTTATGGGAAGGAATTTATTGGGTGGGCAAATTCCGATAAGGTAGATGATTCTGTTTGGGAGGATGTAGAGGATAGTTTTGTGAAAAACCCCAATTTGGCTACCCCTGTGAGGGTAACTCATGATTTGAGGGAGGAATTTGAGGAGGCTGCTTATGAGGGAAATATACGGAGTTTGGCTTTAGGTGCATTGGATAATAATTTCTTAGTTGGGGATTTAGGGATTCAGGTTGTACAGAATTTTAATCATGGGATTTCTGGGAAAGGAGTGTGCGTGAATTTTGATGATGGGAAGGGTAGTGTAGCTTATTCGACATCTAGAAAGGCTATTCTTATGAAGGCTGAAACTACTGTTCAACCTATATTTTCATCACATTCTTGTTACTTTTTTCTGGGTGGTTTACTCATTATTTTTGGTTCCCTCAACATCTCCTTTATTGTTATCTTTTTTATTTGTCTTGGGTTCCTTTTTTTCGTAATCATGTTGAAACTTATGTCCATATCAACGAGTTTTTATTTATTTATTGAATTTGAAGTGACTTTGGATTTCTTCGGTCTTGTCCTGCAGTTTCTTAGAATTAGGTGATTACTAATGTGTAAATATACATAAACAAATTTGATCATCTTCATGTTGCTAATTAGGTTCAGGAACAACCTAAACTTTCTAGCAAGACCCAGGCTTTTCTCACATCTTCAAAAGAACCAAGTCTTAAGGTTTGGTTCCTACTTTTCATAATTTTTTGGAAGCTGATTATAAAACATATTAGGACATTTGACTGTGTGGTCGGTATCATTCCACCCCTTACTCTTTATGTGGCATATTGATATCAATAAAGAGAGACTTGTTTTGGATCCCTGCATTTTTCAATATTGAACCTGATGAAAGCTTTTATGTTATGTTGGTTTCTACTATATTTCTGTTAGAAGTTATGATTCCAGCACTAGTACAAAGTACTAAATAGACAACGCTTAAACCACAACGTTTTTATAAAATTCACCTCTTACACCGTTCGCTTTTGCATTCAGGTACTGGCTACTTGTTCTGCACCTGTATTAGTTTGTTTGACTAGAATTATATATCTAATTTTTGGTGTGAAAAAGTATACTGATAATTTCCGTACCTTCTGATTTAAGGAATATGCTTATATGATCTGGCTAATTATCTGATAAAGTATTAGGCTTGGTCTTTCTAGTTCAAAATTTCATGCCCAACCCTCCTAAAGATTAATTATACCGGAGAAAAAATTTAAGACTTGTATTATTATTGTCAATTTTACTACGATGGAAAATCAGTTAAAACTCACAAATAGTTGAATTGGCATAAAGGAATATCATTTGCACTCTATGATAACCTAATATTTTTGGGTAACATGCATTGACAAGGAACCTCAATTTCAGTTTAGCACTTCAGTGTTTGATGGAGCCCACTTTTGGGTCGCAATTGTTATGCTTCAAACAAGAAGGATTTCTACTAGGTGCTGGAAGTTCATCAGGTTCTAATGTGCATTTCTCCTCCAGTGGAATTGTGCAAGGTCATGCTTATTCATTGTTGCAGGTATGTTCATTTGAGATCCTTATCTAATTATTTTTATGGCAAGATAGCATCATCAATTTTGAGATATGTGACCACTCTTCTATTTAATTTTTCATAGGTCAGAGAAGTAGATGGCCACAGACTTGTTCAGATTCTCTGTCCTTAGTCCTTACCTTCTACTCAAGAACAAGTTTATTGAAACATAAACTTAGTTATCCTTAGTCCTTAGTCCGTATGTCTAGTTATATTGGTCCCCTTAATCCAACTTGATGAAGGATTCCTTGCAGAATTTAGTGCACAACTGCGGCAGGTTAATTTAGCGGATTTTTATATTTTTCCAATTTTTGCATATACTAATTAGTTATCGCTTGATCTGAAAGTAATTCGGATTTGGGTCACATGTGGCTTATTGAAACATAAACTTAGTACATGTATTGATCAAAAACACGTAGTATGTAACTTAAAATTATGGTGCTGCAGTCATCTGGTGGGAAATTGATTAATTACAGTGATGCAAATGACATTGATTAATTAGTTACTGATTCCTTTTCATTTGCAGGTAAAAGAAGATAGGGACAAGCCAAGGCTAGAGGCTATGTTACAAAAAGTATTGCAGCTCTATGCTTCCAAGGTCTTGAATTTAAGCTGGCAAGAAACCAAACATTATTCATTGCCATGATTGGCAGACAGCTTTTGTTGTACGAATGATTAGACCATAGTTTTTACTTTTTCTTTCTATATTTCCTGAATTTATTAGTCTTATGTTCTGACCGGATGATTTCTCTTGTTTTATAAGGCACCACTGTACTGGGATCTATATGCACCGAAAGGTCTGAATTCAGCTAGAGTCTGTTTTACATGTCACAATTTTGAGTATCAAGGGACTGCACCTGCTTCAGAATTAGCATCTTGTGGTCTTGATGTTAGCCAATTAAACAGGCCAGATAGGATGCAGGACCACTCATCTCATGACAGGGTCTATCCTGTTAAGGTAGTGGGACTTTTATTCAACTATGACCTACTTGGAGTGATTTTATCAAGTTAAGGTAGTGTATGTTAACATGTTCCTATCTTTTTCAGGGTGCCATCGTGTTCTCTAACATTTTAACAACATTATCACCAACCTATACACGAGGTGCGGACTGTGGAGGTATGGATACTATAGTGACTCGCTCTATGATGCCATTCTTTTTTTATTACAAGGAAAGAGCCCAATGATGCCATGTAAATTGATGTAATAAGTTTAGGGACAGGTCGCTGGATTGGGGAAAACAAACTCTGATATATGTATGTGTGTGTGTGTGTTAAATTTTTGACTCATTACATACACTTAGACTCCCTAAGAAACTACCAAGTATAGTTCCTAGATGCCTAGGCTCCTTGGCAGAAGTACTCTACTAAATCTTGCTCACTAGATCAAGTGATCAACTACGCATCACTTTAATAAAGGATGAGATCAGATATCATAAACTAACCAGATTCACTAATAAGCCTTTGGGAACAGAATCTACACAGTCTGACTCTTAATTCTAGATTAACCCTTTATACCAGGTATTTGATTTACTACTGTTCTGGTTTTACCCAAAGATTGTTTTTGTGCAACTGCTTTTTGATGACTGCATATTAAATTTTTTGACAGTTCTTCCTAGGGGATTACCGCCCCCTTATTCAGGACACACAGGGGAATGTTGTTGATCAGGTTAGTTGTTCATTCCTTGTCAATATTTATTGTGCTTGTTAAGATCACATCTTCAGACTTCAATGCATGTGCTCCATATTTATGTGCGTCGTAAAAAGGAATCAGCAAGTATTTTTAGGTATAAAAATTCAATATAAAAAAAGAGAGAACTTTGGGTGATATGCATCTTCAATTGGGAGCTTACGAGAAAATAAAAATGAAGCTAGAAAATTGCCAAATTATGGAAAGATTATGGATATAGGCCTCAGTAACTTATGAAGGGAGAAGTCTGCTAAACTTATGTGTAGTCTAAGTTTCATTTATTCTCCCTTCATCCTAAATTAGGTGACCTCAAGAACACAGTTGTTATAACCAATCATCAAGGGTAAAGTCAGTATAACCTTACTTGACAATTGAGATCAATTTTACACTTTTAGACTACTTAGTTTAGTTAGATCATTAGTTTCCCTTGTTCTTCTTGTTGACAATTGAGATCAATTTGCTTCATTTTCCTGAATTGTTATTATTTTTAAATATGAGTAGGAAGACTGCTTCTACGACTTGCCTTACAATACTGGGTATCAAATTTCCGTACATACGTTTACGGAAGACAAGTGATTGAAATTATGAAGTGTACTCTCTATATATGTAGATATATACTTTGATTGAAGAAGCTGTGGTAATTTTTAGATGGTTAATTGTAAAGATAATGAATGATTATGTAGTGGATGATTTTATTAAGTAAATAATATTTTAGTTTTTATATTTTTGTCATTATTTGTTATGGGAACATTGTAAGTACCTAGTGACAAAAAAAATGTCAAATTTTGATTTGGCAACAATATAATTCATTACCAAAGCATTGAACAAGTTTTAATATAAGAATTGTGCGACCCCCAAAATAGGTATCATCACCCATTCTCGAGGTTGTCAATACAGTAAGATGAAACAACTACAACTTTATTATTACATGAAGAATAATTGTGAGTTTGAATACAAATATTATCTTCAGGACAATATCTATACTCAAATAAATTCTCATCACATTTATTGATACATTATTTTATAAAAATGGTGAGGACTACTAAAACAACTCTCTCTAAAACTTTCATTTCAAACCCCAAATTGCATCGCATTTATATTCTCGCCTCCCGAGAAGAAAAATGGAACAAAAAAGAAAAGGGTGAAATTTCAATTATTTAAAGTAAAGAATATTATGACTAAGATAATATACAACAAATTATCATTAGTCTCAACATGGGAAAAAATCTAATAGAATCTGATAGACAACAAGTTTTTAAATCAATATTCGCAATGAATAATAATTCATTAGAAGAGTTAAGTAGAGAATGCAAACTACTATCTTCTATGTATGAATTTAAAAGTTCATAATCTATCTTTTATCCTCATAACATCAATCAATATATATCCGGAATCAAATATTCATGCTGCACTTCTATGCCAAAAGATATTCATCATTAATTCGTGTTCATCTAAACACTGCTCATCTTTGTACTACTGGTACCAAAAGATATTCTTCGAAATCATTCATCTTTGCTTTCACTGGGCCAAAGATATTAAATCGATTAGTCATGTTCATCTAAACACTGCTCATCTGCAGACTACTGGCCAAAGATATTCTTCGAAATCATTCATCTTGCTTGACTACTGGCCAAAGATATTCCATAATATCATCATTTAAGACCAAGAAGATGATGAAAAATATTTTTAAAAAACGAATCCAAGGTGAAATAAAATGATGAGGATTAAGGATTAAGGATTCAGACTTTGTTTTATCCGCGTCAAAAATACCTCAAAAATAATCACAATTGGTGTAAAATTCAAGAATGATCGAAAAAACATGGATACAATCAAAGTTTAGTATCCGAATAGATATTTTTAGACGAAAAGAAAATTTTTATTTTTTTCGATGAATAGTGTCAGATTCGTGAATAATTGTCGATATCGTGAATAAGAATCTCACACCAAAATTCCAAATTTGATAAAAATTTCGGATCGATATTTCAACATAATGATATTGAAGAAATAATATCATTCTGAAAAAATAATATCTCTTACCTCGAAAGATCAAGATTTAATGTAAAAACAGGATATAGGCTATGACTTGAACTTTGACCAGATAAAGCAATACTCAAATTATACTCAAAATACTCACGAGAATACATTCGATAATATAGAGAGAAAACTTGGGTTTACGGTGTGATTTTCAATTCTAACCTAAGCAGCCTATTTATAGGAAATTGCTTAGAATCTAAAAGCAGAAAATTTAATATAATAATATTATATATATTACAAATTTCTCGCGCACACTTAGCATCCGAAATCAATAATCTTAACACATGTTAAATGAGTCCCAACAATGTAAAAACGTTTTTGTAATTAAAAATATTTTAAACTTCAAAAAATTAATTATTTTGAACTTGAACTTCAATAATTCATAATAAATAGCCCTTTTATTAGAAAATTGAATCTCATGATTTTTATAGGAAATTCAATTTCTACAACTTTGCAGAAGAAAGTTTTTCCAAATTCCAAAGCGAAATCAAAGAAATCCACAAACCAGGCGATTTTACGAAATTTATAATCAAATTCGATCAATAAATGGGGAATTCACTGAGCATGTTTAACATGTTTTAAACATTTATTGCAACAAAAATACTCTTCCTCCCTCAGTATACTCATATATCACACATTCGTTGTAAAATATCACCATTATTATATTATTAAAATATAATAATACATTTAAATGAATTATCTTATCGAGAAAAGATAAAATTTTAATTTTCAACAATTGTCACATTAAAATTTTCTCCATCTATATCCACATAAAATCAATATTTTCCTCATCGTATGAATCAATAATTAATTATTCACAAATAATATTTAGAATCACAATATTGACAATGAGGTAGGTTAGGGAAAGAGGGGCTTTCCAATAAGAATTTCTCCTTCTTGCGGCAAGCAATTAGGTGACCAAACCTCTCCTTGAGATGCGAACTTTCAGACATTGCTAATAATGTTATCTAATAATATTATTAGGATAATATGAATTATTGCTTTGATAATGGAAAATTGTGTAATGACAATTTATTGAAACAACAAAGTAATATAAAATATCAATACTGTGAATTATTGAATCAATAAAATAATCGAGCGATAATTCTCGTAACCATTATTAAGTAGTGCCTTCTTACGTAAGAATCGATAATTGGTGCAATACTGGTAATGCTACTATGTTTTAACCATAAGTATTTTTAAGATAATTATGAATAACAACTACGTTGTTATTTTTAAACAACTTATATTTGTCGCTTTCTTCATCCAATCGCTTTTCGTTATGGGGCAATATACATGGTGCATATTGTCAGTCGCATTTAATATTCCCCGACAATGAAGAATATTCCACGACCAAACGAATATTCCCCGACAACAATGAATATTTTATAACCACTTGCTTATTTTGAAATATTTGCGTATTTTACCCATAACTATCCACATTAATCAAATCAACCCTTACTATTTTAAAGTAATAAATAGAGAAAATTAAATTTCATTAATAATAAGTTGGGGTCTTACAGCAACAATTTTTTATACATTTAGCAACAAATTTTCGTTGCTAATGGCATTAAAAATATAATATTTGGAAACGAAAAATTAACCTAATAACAACGGAGAGGATATTGTTGTTAATACTAACATAAAAGGCAACATTTTTTATCGTTGCAAATCATATCAACTTTCGTTGCACATATAAAGAAATGGCAACATATAATGTCGTTGCTAATCGACGACTTTCGTTGCTATTGAAAAATAACCAGCAACAAACATTTTCGATTCTTGATTGATTCAAAGATAATGTCATTGCCAAATACTATAATCAGCAACAAAAATCGTTGCTAAAAAGTTTACATTCCGCAACGAAAGCAAGCTTAGGCAACAATTTTCATAATTTACTGCAACGAAAAATGTCGTTACAAAATGGTGTCAATTGCAACGAAAATGCATGGTTGTTGCAAAAAAAAAAGAGTTCGTTTCGTTGCCAATTAGCAGGCTTTTGCAACGAAATGGGGTTTTTAGCAACGAAATTTTAATTATTCTGCAACATTATATTTCGTTGCTAAAGGAATGATGTCTCTGTACGAAAGCCAAACTTCGTTACAAAATGTAATACTTTTGGCAACAAAAAAAACGTTCGTTGTGGAACAATTAGCAACGCTCATTGCGCAACAAAAGACGCAATGACATTAAAGTCGTTGCCAAAACCCTTTTGAAATGAAATTTGGCACCTTTAGCAACGAAAATTGGTTGTTGCTAAAGCCCCATTTTTTTGTAGTGATATGTTATATATTATTAAATCAATAATTGAGACAACAAAGTTATTCATATTATTATTTGCAATATTGTCTAGAAATTCTGTCAAGGAAAGGTTTAGTCACCTAATTGCGCGCTAATAAGGAAAAATCCTTATCGGAAAGCCCCCTCTTTCCTGGGAACGACCTGGTTGTTAAATATTGTGAGTTATAATATTAATGATGAATGTTATTAAAAATCAAATTTGAGTTCGGAGTTGAATTTGGAGACGCGGACGTGATATTTGAGTCTAGAACGATGAAATTAGTAGAAATAGACTATAAACACAAAATTTGTCGAGGTTAACTTTTTGGTCAAAAAAGTCAACAGTTGACTTTTTCAAAAAAATCAAACTTCGAAATTTAAAAAATGAAATTTTTGAGAAAAATATCTCCATTGTGTTGGAATTGTTAGTGTTAGTGGAAATCGACATTTATTTCGATAATAATTGATGTCTTGAGGTTATATTAACCAATCGGGTAATTAATAGAATAAATGAGCAATTAATTCACATGATTATAACTATTTGTTCACATGTGTATACTATTGATTCACATTCATGTATTATTAGGGGAGGTGGTGCAAGATTGATAATACCTGCATGACTAAGTTAAAAATGGAGGTATAGATGGAAGTCTTATCTTTGTAATTCAGATTTTCACATGATTATAACTATTGAGTCACATGAATGAACTATTAATTCACATGATTTACTATTAGGGGAGGTGGTGCAAGTTTGATAATACTTGCAGGACTAAATTAAAAATGAAGAAAAAGAAGGTATTTATATCTTTGTAATATTTCGAGCCCCAAAACGTGCAATTATCAAAACTATATTTTCCTATAAATAGAATCTCATTCTTCCTTCATTTCTCACCAATTCACTAAAGCTTTAGAGAAATTATTATAGAGAGAAAGAAAAAGAGAAGTCTACTACCTCACTATTACTGTATCTAGTCTTCTTCTAAGGTAAGGGGTATTATTCTTTCGTATTCATGAAGAGAGTAACTTTCTTTCAATACTCGTAAGAGTTGTTATTCCATTCTTTATTATTATATTGGAATAACACATCATATGCAATCGCATACATGGTGAAATTCTTACGTTATTCCATTCTTTATTATTCTATTGGAATAACACATGCATCTTGATCTATCGCACGCACAGTGAATTCTGTTGTTGTTATTCCATTCTTTATTATTATATTAGAATATCCCATGCATGCGGATTACATGATTTGGTTCCATTATTTATTATTAGTTGGAATATCACATGCTGTGAATACACGTGACTGGTTCCATTCTTTATTATTCATTATGAATAACCATGCATGCTTGATCTATCGCATGCATGGTGAATTCTTTACATTATTACATTCTTTATTATTCTATTGGAATAACTTTATACATGTGGATTACCGCATACATGGTGAATGATCCTTTGTATTCATTCCTTATTAAATTGTGGAAATGATCTGTTTACGTGGATTACCGCATGGCGGGTGAAAATTCATTTGCAGTTTCGTAATTTTTCTGAGCCTCAAAAATTTTGGAAAAAATTGAAATGATAATTTGATGAGTTTTCTAGATTGTGTCCAAAAATGGCAATTTTTGGAAGTATAGATTAGGAGTTATGAATTTTATGAGAAAAGACTTTTTTAAAAGTAAACCCTTATAACTCCTTGTGGTTAATTCCAGAATTGGTGAAATTTTTATTGGGAGTACATGTATATCACGGGAGTATACCCTATAAATTTTGGAATTTTTGGACAAAAGTACAATGTATGATAAATGTCTAAATATTCGGCAGTTTTGGCCATATGAAAAATAATAAATGAATTTTAAAAATTTTGAGAAAAATATATGTTCAATATGAGACTATAGTCTGCTAAATCCCAGAAAAAAAATATTTTTGGGACTAATTTGGTATTTTTCATGAAAATGAACTAGTTATGAGTAAATGAATTAAATATGTTATGTGAAGTAACAAAATTGGAAAATAAGATTTTATGTCTTGGGAATCCTATATAGGGTATATGCAGATTTTTGATGAGGGATTTGATCATTGGTGATGAAATCTTATGAGTATGACATTTTTGAATGATTAAATATATTTGGTAAAGTGTAAACAATTGAAATAAATTGTTTATAAGTTTAAGAAGTGATTAAAATATTGTTATAATATTAATAATATTAAATTATGAGTTTATTAAGTGATTGATAATATTTGGATAAATTTAAAGTCTTTAATATTTATCCTTGTTTTCGTTTGATTAATGCTTATACCATTGTCATCATCCTCATGCTTATATTATGATGAAAGTCATCTTTGGTTTACGTGCAAAGATGGACTGTTGATTATTGATTTTACAGTTGTATATCTTTGGCTTACGTGCAAAGATGGATTCATTGATTATTAGTTTTCTGAGGTTGTATATCTTTGGCTTACGTGCAAAGTGTTAGAGTTTATACCCTAGAGGCCAATTATTTGATATAATTGCTTAACATTTTGATATTATATTTGATTGAATAAATAAATGATTTTATTATGGTTTTATTTATTGCGTTATATAAATGTTAACATAATAAAAAAATCCTTAGAATAGTGATACAAATTTTATAGTTTCAAGTATGTGACTTGAACATGAGATTATATAATTATAATTAATATCATTGTTCTTAAATGTCCCTGGTTGAGTATCATTGTTGATGGGACAACAATGATGCATTAAGACTAGTATGTGGGTTGATTGATGACCAAATCTCATTGGTCATAAATATATGAGATATTAAGTCAACGATAGTACATGTTAGAGAAGGATGTCTTGGGATGGACCCACCATGAGAATTCTATGTGAAGCATTATGCGAAGTGTCATTAAAAATTCTCATAGTGACAATGATGTAATGGTCCTCCGACCTGAAATCACTATATTACTACACGAGAATTTATGTACTTTGATATCATCAAATGTCACCTTTAATAGGGTGAACTATAAAGGTGATTATTGGGTGCATCATGAATCGTGTGAGGAATATGAGTGATCTAGATGGAATTTAACCCTCCTATTTATTAGGGGTGATATCCATAGGCCTCTAGATTGAGTAAGACTATGAAATGCATGGCCATGCTCAAATAGTGATTTGTTTCGTATAGTCTACTCATTGATCAAGAAAACTCAGATTAAATTATGAAGAGTATGACACATTCCATGACTCGAGTTTAATCTAGGATATTAAGGTTAAAATGATTAAATTACATTGAAACATTGGTCACAAAAAGGTTGCATCGAATCATCGATCTTATTATTACTTGGGTAGCAGTGATGCATTACTAGATGTCGCTCACTGTTTATAATTTTATAATATGATTTTAAAATTATTGCTAACGTAATAATAACCTATAAGGTCACACACATAGAACGTTATTAAAAGGGAATTAATTTAAATTATAAGGATAATTTGTATATATATATATATGCATATTAATTAAGTAAGACTTAATTAAGATATATATATATATATATATATATATATAATTGATTTTATGAAATTAGGTTTTGCTTTGATTAATTCCTTTTAACTACTATATATATGATATATAGCGACTACTTAGGGTTACATCATAATCAAAACAAAACCCTAGTAGCTCTTAGAGAGAGACTAGAGAAAATAGAAAATCCATTCCTTTTGGTGGCTAGATCTGCATTCCTTCTTCTGCAGATCGTGGGACGATTAAATGCAGAAGCGTTAAATGTGGATATCTGTAGTAGAGTCACGATCCGTTTGAATTGCATTGAAGATTCGATCAGCATCGATTCAACCGAAATAATCGGTATAATTTCTAAACCTTTGGATTAATTTCATTTCGCGCATGGATCCTGTTTTTGGGTTTGAAATTTCTTTGAATTGTTTCTATTTTGCTTGCGTTTTTGTGTGTAGAACCCTACACAAAGATGGACTGTTGATTATTGGCTTTATGTGCATAGATGAGGCATTTATTGGTATGATTATGACCGAGGATCATTCGGTATAATCATGACATGTAATGTTATAGATGATGTAGTAAAAGTCCTCATCGGGCGTAGTGCATTGATGGAAAGTTATTGGTATGATTATAACCGAGGATTATTCAAAGTATAATCATGACCATTGATAATTACATGAATATCCTTGGTAGTAGTGCGGGGATGATTCGATGATGTGGATTATTTATTGTCGAGTCTCGTGATAAAATATTGATTATACACTTTTAATTCGTAAAAGATAGTAGATATCATGCTCTACTTGACTCTTCTAAAATACAGTTGTATGTCTTTGGCCTGTAGTACAAAGATGAATTGTTAATGAATATCTTTGGCCGTAGTGGAAAGATGAATTTATTAGTATGATTATGAGCAGGAATTGTAATTTAGTATAACCATGATTTTTGATGTTTCAGGTGAAGATAGGTGATGAAAATTATCTTCGTCCTGGGTGTGAAGAGGAATTTAGAATCACAATTATGATTATGAATTATTTATATGATTGTGGACAGGAATTGTTGATTGATGTTACATGGATAAAATATTATTGGTGGACTTTTAACATGGAGAAGATAATAGATCTAATGGTCTATTTGACTCTTCTAATGGATTGCTCGTTCCGCTGCAACTATGGTTGAAAAGTTTTATTATCTACCATATGTTCTAAATCTCTTATTTATTATTGACGAAAGCTATTGATAATTTAATTATCTATAGTCATGATATTCTTTACTGGGCTATTTGTGCTCACCCTTTGCTTCACAATTCCTTTCAGGTAATAAGAGTGTAGCTGGGTCGAGCGGGGATAACTGGGAAATAGTGTGATTGTGACGCCCCCAAAATAGGTATACACCACACCCATTCTGAGTCGCCAAATACATGGTACAGAAACAACTACAACTTTATTATTACAACAGTAAAATTGTGAGTTTAAATACAAATATTATCTTTTAGACAATATCTATACTCAAATAAATCCCCATCACATTTATTGATACATTATTTTACAAAAATGGTGAGGACTACTAAATAACTCTCTCTAGAACCTTCATTCCATACCCCGACTAGTACTCGCTACATTTTCGCCTCCTGAGAAGAAAAATGGAATAACAAGAAAAAATGTGAGCTCAACTAGCCCAATAAAGAATACTATGACTAAGATAATATACAACAAATTATCGTTAGTCTCCAACAGGAAAAATCGATAGAATACAATAGACAACAAGTTTGGATCAATATTCGCAATGAAATAATAATTCATAGAAGAGTTACGTAGAGAATGAAATCTACTATAATCTATGAATTTAACAAATCCATCATCAATATTTTATCCCCGTAACATCAATCAATATTCATCTCAAATCAAATATTCATCTTTGCTTACTTCTGAGCCAAAGATATTCATCAATCGGTCATATTCATCTCAACACTGTTCATCTTTGCACTAAAGGCCAAAGATATTCATCATCTACCGTATGTTCATTTAAACACCGCTCATCTTTGCACTACTGGGCCAAAGATATTCTTCAGAAATCATTCATCTTTGCACTACAGGCCAAAGATATTCAGTAATATCATCATTTAAGACTGAGGATGATGAAAAATATTTTTAAAGAAACGAATCCAGTGAAACAAAATGACAAGGATTAAGGATTAAGGATTCGTACTTTGTTTTATCCATGTCCAACAATACCTCAAAATAATCATAGTGGTGTAAAATTCAAGAATGATCAAAACATGGATACAATCAAAGCTAGTATCCAGAATAGATATTTTGGACGAAAAGAAGAAATTTTATTTTTCGGTGAATAGTGCCAGATATCGTGAATAAGTCAGATATCGTGAATAAGGTCAGTACACGTGAATAGTAACTCGACACCAAAAGATAGAAATTCCACAAAAACATTTTCACGCTTTCATGAATAGTACTCGTGAATAGTAATCGTGAATAGTAACTCATGAATAGTAACTCGTGAATAGTAACTCATGAATAGTAACCCCGACATGAAAAAGTTCCAAATTTGATAAAAACTTCGGATCAACATTTCAAAGATAATGATATTGAAGAAATAATATCATTCTGAAAAAAAAATAATATCCCTTACCTCAAAGAATCAATACTTCGGAAGGAAAGGCTCAAGTGATCTTTGAATGAAACTTGTCTTTGAACAAAGAACTCTCAAAGTATCTAAATACTCACAAAATAAATTTCGATAATATAGAGAGAGAAAGAGAAAACTTTGTTTACGGTGTGATTTTCAATTCTAACTTAGCCCTCTATTTATAGGAAAATGTTGTTAGCCACCAAGCAGACTTGACACCGCTACCGATGGCTTTACTCGCTACTATTGCCACCCACCACATTTGAAATAAAATTCAGCACATTTCTTCACCAACCACAAGTGGGGCCCACTCAATTCTAGAATTTTCCACCAAAATCAATTATAACCCTAATTTCCGAATCAGACACCTCTTAAAATTTATAACAAATCATTTGTTCATTTTTAACGGTTCAAAATTTGTAGACATATACTCAACTTATATATGTATAACATATCCAAAAATTACAATGATCCAACGGTCGGATTAAATATTATAACTCACCCAATAAAGCTGTAATAACACCGATTTGATCTTTTAATACCTCCAATCCGACAAAATACAAATAAAACATCTCAGCATTAATTCCTTCATTAATAACCACATAAATAAATCCATCATTTATATTCATATAAAATAAATATTTCCTTATCATATGAATCAATAATTAATTATTCACAAATAATATTACAGAATCACATTTATGACAACCCAGTGTTCCTCAGAAAGAGGGGGCTTTCAATAAGGATCTCTCCTTCTTGGCGCAAGCAATTAGGTGACCAAACCTCTCCTTAGATGCCAGAACTTTCTAGACATTGCCAATAATGTTATCTAATAATATTATTCAAATAATATGAATTATTGATCCGATAATGGGAAATCTTGTGTAGTGACAATTATTGAAACAATGAATAATATAAAATACCAACGCATGACAATTATTGAATCAATAAAATAAAATATTGAGCAAGAATTCTTGTGAAAATTATTGAGTAGTGCCATCTTACGCACGAGTCGATAATTCAACAATCTTGTGTAACACCTGTCTGCCAGTATCTCGGCAACCACGCAGCAGACATCGTATTTTAACCACAGGGTATTCCAATGTCTTACTTGGTAATAACTACGTGCGTTATTTATAACCACCCAAACTTTGTCGTTTTCCTCATCCAATCGCTTTCAGTTATGGGGCACACACAGGTCGCTGGCTTATGCATACGAATATTCCCCGACGAGCGATTTAATATTCCACGACCAAACGAATATTCCAGAACAAAAATGAATATTTTATAACCACTTGCTTATTTTGAAATATTTGCGTATTTAACCCTTAACTATCCACATTAATCAAATCAACCCTTACTATTTTAAAATAATAAATAAAGGAAATTCCTTTTATTTTAAAAAATTTTCGGTCTTACAACCTCCCTCCTTATGAAATTTCGTCCTCGAAATTGACGTACGATACACGGTGTTTGAAAAGGTGAGGATACCTCGCTTTCATTTCCGTTTTCAATTCCCGTGTCATTTCCTCTATAGCATGATTCCTCCACAAAACTTTAACTTGTGGTATGACCTTTCACGTAGGACATGCTCCTTCCTATCCAAGATCTTGACAGTACCTCCTCATACGTTAAGTCTTTGGCTATCTCTCGTCTGGTTCTAACTTCAATAACGTGGTTCGGGTCTTTCACATATTTACGAAGTGAGATATGTGAAACACATTATGAACACGAGACATACTTGAGGTAACGCAAGTCTATAGGCTACATTTCCTACTCGGTCAAGAATTTGAAATGGACCAATAAATCGTGGATTTGAGCTTTCCTCTCTTCCCAAATCTTGTAACTCCTTCCATGGAGCAACTCATGACAATCATGATCCCCTACATTAAATTCCACATCCTTTCGATGAAGATCCGCATAACTCTTTTATCGAGCCTTGTGCCGTTTGTATCGTTGTCGAATCATTAGTCATATCGTACTAACTTTCGGGTCCCAACAATGTTGCTTCACCCACCTCATCCCAACATATGGAGAAGCGACATTTTGTCCATATAATGCTTGAATGGAACCATGCCTATATTTGTTTAATAACTATTGTTGTATGAGAATTCCACCAATGGCAAGTACTTATCCCAACTTCCTTTGAAATCTAGGACACAGAGTTTTAATATATCTTCAAGAGTTTGAGTAGTCCTCTCTGATTGCCCATCCGTTTGAGGATGGTATGCTAAACTGAATCGTAAATTCGTGCCCATAGCTTTCTAACCCAAAATCATGAAGTGAATCTTGGGTCACTATCCGAAACTATGGATACAGGCATGCCATGCAACCTCACAATCTCATTTACGTACATATACTAGCAAGACGTTCAAGGAATAAATCTCCAGATCGGCAAGAAATGAAATGAGCAGACTTGGTTAATCTATCAACAATAACCCAAATAGCATTGATGCCTTGAGAAACCGTAGGAAGACCCGTAACGAAATCCATGGTAATGTGTTCCCACTTCCATTAAAGGAATCTCAAGTGGTTGCAACGGACCCTTAGGTACTAGATGCTCCGCCTTTACACGTTGGCAAGTTAAACACATCGAGATAAACTTTGCAATCTCTCTCTTCATATTATTCTACCAAAATGTATGTCGAAGATCACGATACATTTTAGTACTTCCAGGATGGATTGCAAATGGTGTATTGTGTGCCTCCATCATAATCTTGTATCTCAAATCAGAGTCGTTAGGAACACAAAGTCTAGAGTGGACTCGAAGTATTCCTTCTTCATCAATTCTCGCTTCCGGAATAGCTCCTTCTTGTACTTTCTTCTTCATATGCATCAGCTCCGGGTCGGTGGCTTGAGCAGCTTTAACTAAAGTCGATTATACTCGTATATCATCACGTGGGTACCTAGAGTTTTCATCTCCATCTCTATTATTTGTAAATTATACGAAATTAGTCTTTGACAATATATTACTTCGTGCTTATATCGATCTTCTACTCAACACGTCAGCTACCACGTTCGCTTTTCCAGGATGGCATGGTCAGAACATGTGCTGAAATGAGTCTCCTCTTGAGTTCTTCGAAGCTCTTCCCACATTCCTTGCTCCATTCGAATTTTGTATCTCTACGAGTCAGCTGCGATAATGGAATAGCGATTCGAGAATATCCTTCAACGAATCTCCGATAATAACCAACTAAGCCTAGAAAGCTACGTATTTCGATTCTCGACTTAGGTTGCTCTCAAGCTGTGACTCATATCCCAATCTTGGATAAGACGTCACAATGACACCTATCGATTTACTATCGCACGAATATGACGCGTCCCTACAGAGAGAGTCGGCGCCGGTGCATTCACAAAGGAAGTCACAAGATAAAGGCTCGGTACCAAATTCTATAGTTGAATTTTAACTCCTCGAAGTTCAATAGAGCCATTCTATATGAGATTTTAGAAATGAGTTTTGTCTCTAGGGTTCAAAGTCGATACAAAATTTAATATCGAGCTTTGGGAGTAAGCCGAGAAATTCTTCAGAAATACATCGGGAAAAATCAATAACAACAGAATATTATTCAAATCGACGTGTCTTTATTCAAATCCATAACATGGACTAAGAAAACTTGACATCCGTAATAAGCGAATGACTTCATGGCTTGATATAAAATGTTTGATTACAATGGTTTGATTGCTTGAATTGAATAACAGAGTTGCTTAGGAATATGAAAACTAACAACCTTACAAAAGCAATCAATTTGGCATGATGAGTAGTTAACCTTAAAATCACATCAAAAGCAAATATCTCTATAGAAATAAGGTTAACGTGTAATGTGATAGTGCCAACTGAATCAAACAAGATTTCTAAACAACAGATGTAATGAAAGTTTCTCCTAACGGATTCTCCATAAATAGGTCAAAGTCTAATTTCTCCGTAGTCAAGTTCAAACGTTGGTAAAGCAAGAGAGATAAAAGAATGGGTAGAACCGAAGTATCTAGTAAGGTATAAACTTCGCAAGAATTTATAATTAACTAACCCGTGCTAACCGTTCGGGTTCTCGCATTTTGACCGATCACGACAAACGCTCTTCCAAGAACCGTTGACTTTGACTTTTACGGGACATCCTTTTTGAGTCACCATTCATGCTTTGGATCTGGTTTCGATATCGTATAATCTCGGCGATATGTCCTTCTTTTCCACAATTATAGCATACCTTGGAAGGCTTTGAACAGTTTGACCTTATATGTCCCTCCTCTCCACATCTGTAGCATCTAAGCGGCGATCGTTCTCTTCCCTAGAATTTGTTGATGGTCTTTGATGTTCTGCCGAAATCTTCCGTCATCGTTAAATCTTCTCTTTTTAGATTGGACATCTCTTTCCATAATATCAACGCGTCGTGTAGCTTTTACCCATGCATCACTCATTCTCACTCGTTCGATTATTTCTTCTTTCATTTCGATTCGACTTTATCATCTTATACTCGCCAAAGAGTGCTTACATTCAAGCATCACGATCGGGTAACACAAGCTTGAATCGTTGCATCCTTTTGCTCCACATCGCCTCGCAATTCTTTAGCCCGCTTCTTCTAACTCATGAATACGATTTTGCAATTCTATATTTCGATCATAAAATACCTCTAATAAACTCTCTTGGTACCTCTTCTTCCTCTTCTTCCTCACTCTCATTTGTTACCTCTGCGATTATCGGGTGCAACTATCAATTCTTCACTCACCACATGGATATCTCTAATTCCTTCTTCTTTGACATCACATTATCACGGTTGGCGATTAGAGGTGTCTCCACGATCTCATTCACTCCATTGTTAACGTTCTAAAGTGACCATTCTAAAAAAACTATCATAAAACAAGGGTTAATTAAATAAATTAACAAATCACATAATACCCCTATAATATGACCAACCAACAAATAAGCTTAGGTAGGACACACTAGCGAAGGATTTACTCGTCTCTCCCTCTAGTTTTATTCCCGATCTCCGCCGGAGATCATATCCCTAAGCTCGATACCAATTGTGGCGCCCCAAAATAGGTATACACCACACCCATTACGAGTCGCCAAATACATGGTACGTAAACAACTACAACTTTATTATTACAACAAGAAATTGTGAGTTTAAATACAAATATTATCTTTTAGACAATATCTATACTCAAATAAATCCCCATCACATTTATTGATACATTATTTTACAAAATGGTGAGGACTACTAAATAACTCTCTCTAGAACCTTCATTCCATACCCGACTAGTACTCGCTACATTCTCGCCTCCGAGAAGAAAAATGGAATAACAAGAAAAATGTGAGCTCAACTAGCCCGATAAAGAATACTATGACTAAGATAATATACAACAAATTATCGTTAGTCTCCAATGAGAGAAAAATCGATAGAATACAATAGACAACAAGTTTCGGATCAATATTCGCAATGAAATAATAATTCATAGAAGAGTTACGTAGAGAATGAAATCTACTATAATCTATGAATTTAACGGTCCATCATCAATATTTTATCCACAGTAACATCAATCGATATTCATCTCAAATCAAATATTCATCTTCACACTCTGGGCCAAAGATATTCATCAATCGATCATGTTCATCTCAACACTGTTCATCTTTGCACTAAAGGCCAAAGATATTCATCGATCTACCATGTTCATTTAAACACCGCTCATCTTTGCACTACTACTGAGCCAAAGATATTCTTGAGAAATCATTCATCTTTTGACTCTGTGCCAAAGATATTCAATAATATCATCATTTAAGGCGAGGATGATGAAAATATTTTTAAAGAACGAATCCGGTGAAACAAAATGACAAGGATTAAGGATTAAGGATTAGTACTTTGTTTTATCCATGTCCAACAATACCTCAAAAATAATCATAGTGGTGTAAAATTGAGAATGATCAAAAACATGGATACAATCAAAGCTAGTATCCAAAATAGATATTTTGGACGAAAAGAAGAAATTTTATTTTTCGATGAATAGTGCCAGTATCGTGAATAGGTCAGATACGTGAATAAGGCCGTGATATCGTGAATAGTAACTCGACAGCACAAAAGATAGAAATTCCACAAAAATATATTTTCACGCTTTCATGAATAGTACTCGTGAATAGTAACTTTCGTGAATAGTAACTCATGAATATAAATAGTAACCCCGACATGAAAAAGTTCCAAATTTGATAAAACTTGGATCAACATTTCAAAGATAATGATATTGAAGAAATAATATCATTACTGAAAAAAAAAATAATATCCCTTACCTCAAAGAATCAATACTTGGAAGGAAAGGTCGGAAGTGATCTTTGAATGAAACTTGTCTTTGAACAAAGAACTCTCAAAGTATCTAAATACTCACAAAATACGCTCAATAATATAGAGAGAGAAGAGAGAAAACTTTGTTTACGGTGTGATTTTCAATTCTAACTTAGCCCTCTATTTATAGGAAAATGTTAGCCAACCAAGGAGACTTGACCTTACACGATGGCTTTTACTCGCTACTATTTCCACCCACCACATTTGAAATAAAATTCAGCACATTTCTTCACCAACCACAAGTGGGGCCCACTCAATTCTAGAATTTTCCACCAAAATCAATTATAACCCTAATTTTGAATCAGACACCTCTTAAAATTTATAACAAATCATTTGTTCATTTTAACAGTTCAAAATTTGTAGACATATACTCAACTTATATATGTATAACATATCCAAAAATTACAATGATCCGGTCGGATTAAATATTATAACTCACCCAATAAAGTCGTAATAACACCGATTTGATCTTTTAATACCTCAATCAAACAAAATACAAATAAAACATCTCAAAGCATTAATTCCTTCATTAATAACCACATAAATAAATCCATCATTTATATTCATATAAAATAAATATTTCCTTATCATATGAATCAATAATTAATTATTCACAAATAATATTACGTAATCACATTTATGACAACCAGTACGTTCCCAGAAAGAGGGGCTTTCAATAAGGATCTCTCTTCTCTGGCGTATGATTAGGTGACCAAACCTCTCCTTGATGTAACTTTCTAGACATTGCCAATAATGTTATCTAATAATATTATTCAAATAATATGAATTATTGATCCGATAATGGGAAAATTGTGTAGTGACAATTATTGAAGCAATGATAATATAAAATACCAACGCAACAATTATTGAATCAATAAAATAAAATATTGAGCGGTAACTCATCGTGAAAATTATTGAAGTAGTGCCATCTTACGTGCGAAGTCGATAATTCAACAATCTTGTCTGCAATACTGGGTATGCTTCTCGTGCAACCACGCCGTATAAGCGTATTTTAACCATAGGGTATTCCAGCGGTCTTACTTCAGTAATAACTACGCCGTTATTTATAACCACCCAAACTTTGTCGTTTTCCTCATCCAATCGCTTTCGTTATGGGGCCCACACATGGTTGCTTGCAAGTCGCACGAATATTCACAAAGCGATCTGAATATTCCACGACCAAACGAATATTCCCGACAAAAATGAATATTTTATAACCACTTGCTTATTTTGAAATATTTGCGTATTTAACCCTTAACTATCCACATTAATCAAATCAACCCTTACTATTTTAAAATAATAAATAAAGGAAATTCCTTTTATTTTAAAAAATTTTGAGAAGTCTTCGGTGATGGTCCAAGATCGTAGAAGTTTCTCAATACATTATAAAATGGCATGACATGCAACAGATAATTGTATTGAGGAACTAAGATGTGTGTGTCATATTTTATACGTCACTTAATAATTGATTTTGGCGAACAACAATAGGGTGATGAGAACCCAACTTTGAAAGCGTCAAAAGTGCACCTCATTAGAATGAATATGATAGTAATCTTCTCGTTCTTCTTTGGGGTCTTAAAATATTTGCTGCTGTATTTTTATATGGCATTGTAACAATTTGAGTTTGGATACTTTCTACGAGACAATATTGTATTAAAACTCACAGCTTATGTGTTGTCGTACTCTGCACGATAGTTCAACAATTGTATAAATGAAGTTTGTATTTGATTTTTATAGTATGATATATGGCGACTCAGAATGGGTCGGGTGGACCTATTTTGGGGGTGTCACATTTTGCATCTAGGAGACAACCCCGAGATACTCAGTTTCAGTCCCGGAGACAACCCTGGGAGATTCAGTTCCAACCTCGGAGATAACCCCGAGGGATGCAGTTCCAGTTCTAGTGATAACCCCGGATAAATAAGTTTCAACCTCGGAGACAGTCCCGAGATACTCAATTCCGACCCTAAACATAACCCCAGGAGGTCAAGCACACCTCAGAGACAACCCTGAGGACATTCAAAATTCACAGCAGCTCAATCTCAGAGATAACCTTGACCAGCGACTACTATATCAGCCCAGAGCCGGAGATAACCCTGGTGAGGGGAAAAATCATCATTTTTCCACCTCGATACTACATTCACATCGTCTCAACATCATTTCATCCCACATTCTTCAAAGAAGTGTCCCATAAGAACCATAGCTCAAAATCCCGAGTGACTACTACACAAGACAACACACTGGATAGAATTTGAAGGCTTGAAGATCTGGTCATTGACCCATCTTCCTGACATCGTACAACTTCTTATCATATGTCATTGTGTAGCTCTCGACAATAGCATTCCGGAAAGGTATATCACGCCTCAATCGGATGCCCAGATTGAAAGTTGTGAATGTTCGAGCAGATAACGCATTGCACGAATGCACGTTCTTCGAGACGGCGGGGCCCACGGAGCCCGGGCCACCTCGAGAAGCCGCAAGTGGACCTGCGACTCCCACCTCTATAAATATAGGGCTTGGGGTGGCCATTTTAAGAAGAGAAAAGGCGTTGAAGCCCTGTCCATTTTACTCCGTACACACTTTAAATGAGTTCTTTCTTTTTACAAACACTTATGAGCTCGTGTTTTGCTACATATTGTAATTCTAACTGGTGGAAATCGAGTATTCATTCATTAGAAGCTATCTGAAGTCTTTTTGGCAGCCCACTGTAAGACACCTCAGATTTTAAACTTTTTCTCACTTTCATCCACACACATCTATTCATGTTGAGAGTCGTGTTGTGTGTGTATGCTCGAATCGTCCATCCGTGGCTTTTATTGCTTATATATATATAAATACTTATATATATCTCTTGTCATCAAACTCCATTTGATTGAGCTTGGATTTACATCTGGAGCGTTTACTATTTATATATATATATATATATATATATAATTACTTATATATATATATATATACTGACTGAAATATATATATATATATATATATATAACTACTTTATCAGCTTGCGGGTTAGATTTGTCTAAATCTGGCTATTTCTCACTTTGACCGGTTCATGATGACTAAACTGGAACCGTTGAAGCTGGAAAGCTCAGATATACTCAAATCTAGTTCGTTTTCTAGCTTTTGTACATATTGCATTATCATGTGAGCCTAGGAATCATGTGATCACAGATTCAGTTTTTGAATCTTGATTCGGTTCCCGTGATGGACATTTTCAGCTTCAACCAGCTTGTATATTATTCACGGTTGTAGACACTCGAAATTTTCTGCACTCCTATTCCTAACATTGCAGGAGGGTAGATTTGTCTTTCGGAGATAACCCTGAAAGACAACTTACATCCATGCCGGATACTACCGGAAGTTCAGCTCCAACCCGGAACACAAACCGGGAACATCTTAAAGTTCAGTACCTAATTATCAGTTTGATAAAACCAACAAAACCCCTAAAATCACCCATCTTAAAGAAGATCAAGACACTGGTGATAATTGGAAGAAGGTTCTATAAATGGAAGAGACCATTCGGTCCATCAAAGGGATTGGAACACACGGGAGTGTTTCATATTCAGACCTTTGCATCTTCCCCGGGGTTCATTATCCGAAAAAATTCAAGACTCTAGATTTTAAGAAATATGATGGATTGGGAGATCCTTATACCCATTTGAAAATGTTCATTGGAGAGCTCAGATCTTATGCCGAGAATGAAAAGCTCAGAATGCAGCTATTTTAGAAAAGTTTAACTGGAGAAGCCAGAGCATGGTACACCAGATTGGATAACTTCAAAATTCACAACTAGGAGGAGTTAGCCCATGCTTTCCTCAGTCACTATAGTTTTCAAACTTAGATGGCTCCTGACCGGTATCAGATTACCAAAGTAAAAAAATAAGTCACTGAGTCATTCAGAGAGTATACTCAAAGATGGAGGCGTCTGGCTGTTCAAGTTATCCCATCTATGACTGAGTCTGAAATGGTAATGAACTTCATAGACATTCAAGAAGCTCCCTTTTATGAGAGGGTTCTAGCTGGCATAGGCAAGCCATTCTCTGAAATGATCAAACACGGAGAAATGGATGAAATGGAATTAAAATTAGGGAAGATTCAAGACCTTGCCGCTCTAAAAGCAGTAGCTGAGCACATCCAGTCTGGAAGTTATGGGAACAACCCCCGGAGGGTCCATAAGAAGAAAGAAGAGGATGTTTCCTTGATACTGCAAGGACAAAAAGGTAATCAAAACATGTATATCCAGAGGAGAAATAACTCCCCTTTTCAAGCTCAGTCTTCAAATCCTCCCTTGCCAAAGAATGGAGAAGTCAGACGTAGAAGAGTGTTCACACCCTTAGGGGACTCACTTGAAAACATTCTCAAACTTCTGATAGCTCAAAATAAAATTACTCATCTCGTTCCACCAGCCAATCCAAGTGGAAAAGGATTCAACGCAAGCAAGAAGTATGCTTACCATGCTGGAGCTCCAGGCCATGACACTCAGGATTGTTGGGCCCTTAAGCATAAGATCCAGGATTTAATTGATAATGGTGAGATTGTGGTGACAAAGCCCGACTAACCTCACGTTCAAGACAACCCTCTCCCTCAACACAAGGAAGACGAGGTTAACATGATTAATTGGAGCAGTGGACAGAGCTCCAACTATTGGAGTGGTGTATCCCAAATCAGCAAGGATAATTCTGACAGGTGGGATTATTCACAGTTTTAATTTATGATGGAACGGGTGTTATAGTCTCTTGGCGAACAAGTCAATCAATTAGCAGAACTGGTGATTCATCAACACCAAGTCACACGTCAGTTGTTCAGTCAGGAGCATGCTAGCCTCCTTTCTCTTATCACAAGTACTCCACCACGTATTCCAGAAAGTGAAACATTAGAGGAAAAGGTTGCTAGAAATGTAAAAGATAAAGCCCATCGGGACTTCGCCAACAAAAGGGAATTCACTTATTTAGGCCAACCGATGTAAGAGATATTGCAGATGCTGATCAATGAGGGAAAAATCGCAGCACTGCTACCTCCATTCAACCTACGTTCAAAGTTGTTTGATGTTAATGGAGTATATCAATACTACTCCTACTCTCACGGTCATAACATTGAGGAATGTTGGGCACTCCGCCATCTTATTCAAAACATGATTGACAGTGATTACCTACAAATGGTAGACAATAACGTTGTATCATCTGACAGTGGGAACACATTTCCTCCAGAATGGAAGGAAGTTGTAGCTGTTATATCCTCTAAAGGAGACGTGGTTGCCACTCCACCTACAATTCGACAAATTCAACTCAAAGGCGTTGAAAACCCTTTGAAAGTGGTTGCATCAAAGCCAATCATATTGTCATTTAGGCCACAGTATGCTATAATTAGCCTCAAGAAAGTGCCATGGAACTATGGAGAGGCTAAGGGATCTACATCCAATACAACTGATGTAGTGTCGAAAGAAAATCCACTGTATCTTCTTTAACGAGTGATGAAGCCTATCATCAGATCTAGGGGGAAAGTGCCCAGGGAGAAGATTGAAGAATTCATCCGCAAGATGGGACACAATAAAGCTAAGGTGGTTCTAAGCTTTAAAGAAGTTCCACAATAGATCTCTATTATGGACTTGGTTTTCTCTTCAGAAGATCACCGGAAGGTCTTACTAAAAGTCTTAGAAGAAGCCCACTTGCCAAAGACAGTGGATGTTGAAACGTTTCATCATCTGGTTGATCACATCTTCAACAGCAATGTGATATCCTTCATCGATGATGACATACCTCCCAAAGGGAAGAGTCATTGCAAACTGTTGCACATTACGATTATATCTTCTGGATATGTGGTTGGAGGAGTGCTGATAGATGAAGGATCATCCTTAAACATCTGCCCCTATGCCACATTTGAGAAAATGGACTTCAATCTCAACAGGATTTGAAGCAGCCATACAATCATCAAAGCCTTTGATGGATCTCGGCGAAATGCTATCGGAGAGATTGAACTACCCGTGGAAATCGGTCCACATACATTCTACATATCCTTCCAAGTTCTTAAGATCACTACAGGATACAACTTGCTATTAGGAAGACCTTGGATTCATATGGCTGGAGCTGTCCCATCCACTCTTCATTAACAAATCAAATATATCATCAACAGTAACCTGGTCACTGTCAGTACTGAGCCAGAATTTCATGTTTAAAGTGATATACCCATTATCAATTTTAATGCAGAAGTTGAGCTTGTTAGCTTGCAGGCCCTTAAGGTGAGCAACACTCACTATCAACCCATTAGGGCACCACCTCTGAAACCCAGAGTTTCTCCCAAGGTAATGTCGGCAAGTCAAGAGATGATATCCTTAGGTTTCCAACCTGGACAGGGGTTAGGAGAGGATTATTAGGGAATCAAATGCCCAATTCAAGTTCCCAGTCAGACAGGGACAGCCAGACTAGGATACTCCTCTAGGTCCACTCACAAGAACACACACTTGCATAAACTAGTTCCTTCATCTACAGGGCGGTTGCCTGAACCTTAATGTGATAATCATGTGCGACCTTTATTAAAGTTCCCTGCCCATGTGGTAGCCATGCTATTTCCTAAGCCGATACCGATCAAAGGAAAGGAAGTCCTGATTCCAAACCCCGAGGCGGAGGAAAAAGATCGAAGACGTAAATAAGACATTAAGAGGCGGTTATCAAACATGCGCATCCTAGTCCATACGGAGGGTATGAATAGAGACATCCCATATAATGATTGTCCAGACATCATGGTCATCATTCAAGAGAAAGAAGACGATAACAGCCCCTTCATCGCAGTTGTCCACCAAGACTTCACTCTTGGCAATTAGAGCAGCACTACTTGCATTTGCCGACAAGGGTAAAAAGGGCCGAAACTCCCACCGCCTAGATAGATAGCAATAATCATTTACTTTTTTTGTCAGACAAAGACAAGCGAGTTGTTTTTGTCATTACATGCTAACATTTTGTATGATTGAACAGTTTCATATATCAAGTGAAAGCATTTTATTTCAGGACTCTAAAGATAGATGTGCCTAAACTTATTGATGAGGTGCCTATTCTTCACAAGGACTGTAACTTTGATGTAAAGTTGGACTCAGACTTTATGGAGACTAAACAAGAGGACTATGAGATACCTCAGGAGATCAAATAATGGGTCGAAGACAAACCCAAGCCTAATCTTGATCAAACCACCTCTTTTAACCTCGAAACCTCAAAAAACCCCAAACAAATCCAAATTAGTATGGACCTTACTCCAAACCAAAGGAATGACATGGTTACTCTATTGACCCAATTCTAGAATGTGTTTGCATGGTCTCATGAAGACATGGTCAGTTTTTCAACTGACATAGTCATTCATCGACTTCCCATCAAAGAGGGATTCAAGCCAGTCAGGTAGAAACTCAAGCGATTAAAACCTGAATGGAGTTTAAAAGTCAAAGAAGAAATTGTAAAACAATTTCGAGCCAGCATCATTATGATATGAACATACCCTGATTGGCTATCCAACATAGTCCCCATGCCTAAATCTAGAGGAAAGGTTTGAGTTTGCGTGGATTATAGGGATCTGAACAAAACTTATCTCAAAGATAGCTTTTCCGTACCATTCATCCATATACTCATTGACAATAAAGCTCGGTATGACATGTACTCCTTTGCGGATTGCTTTGCGAGGTATCATCAAATCATGGTGGCTGAAGAGGATCATGAGAAAATTACATTCATCACTCCTTGGGGAACCTTTTTCTACAGATGGTTGTCATTCGGCCTCATTAATGCCGGAGCTACCTACTTACGAGCCATGATGGCTCTTTTTCATGATCTAATGCACAAAGAGATAGAAGTCTATGTGGATGACATCATTGTAAAGTCCCGAAGGGAGGAAGACCACCTAGATTATCTCAAAAAGCTCTTCAACAGGTTGCGTAAGTAAAACTTGAAGCTGAACCCAGCCAAGTGCGCCTTTGGCATTAAATCAGGCAAGTTGCTAGGATTCCTAGTCAGCCACAAAGGGGTCGAGCTGGATCCTACAAAAATCCAGGCCATCACGGAAATGCCCACACCCAGACAAAAAGGGAAATACGTGGATTTTTGGGAAGAATCAACTTTATCATCTGATTCATCTCCTAACTTATAACAACCTATGAGCCTATCTTTAAGTTGATAAGGAAGAACTCCTCTATGAAATGGAATGATGAGTGTCAAAAAGCCTTCCTTGCCATTAAAGAACAACTGATCAAAGCTCCTATTTTGGTACCTCCTAGGGATGGTGTTCTCCTATTTATGTACCTGTCAATCAATGACAATGCCATGGGCTGTATGCTAGGACAGAAGGATGATAGAGGCAAAGAAAGAGCTATCTATTATCTTAGCAAATAATTCAGTAGCAATGAACACAAGTACACTCTGATTGAGAAAACTTGTTGTGCTTTAGCATAGGCTTCCATGAGATTACAACATTATCTCCACGGTCACACAACCCATCTCATATCCCGCGTGGATCCTCTCAAGTACGTGTTCAGGAAACCCATGTTGAATTGTCGACTGTCCAAATGGCAGTTGATCCTACAACAATTTAACATCGTCTACGTGACGCAAAAGTCTATCAAAGGTCAAGGAATTGCGAATCAACTGGCCTTCGCACCTTCAGCGGATTTCAAACCCTTGGAAACATACTTCCCCGATGAAGGGGTAAGGATAATTCATCAACACTATCAGGACAATACACACCAACCATGGAAGATGTATTTTGATGGAGCTATAAACATGGAAGGCTCTGGAGCTGGAGCAGTTCTAGTATCCAATATGGGGGAACAGTATCCCGTTGCCGTCAAATTGCAGTTTGCTAGCACCAACAACATAGCTGAGTATGAAGACTGTATCATGGGGCTGAAACTAGCCCAATCCATGGGCATCAGACAGTTAACTATCTTTAGAGATTCCGAATTGGTAATCAGATAAACCACTAGGATCTATCACACCAAAGAGCTACATTTGCTACATTACCATCGGCAGGTTATCCAGATGACTTTGGAGTTTGAAGAAATATCCTTCCTCCACATTCCTTGGAATAGGAATGATTTTGTGGATGCACTAGCAACTTTGGCCTCCTTGATCAACATACTTGACAAGGAAGACATGCCAAGCATCACATTTGTCTGGCAAAAGGCAACAACCTATGGGAACTACATTGGAGAAATATCGGATGAACTACCTCCCATCCAACACCCTTGGTATCAACATATCAAGGAGTATCTGCGAGATGGATCTACACCCGCTGAGGAGAGTCAGGCTGAAAGAAAGTGGATCCATCGAATGGCTATGAAATTCTACTTGAGCGGAGACGCACTCTACAAAGAGATGCAGGACTAGGTCTTCTCAGATGTCTAGATAAAGACCAAGCTAAGACGCTCATGGATGAAATCCATGGTGGAGTATGTGGCCCACACATGAGCGGCCCTCTACTTGTCAAGAAAATCCTTAGAACATGGCATTATTGGCTCTCTCTCAAGGCTAACTGTGATGATCACGTTAAGAGATGTTACTAATGCCAAATTCATGGGAATGCTATCCACGCTCCTCCAAGGGAGCTCCACAATATGAGTTCGTCCTGGCCCTTCTCCATGAGGGGAATGGACGTGATCGGGCCCATCGAGCCCAAATCCAGAAATGGTCATCAATTTATCTTTACCATGATCGACTACTTCACCAGGGTTACTAAAGAGGTTATCATTGGTTTCATCAGAAACAATGTCATTTTTCGATATAGACAACCAGAGGTGATTATATCAGACAATGCCAAAAACCTCAACAACCAAATGATGGGGGAGTTATACAGTAAATCCCACATCAAACATCTCAACTCCGTCATCTACCGTCCAAAGATGAATGATGTTGTTAAACCGGCTAATAAGAATATCAAAAAGATCATGCAAAAGATGTCCGCTAATCACAAAGGATGGCCTGACTTGTTGCCTCTAACTCTGTTAGCCTACGGAACATCAATACACACTTCCACTGGGGCAAACCCCTACTCATTAACCTATGGGATGGAAGCAGTGCTCCCCACAGAGGTGGAAATGGAATCCCTCAGGGTGTTGATAGATGCTCAGCTAAATAAATACCAATGGTTACAAGATAGGTACCACCAATTGTCTCTAATAGATGAAAGGTGGGCCGCAACTATCTTCCATGGTCAGTTATATCAACAAAGGGTCGCTAGATCCTACAACAAGAAAGTTCAGCTACGGCAGTTCAAAGAACATGACTTGGTCCTAAAGAAGGTTCTTGACAACCAAAATCAAGGAAAAGGAAAATTCACCCCAAATTGGGAAGGCCCATTTGTTGTCAAGGAGGTATTAACAGGAGGAACCCTCAGATTATAGGAGATGGATAGCGAGGAATTTCTGCAACTCATTAACTCAGTCACCATGAAATAGTACTATGTCTGAAGTACCCAGTAAGCCAGCATCCTGGTTTTGGATTGCCAGATCCCTAGTCAATTCAGGTTTTCAATACCTCTCACTACATACAACCTTTCTTGACATCTGTTTGCCCCATCAAGGACAAACATACCTTCCAACCAGTAGCCTAGTTCTGGATCATCAGATCCATCACTCAACTCAGGTTTTCAAAACCTTTCACACTTTTAGTTTTATCCCACCAGGGATAAAATTTTTCTCATCCTCAAGTTATCCCATCAGGGATTAAACCTTTCACACCTTCAATTTGTCCCACCAGGGATCAAACTTTTCACGTCTATAGTTTACCCTGTACATGGGGCAAACTACACAGACCTGATCTCCCTAATACACGGGAGTACGTAGGCATCCATTTTTATGGTCCAGTCTAACTATAGAAAAAATAATCTCTACACCCTCTTTACCATATACAACTTTGAACCTTTTCACGCTAGGTTCGAACTACGCAGACCTAATCTCCCTTCTCAATGGGAGTACATACGCAGCCATTCATGGTTCGGTCTCAACCCCTACCAAAACACAAAAACTTGTCAAATGGTACTGGGATCATCCTTCAAACCACACTTCATCGGCTTAAACCAAAGGGATGGAACTACCTGGTCTCCCCATGCCAATGGGAGAACTGGAGACCATCTAAACTGCTATCGAGTCCTCAAAGAGAAACACCAATCCATAAGAGATGGAACTACCTGGGCACCCTCATACAAAGGAATACTGGCGACCATCTGTGGGGCGGTCCACCTCAGAGGGGAAAGCCAGACTTCTCTCCATAACAACATATAGAAACTAGTCCCAAGACACCAAAGGGTAGGGAATACACACAGATCAATGATCCATTCTAAAAGATCCTGAGACATCTCAATGTCCATCCATCAAGGGGGAGTTCAGAATACATTAAGATCACAAGCCATGGAGAAACAGGCAAATATCAAGCAAGTAACAAGGCATAAATAAAAGGTAAGTGAATCAAAATATATTTCCCTGCCATATATAATACTGTTTGATATATATACAATGTGTATGTGTCCTATACATGACAAAAATGGCTAAGATAGTTTGTGTAAGAAAATATAAGCCCATCTACAAATCAGTGTATATTTGCACTATCAAATCCAGCATGGCATCGCTCTCCGAAGAAGGAGGTAACTCTATGAGCTCCTGCCCAAGGGTATCAACACGAGCCAACAGATCCACAGCCATCTGCATGGTGACACTATGCTCATCAATAAACGTGCTCATCTCTACAATGATACCAGTAATATGGGACTACAATGCAGTGTTATATATAAAAGCGACATCCCTAGCAGATATAGCACCATCCCGCTCAATAACAACGGTATCTCTAGATGATTTGGCCTCGTTTCACTCTATGACAGCGGCGTCTCTATGAGATAGAGCATCATCTCTCACAGCTAAAGCGACATCTCTATCAGAAAGAGCTGTCAACATCAAGGCCCTAGCCTGATCTCTCTCAAATGTCATCAAATGCAGACTCTGCTCTAAATACTCTACCAAATGTGGAGTAACAGTAGCAGCACTAGGAGAATCAACAAGAGCTGCTGTCAAACCAGTAAACAGCTCATCCTCAGTGGGAAAATCAGTGTCCTACATGGGCTCCCCACTGTCAAGATCAACACCCGACTCTGTGGATATAACCTCAACTGATGTAATCTCTGCCTCCATCTATGTAGAATACTCTGTAGAACTGCCCGTATGGCTAGTAGTAAGATCAGCCCTCTCACGCTGGGCCCAACAGGCATACACCCAGGATCTATCCTGTACTGATAGAAGCCAAGAATTCAAACGCTGGCCCAATGCCCCCTCAAAAGGATGAACATCCTGAAACTGGTCGAACTGTGGCATCACAGCTAGTGTGTGATACGTGGTCATGCCCCTCAAACCAGCTAGAGGAAGATAATCCATGCCAGATGCATGAGTAATGAAGCTATAGGGAGAACTGAGCCCTGAACATAGCAAAATGTCAAATGGATCCTCGATCCCTGCCAAGAACACCAACCAGGAAGCAGCGTCTATACACTCCACTGGCTGAAAGGAGTAAGACATGGCTATCTCATGGGAAAAGCAATACCCATGACGTCAAAAAGTGCTAATTGGTCTCAGGTGTGACATGAACCACACATACAGCAAGACCGAGCTGCCTGTAAATACCCGTGTAGAATGGGTGTGGCAATACGTGGCCGACCTCAAGGTCTCTACCACAATCATCAGAAAAATGGTATGTCCCTCCTGGAGAGCCCGTACTGCCATAATCACGCTGATGTCTAAATGATCCATGTGCAGTGGTATGTATAGATAAGCCACTTAACACATAAACAATACATCTACTCTGACAACACGCCATTCATCCTCCGACGTGGTGAAATCCCAGGAGTGTTGTACATAACTGTCCAAGGAGCCAGATTTGTCTATTAAAAAACGCATGGACACTACATGCCCGGAGGAGATTTCATCCTGGGCAACTCTACGCCTCAAACCAGTGAGGGTCATAAACTGTAGACTCATATCCCCGACAGCCATCCGAGCGCAAGGTCGGTCCAACGACAAATTTGTCAGTCGCTCGTACTCCTCCAAGGTAGGAGTCAACTCCTGGGTCTCAAACCGGAACACCTGCCTATCCGGTACCTAGTGCTCCAGCATGCCCTCTACAAAGCCCAAAAGAACCTGGAACATTTGGAGGGTCATAGAGTGCCGCAACAGTTGATCTACAGTCACCCGATCTGGGGGTGACAAACTATCATACCACGATCTCAAACATGAGGCTACCAATACTGGTGGGGTGTGATCAATACGGCTAACTGTCGAGGAAGACATTTATAGGGCCGTGTCATAAGACCATCCAGGGGTCAATGCTGAACATCTCTAGATATACATATGCATAACATAATACATGCATGATAAAAATAGATGGAAATATGATGTAGGGAATGCAAAATAGTATATATACATTCCTAAGTACATCATCTCTGTATACAACTGGAAAATACAAGGAAATGGGGCACAGCCGCCCAACAACTAATAGAGGCCTATTAAAAGATATAATGAGAATGGAACACAGCCACCCAGTATCTAACGGAGGCCTATTAAAAGATATAGCGAGAAATACATCAGAAGAAGTCAATAGTGTTGATGTCTACATCATCCAACCTATCGATCTGATGTAACTCCTCATGAGTCACTGGATCTCTGCCAAGAGGGATATCAGGCCGATACAATGGAGGATCTGCACTGGCAAAACCATATGGGCCACCTGAAGGGCCAACCCCTGAGCTGGAAAGATCAAAAGTATCCACCTCGGAAGGATCTCTGCCCAAATGTCGGATGAAAAAATGTGCCCAGTCCAACTGTAGGGCCAAGTTATCAACCTACGTCAAATGAGTAGGCTCTCGAACGTAGGAAATCCAATCTGTCATCATCACGGATCCCAAAACTATATCCCCCATGAACTGAGTGGCACGGGTCTGAGCTCTGATGGTACAAGGAGACCACCAGCGATAGAATGCCTCCTGAGTGAACGGTCCCTCTGACAAAGCAAAGCTATCAACTCCCATTAACGGGATATCACTGATCGCCAACTGCGACAGAGGCCAATAATGCCTGGCAGGAGGACAGATCGGTATACGAATCTCTCATGTGAGGCTTCTGATAGCACGCTTGTGACGCCCCCAAAATAGGTATACATCACCCATCTTGAGTCGCCAGATACATTATACATAACTCAACTACAAACTTAATTATACAACATGAGCTGAGAGTTTTTACACGAATATTTTCTTCTAGACAGTATTCAAACTCAAATGGAGTCCTCATTATATTTATTATCACACTATTTAACAGAATAGTGAGGACTACTAATGCTATCATCTGGACAGTCACTCCGTTCCCCGACTAGTCCTAGCTATATTCTCATTTCCTGAAGAGAACAGTGAAAGAAAAGGGTGAACTCAACTATCCCAATAAGAAATATTATGACTAAGATAATGCAGAATAAATTATCCTTAGTCTTCAACAGTATAACAACTGATAGAATACAATAGACAACAAGTTTTAGATCAACAACTGCAGCGAAATAAGCAATCTATTAGAAGAGTCAAGTAGAACATAATGTCTACTATCTCCTTTAGATTAAAAGTCCATCGTTAATATTTCATTCCTATAATACTCATCAATAGTTCTTTGTTATACCAAAGATAAAAAGAACTCTCATCACCTGTCTTCACCTGAACCACCAAAGATTATAGTTAAATCCATAATTCATATTTATAATCATGTAAATCAACAGTTTCTACTTGCAACAAAGGATTAATAGAATGTTTACTCAATATCCTTACCCTTAAGGCTAAAGATATTCAAATGTAATAAAAATGATCATACCAATCAGTTGTCTACCTTTGCACTACGGGCCAAAGATATTCAATTATAAAACCAATGGTCATGATCATACCAATCAATTGTCTATCAGTGCACTACAGCCAAAGACATTCAACAGTTAACTAATGGTCATGATCATGCCAATCACATCATCGAATTATCCATGCACTACGGGCCAAGGATATTCGTTATTATCACCAGTGGTTATGATCATGTCATACACCTGTCCATCTTTGCACGTAAGCCAAAGATATACAACTATAAAACCAATAATCAACAGTCCATCTTTACACGTAAGCCAAAGATATACAACAGTAAAACTAGTAATCAACAGTCCATCTATTCACTACGCCAAAGATGACTTTCATCACAATATAAGCATGAGGATGATGACAATGATATAAGCATTAATCAAACGAAATCAAGGATAAATATTAAAGACTTTAAATTTATCCAGAGTTTAAAAAATATCCAAATTGTCAACATGATACTATTTTGTGGAGTAAAATTCAAGAATAATATTCATGTATTGAAAATAATTTGGACAGAAAAGAAATGTATTTTACTGGTGAATAGTACCCTGTGAATAGTACTTCGGGAATAGTACCTCGTGAATAGTACCCCGACATAAAAAGTACCCCAAATACCTAAATGAATAATACTAGAGTGAATAGTAATCAGGTGAATAGTAACCCGTGAATAATACTCCGGCACGAAAAGTACCCCAAATACCCGAGTGAATAATACTAGAGTGAATAGTAACTGGGTGAATAGTAACCCGTGAATAGTGCTCTGGAACGAAAAGTGCCCCAAATACCCAAGTGAATAATACTAGAGAGAATAGTAACCTCGACACAAAAATGGTAGAAATTCCACAATAAAATTCATACCAATATTCCGACATAATGATATTGAAAGAAATAATATCATTTACGAAGAAATAATACCCATTACGACTGTTGAACGAAAATAATATTCCTACGAATATTGGACGAAGATGATATTCCTTACGAATATTGAACAAAAATAATATTCATACGAATACGAAAAATAATATCTCTTCAGAATATGAAATAAATAATACCCTTTACGACTGTTGAACGAAAATAATATTCCTACTTAATATTGAAGCGAATATGATATTCCTTACTTAATATTAAAGCTAATATAATATTCATACGAATCGAAAAAAATAACATCTCTCTTAATATGAAATAAATAATACCCACTTACATTTGTTGAACAAAAAATAATATTCCTACGAATATTGAACGAAGATGATATTCCTTACGAATATTGAACAAAAATAATATTCACACGAATACGAAAAATAACATCTCTTCAGAATATGAAATAAATAATACCTCTTACGATTGTTGAACAAAAATAATATTCCTATGAATATTGAATGAAGATGATATTCCTTACGAATATTGAACGAAAATAATATTCATACGAATATGAAAAATAATATCTCTTTAGAATATGAAATAAATAATACCCCTTACCTCAGAAGAAGACTGAATACTGGAGTAGTGAAGTAGCATACTACTCTTCTTCTTTCTCCCTATAGCTTCTCTCTCTATAGTTTCTCTCTCTATAATTGCTCTTGTGAGTCTTAGTGAATTGGTGAGAATGAAGGAAGAATGAGCTTCTATTTATAGAAAAATATAGTTTCGATAATTGCACATTTTGGGGCTCGAAATATTACAGTATAATACCTTCATCTTTTCCTTCATTTTTAATTTAGTCCTGCAAGTATTATTAAACTTTCACCACCTCCCCTAATAGTACATCATGTGAATCAATAGTTCAATCATGTGAATCAATAGTTCTATACATGTGAAAATATGAATTACAGTATAGTACATCCATCTATACCTCCATTTTTAACTTAGTCATGCAAGTATTATCAATCTTGCACCACCTCCACTAATAGTACATGAATGTGAATCAATAGTACACACATGTGAACAAATAGTTATAAGCATGTGAATTAATAGCAATTAATTTCTCATTTATCCGATTAATTACCCGATTGTTCAATATAACTTCCAGACATCAATTATTATCAAAATAAATATCGATTTCCACTAACATTAATAATCCCAACACAATGGAACTATTAATTTCAACTTTAATCAACACGAACTTATTCATAATTAATATTATAACTCACAATATTTAACAACCAGGTCGTTCTCAGGAAAAAGGGGGTTTTCCGATAAGGATTTCTCCTTATTGGCAAGCAATTAGGTGACCAAACCTCTCCTTGACAAAACTTCTAGACATTGTCAATATTGCAAATAATAATATGAATAACTTTATCGTCTCAATTATTGATTTAATAATATAACATATTATGCAGATGATACTGTGACAACAATTGAATCAATAATATTGGAGATATGATGCAGCAATTACTGTAGCAATAATTGAGTATAACTGAGTGATTTCTCACGTAAGCATCAATAATTAATATCGTGTGCTACTATGCAACCACACGTATTACAGTACTTTTACTACCAGTTATTTTATGATCACTTGCTTACTTTAAAAAAAATTACATATCACCCTTAACTTTAAACTTTTATCAATTTAACTATTTACCAAAATAGAAAAATTGAATACTTTTATTTCATAAAATTCGAGATCTCACAACGCTCTCCCAAATAGAGCTCCAATCCTCCATCTGTGAAGAAAGGAATTCGACGAGTAGACATCATATGCTCGACACCAGTCGGGAAATCACCCTCAAAGCCATCTGTCAAATGGTCTCAAGAATAGGGAATCCATGCAATGACATCGGATGTCAACAACTCCAATCAGAAATGTTTACAATGGGTGAAACCCTCGCCATGAGGAACCTCACTTGATGTGGAGTGATGACATCGTAGTCCTTGTGGATAGGTGTCTAAACCTAACACACTAATGGAACGTAAACATGGAAGCCTCTCATAGGCCCAAAACTGCTAATGCAAGAGCAAACATCTGCGGTCAGTCAACACTCTTAACCTGTACATGGGCAATCAAAAGAGAAATACTCACCAGTAGGAACGGGTAAAATCCTAGCCAAACCTCTTTCAAGCCCTGTGAACGCATTTGCATTCCCCTGAGGAAATAGGCAAAGGAATAGGAGCCCCAATCATACTCTCCAATGTGGTCCACCTCATGTGTGGTGCTGACTAAAGTAAACGATATCGTGGAATAGTTATCCGCTATGAAATAACCCCAGAGGATGACCAGGAACAATCACCGAAGAATGCGATCCCTAACTCTCACATCATCAGGAATGGGCTCACTCAACACCCCACTCATAGCATCTACACTCAAAGGACCAGTGCGGACTGTCCTTCCTTTGAGCGCCTCAGTCGGGACTCCTAGCAAGGATCTGATGGCAGTCGATGTAATGTTCGCCAAAAAAGGCATTGGCGTCCCTGCAAACTCCATACCGGTGATAAACTGCCAATCCATCGGTGTTATCATCACCTCGTAGTCCAGCAAATGGAGATACTGGGTCTGGTGAAACCAGCCCTCAGACAATGCCCTGAGGTAACCCCAAGGACAACGGCGGGGGAGGATGGAAAAGAACGCCTCAAAACCCCAAGCATGCACAACCTCTCGATACTCTAGATGAAGAGTCTGATATAGAGAGTGTATGTTGAACCAGTTCCCTCGAGGCTGTGTAAAGCTAGGAACCTATATCACAAATGCAAATCAACATCAGAACCTTTGCTCCTCATTAATAAGAAAAAGGGAAGATCAAACCCAGCTTTTACCTCGTTCGCATAGAAGTAGGCCAAGGGGTGGTGACTCAAATCATCCAGAAGCTCTGGAATCATCACATTAATGCCTGGAAGATCCCTGCGGGGAGTATGAGAAGCAGGAGTGGGAGTCGTAACCGGTACATCTTCCTCCTCATCCACAACATCTGGTACCTCAACCTGGATAGGAGGCTATCTGACTGCGTGAGGCCGAGGCACATCAGAAGCTCTCCTCCTCACACCTGAAGAGGTCCTACGGGAGCTTCTTGGCTGGTCTAGATCCATATATCTGGACACAAGTCTCTAAATCACCTCAAAAAGGGTGACTCATGGAAAAATTTTGCTAGTCTCCTTTGTAAAAAGGACTATCCACATGTACGTAGGCATGACTAGGTGGCCATTCAGTAGCACACCAACTCACAGTCATAAACATCCTATATGCATAAAAATGTCAAAGTCATAATCCATAATGGTAGCCTAATTACCAGGATTACTTTGCTTTACAACTTTTGTTTATTTGTCCTTAAATAGGATAAGAAACAGCAGAAAAATGTGTCAATTTGATTATTTCAAAAGTTAAATTTTTTCACATTATTACATTCAGCATGGTTAAATACTAACATTTACTATGTTAAATATTTTTTATTAAGTCATATGAGCATGTATAATCACTACTATGTGTTTAGAAGCACTTCATGTGATAACTCATTTTCCAATGGACAAAACTGAAAAAAAGACATGAATACGTTACCAGGATAGTGTGGAACACTTGTACGATGATGAATTTTGTAGAAAGCAGCCCAAACTCACTAGATCTTAAGAAGAACTCTCGAATTCTCTGTCTGGCGCAACTTGAAAATAACTTGTGAATGGGAAAGGCCATCACAATACAACTACGGATGGACGCAGGTGTATCTGTGGCTATCGCATGTCTACTTGTGGCTGTCCTAGGTCGGTCCCACCCCCTCCAGCTCAATCCAATTTGAGTTTCAAAAGAGGTCCCACAAGCTAAAAAGTTAAATCAGGAAAAACGACGCTACGCGATTAAGCGGGAAAGCTTGAAATCCTGATTTTCAGAGACCGAACTGCAGGTCTACATATCACTCATTGGTATTTACCCAGACACCGGGTTCACAAAGCTGATGATCATAGTTATTGCAAACTACATTCGGCAATACCTCACAAAGGTCCGATGCCATTAACTTTGGGTTGTAATTCTAATTGCAACCACACCTTTCATCAAAAACTGCTCCCTAGCAGAGACTTCATACAAACTCAACCATTGAAGTACATTTCAGTGAAGGTTAAGCAACCTTGACGTTATTCAGCTGTTGGAAAGTAAATCCAACGAAGCATCGGAAGAGGTCCGATGATGTTCACTGTTGAAGTAAATTTCAGCGAAGGTTAAGCAACCTTGACGTTATCCAGCCGTTAGCAAGTAAATCCAGCGAAGCATCAGAAGTGGTCCGATGATCTTAGCCATTGAAGAACATTTCAGCAAGAGTTAAGCACCCTTGACATTATTCAGTCGTTGGCAAGTAAATCCAACGAAGCAACGGATGAGGTCCGATGATGTTCACCGTTGAAGTATATTTCAACGAAGGTCAATCAAACTTGACGACATCAGTCATTAGAAAGTAAACTCAGCGAAGCATCGGAGGTGGTTCAATGATGGTAACCATTGAAGGACATTTCAATGATGGTCAGGCAGCCCTGACTACACAAACTGTTGGTAGTAACTCTAGCAGAACATTGAAAAGACCTAGCAATACAAACTAGGGGAAACCATCCTCATCGGGGAGGACCGATGACGGAATCAGTTATACAATTCTTCATCGGACAGAGCACAATTCCCCAAGAGTCTCTCATACATGACAATCACATCTTCAGTGAAAAGTCTGTATTCAGCATTAAAGATTTTGGTAATAACCCCAATGTCAACATTCTGGAGGTTTCTGTGAGCTTTGGGGTAAATATTGGAGCAGTTCATTAGGGTCATTAGTGATAACTCTAATCCCCAATAGAAGTCGTGGAGGCAGACAGTCATCACATCCCATTAGAAAATGGTCAATCAAACCACATTCATCATACATTTGCATCATATTGCATTACATTGCATCATAATTATCTTGTCATATTTCAAGTGTCTAGCGATCTTTATCCTATCAATGTCATTGCATTGCATGAATATGATAAAGAGGGGCATCTGTAGACACTCAAAATTTTGCAATCCTATTACTAACCTTGTAGGAAGGAAAATATCATCTTCGAAAGATAACCTTGGAAGTCAAATAAGCTCAATCTCAGAGACAACCACGGGATCCTCAGTTTTCCATCTTGGAGACAACCCTGAGATACTCAATTTCAGTCCTAGAGACAATCCCGAGAGATTCAGTTCCAACCTTGGAGATAACCCCGAGGGATGTAGTTCTAGTTCCGGAGATAACCCCGGATAAGTCAGTTTCAACCTCAGAGATAGCCCCAAGATACTTAATTCCAACCCCAAAGATAACCCCGGGAGGTCAAGCACACCTCAGAGACAACCCTGAGGACATTTAGTATTCACAGCAGCCCAATCTTAGAGATAACCCTGAGCAATGACTGCTATATCAGCCCAGAGCCGGAGATAACCCCGGTGAGGGACAGAATCATCATTTTGCCACCTCGATACTACATTCACCCCATCTCAACATCATTTCATCCCACATTCTACACAGAAGTGTCCCATAAGAACCATAGCTCAAAATCCCGAGTGACTACTACACAAGACAACACACCGGATAAAATTTAAAGACTTGAAGATCTGGTTATGGGCCCATCTTCCTGGCTTCGTTCAACCTCTTATCCCATGTCATTGTGTAGCTCTGGACAACAGCATTTCGGAAAGGTACATCACACCTCAATCGGATGCCCAGATTGAAAGTTATGAAGGTTCGAGCAGACAACGCGTTACATGAGTGCACGTTCTTCGAGATGGCAGGGCCCATGGAGTCTGGGGCACCTCGGGCAGCCACAGGTGGACCTGCGGCTCCCCCTCTATAAATAGAGGGCTTGGGGTGGCCATTTAAAAAAGAGAAAAGGCGAGGGGTCCATTTTACTCCGTACACACTTTAAACTGAGTGCTTTCTTTTTACAAATACTTGTGAGCTCGTGTTTTACTACATATTGTAATTCTAATCGGTGGAAACCGAGTATTCATTTATCAGAAGCTATCTGAAGTCTTCTTGGCAGCCCGTGGTAAAACACCTCAGATTTTTAAGCTTTTTCTCACTTTCATCCTCACACATCTATTCACGTTGAGAGTCGTGTTATATGTGTATGTCGGGATCATCGATCTGTGGCTTTTATTGCTTATATATATATATATATATTATCGAACTATGCTTTGATTGAGCCTGAATATAATATTCGGAGCATTTATTGCTTTTATTATATATATATATATATATATCTCCTGTCATCAAACTCTGTTTAATTGAGCCTGGATTTACATCCTGAGTGTTTTCTTGTTTTATATATATATATATATATATATATATATATATATATATATATATATCCACTAATACAAAACCATAAAAAACAACACTTAAAAGATGACGTTTTTATAAAAAAATGTTATGGTATTTTTTTTTACAACATTTTTTAACAAAACGTTGTAGATACATATTAAAAAACATTATCAATTTATAAGGGCAATTTTTGATTTTAAATAGATAACGTTTTTTAAAAAAAATGATATTTATGTAAAAAACATGGAGCAAAAACAACGCTTAAATGAAAACTTAAAATTAAAACACGGAGTAGAGAGCATAGTTATGTCTTTTTATGCTCTCTTTCCCTCACAAAACCAAAACCCTAGTTATCGATCTCTGCTGCAAGAAGAGCTGGCCAAACGTTTTTGTGTCCACAAATCCTGGGAAATTCCTGGTCCTCCCAGATCCAAATTCCTCCGCCGACACGCCCAATCCATCCAAGCTTTAGTGGGTAATAGAGCCTACAGGGCTGACTCCAAATTGATCGACTCCCTCACCAGTTTGAAGATCATCGCTAGTCACAATGTCAAGTTGGACCAGATCGATTTATTCAGGTGGAGAGAAAAGGGGATTAGGGTTACTTACACGCCCAATATCTTGACCGATGAAGTTGCTGACTTGGAGATTTTACTAGTATTGGCTACATTGAGAAAGATTTATGAATGCGATCGCTTTATCAGAAATGGGCTCTAGATCAAGAATGAGGACTTCAAGTTGACTACAAAGGTTTTTTTCCCCTTATGTGCTAGTGTGAAACTTTTTATGTGTTTAGCCCACAAATTATAATATTCCTATTTGTTTTATGACATGAATTCACCATTTTAACAGCTGCTCAAAATATTTTCAAGAATGTGCAAGAGTTTTTCATTCCTTTATTTTCTAGTAGACTTGAAAACCAAACATAACAAAGTTACTTATATATAATGAACATGAGTAATAAATCACTGATATCCTTTGGAGTTATTAATCAATTACATATTTTGATGTGGTTATCAACTTAATATAGCAGAAGATTTAGGTGGAATACATTTAAAGTTATTTCAGTTTGCGTTATTAAAAGGTTGGACAAATAGTTTTATACGTGATTCTTCGCTTATACTAAGTTAGTTTTGGGTTGATGGAGAACAGCCATTTTTTTGATCATCTTTTCATGACTTATGGTGCTCATGTTAGGGCCCTCTTAATCCTTCTTGCAGTTCAGTGGCACATCAGTTGGCATTTTAGGATTGGGCAGGATAGGCTTGCATATGCAGGTGCTCGAAATGAGCAGGTGAAATTTCTTACTTTCATATGTGAGGATTTGCTGGTTGTGGACAATATATTGTTAGAGCAATTAGTTTTTTCTTATGGTGTTAAGTGTCTTAGTGTAGCTAAATGTATATGTGCATATAGTCACTTGATCCTACTGTAAAAAAAAATAGACTCTTTTTTTGAGAGATTTTTTTGTTGGCAAATGAGACTATATTTTGTCAAATTGATGGATTATAATGTTTTTGTCAGGAATAAACATGTGAATAATATTCCTATTATATATGATTTGATTATGATATATATGTGAATGAACATTAATAAAAGCTGTAAAGTCCTCTGATAGATTATAGAAACATATGTACAAGGACTTAGAATGAATTGATCAAATATGTTAGGTTGATCCTACATAAGCAAAACAAAACAGTAAAGTCCTTAAAAAGAAATGATGTACAAAGACTATAAACATAGAAAGATCAAACATGTTAGGTTGATCTAATGATGTAATAGATAGAAACATTCGATCATCGAACACCGCACTGTAAATCGTGATGTCGTCAGAGAGTCAATGATAACTCAAGAGCTATCAAGGCAGAATTGTAATCTGCAAGATAGTAGATCTCGGAGTTCATAGACTTCCAGGAGAGACGAGGAAGGATCGTAGTGTGTCGAGTAAAGCTTCTTCAAAGCCGTAGTCTGCTGAGGAAGTCATGTTCAGAATCGTAGAGACAGCTTGCCTACGAGTCGACCAAGCATCTGTCGAAGTCAAGTCAAGGATCGTAGACTACACTCAGAATCGTAGAGTCAATTGATCGTATCAAAGGCAGAGATCATAGTCGAACAAGATCAGATGAAGACAACAAGCACAACGACAGAAATCGTAGTGTCAAGATTTGATCTCAGAGTCATAGTGTCTGCACAGCCGAAGTTGAATCGTAAAGTGCAGAGCTAAGACCTCAACAGATGTGCACACAAAGCCAAAGAAAGATCGTAGAGCAAACACGATTCTCAACAATTGAGCACTCCTTGAATATCCAAAGGAATGAAGCCTCTGGTTGATACTGCAAAGATACATCTCACCTATAGGAAGCCAGAGAGCACTCAACGAATGGCATACAAGCTAATAGAAGATCTAAGCATTAACCCAATCAGTATCCAGATTGAGTTGTGAAGCCATTCAAGAGGAAGTCTTCCACAAGATAATCATAAGAAGACTTCAGTAGCTGACTAAGGAAAGTCAGCATATGCAGTAGCTGTCAAGTGGAAAGATGACAACGATCTTAGAAGTAACCAGGATCGTAGTGTTTGCTAAATGAAGAAGGAACTGATGGAGTATACACAAAGATACTGGGTTAGTCCATTGAAAATAAGTGAACGGGAGATCACAAGGAGAAAGCGAGCTGGACACACCATAAATCTGAAGTGTCTTGTTATTCAGAAGGGGCCAAAGCAAGGAGTCAAGCCATCAGTATCTGTGAACAGTTGAGGCAAACAGAAGTGTTGAAACACTGTACGAAAGAAGGAAGAGTTGTTCTTCACTAGAGATCAAGTGAACACTCTTCAAGATCGTAGTGTTGACTCTACATGTCAATAAGCATCAGTCAATAAGACACTACGATCAGGTCCAAGAAGAAGTGCGTCTGAATCGTAGAGTTCGAACAACTGAGGATTGAAGCATTGGCAACTGTTCAATCTGAAGTTTAGCATTCAGACAAAAGCTTATTGAGAGTGTCGATGCAAGGACAACCTCTGATCAAGAAATCAGAAAGGGGAAATAAAGTCGTCGACCTGCCCGAGACATCAAAGTAACATATCTGACGGGGTAGGTGAAATAGTAGATTGCAGTGTCAGAAAGTCAGAAAAAGATGTCATGTCACATCTGCAGTCTACACCAAATAACTCGAGATCTGTGAAGCTATTTAAATAGCTTTCAACGTCTACCTTCCAACGGGAAGATTGAGAAGTAGTATAAATCAACAGAGCTTCAAAGATCAAGAGTTGTTGATGACTGTTATGTTGCAGAATCGTTGAGTTGTTGAATGTTATTGTTGACTCTACGAGTTCCACCAAAGATCAACAGAACAAGTCTTAGTAACAGTGAGACTACCAAGGTGGAAGTGAAGCAACTTTAAAGAAGGACTTAAATGGATTAGAGTTTCACTCAACAAAGATGAGAATGACATTGAAGATGGCAGCCAAGCTGAGAGCCGAGAAGGCCAAAGAGATAGCATTTAGAAAAGTGGCAGAGTACAAAGAAGATCAGGAGAGCCACTCTACGAATCACCATGAACCTAAAGCTAAAACTGAACAATTGCAGAACCATGTCTGTAAAACATTCAAGAAGGGTTCAGGGATTTCTAAGTGCCAGAAGAAGAGCTCAGGGACTTAGCAAATCCAGATGGTGATGGTGCACATCTGACATCAGATGAAGATGAGCAGAAAAGAGTAGAGATCAACTGCACCAAAGAAGATGTGGTCCAGACTCAATGCAGAATGGAAAGAGGACCACACCAAGCTGCTAAGTACAAAAGATGTTCAGAGCATAAAGACATCTTAGCGGCTCAACATCAACAACAACAACAACTACAACAACAAGAAGCCAGGGCCTGAGGGGTCCATGTCCGGAGGGACTAAATGAAGTTCCAAGCCTGCTGGGCTTGAAGAGTTCCTAGCAAACTAGAGAAGTTCCAAGGCTGCTAGCCTTAGAGAGTTCTTAGTGAACTGAAGTCCCAAGGCTGCTGGCCTTGAAGGAATCTTAGTGATTCAGGGTACTGCCCTTCCTTAATGGAAATCCTGCTAGTTGAAGCAGAAGAGTGGGTTAGGAGCTTGAGTCTCTAAACCACTTAAAACCCCTTGTGTCTTTTACTTTATGTCATTTACATTATGTACATTAACTGCTATAACTGCTATGTATGTTTTAACTACTTACCACTGAACTAACTCTACGAACAATATATGTATGATTATGAATATATCAATGAAGGGGATCTTTTACTTATTCCGCTGTGCTTGAAAAGATTCTTATGTTTGTCATATGCTAAATTATTAGCAATACAAAATAAATCATAAAAGTATTTAAAATTAAAACAAAAAAAAAGGATCTATTCAACCCCCCTCTTCTAGATCTATTGTGCCTATTGGGAACTAATAGTTTTCTTCCAATTACTTTCAAAAACATTATGGTTTCAATCTCACTGTGCATATATGTTAAATATTTTTGGTGGGATTGGTGTGCAGGAGGGCATATAAATCTGACGGTAACATTTGGGCTATTTTTGGCAAGGAAGTTGACTTTGACAAGGGCGCTGTTATACATGGTGATGCAGTGTTTGGGTGTTATTTGTGGTGCTGGGGTAGTAAAGGGGTTTGAGGGAAAAAGGGAGTACAATCTTTGAGGCGCTGGTGCCAACTTTATAGCCCATGGTTACACTAAGGGCGACGGTCTTACTGCCAAGATCGTTGGTACCTTTGTGCTTGTTTACACCGTCTTCTCCGTCACTGATGCCAAGCGCAGCGCCAGAGATTCTCACATCCCTGTAATCCACCACAATCTCTAATAGCTCTTTGTTTGTTGGTTGTATGTCCCAAATTTTGAGTCTCATTCGTAGGAATAGACTTTAATGTTGATCTCAGTACTGTTCTCAATACAATGGTGAGACAACATCTTAATTTTAGCATATTATTCGAGTGTTTTCAAGTATTCGTAATCCTGATACTTTTGAGTAAATTTTTCCTCCTGTTAATTAAGAAAGCAACCTAATGTCACGCCTCCTCTTTGGCACTTTTATTAAGGCTGCATTGCCATTGATTAGTTATTTAAGCTTGTGTATCTTGTAGAGCTATGATGCAATAACACACTTTGAGTCTACAGTAAAAGACGTCATAGGCATGTATAACAAGATCACTTCAAAGGTTTGTTATTATCGCTTTTAATTAACTGAGTTACAAATACTCGATTAGGCGAAAAAAAAGAAACATATAAATCTGAATAGGGCAAAAAAATCACAATTGACTTGGTATGAGAAATTTGTAGAAGCAAGAGTATTTATAAGATTTAACTTATCCGGAAAATCAAATTTCATATGTATGCATGCTAAATTATGTATAGTTTGTTTCGGGTAAATAATGCACTTGAAACTAGTAGTTAATTAGATGTTAAATATCGTGTTCTGAGACATTTATTATGAAACCTCCTTTGTTTCTCTTATTTGCTCACAAATGATATAAGACTTCAGATTATATAATACTAAAAATCATTGATGACCTTTAATAGAACTTAAGGTCAATAGACGAGACCAAATCAAAGAAATGGTTCAATTGGCATCTCATACTAATGTTTTTCAACCTCAACTTCATGCAATGACTTGGGATCATCAATGAAGACATGTTTTAGTATTTGTACTTTTTTCTTAAGCTATCAAATTGAGTCTTTAAGTTGATTGTTTGCTTGTGTTGTGTATGTGTTAGACTATGCATGCAAGAACTTCACTGTAACAACACATGATGTATTTATCGGTTTGAATGCAGTTATATATTAGTTAAGCACTAATAAATCTTTGCAAGCAACCGCCTCATTTTTGTTTTCTTTTCTTATGATAAAGTAAACATTACCTTAGATTTTAAATCACCAAATTTTCCTGCTTAAATTGCACTATAATTAAGTGTACATATTCAAGAGAAATAATTGTTTGAAACTCTTATTGTTGATTTTAAATGTTTTACTCTTTTATTTGGTTCGGGATCTTGATCTTTTCGTGGACCTAAGTCTTCGCAAGTCTTCTTTGCTCCTTAAGAATAAGGTCTCCATCATGGTATGCAAACTAAGAGCATTAGCCAAAGGGTTCCCGTTCTAAACCATTCCTTCATTATATTTTGTGGATAGTTTGGTATATTTTGTGGATGTAGTCAAATTCATAATTAAATATAGTAGTAATTTTATTGAAAAGTGAATTTGAGATGTATGGATAGTTTGGTATTATTGGGATATAAACATATTGTATGGTATTAATATTCTTTGTAATTGGTATATTTTGAATTTGAGATGTATGGATAGTAATATTATTTGTAATTGGTATATTTTGAATGTTTGATATATTTTGGCTTTAAATAGATGACACCTTCTAAATGTTATATAAATGTGTCTAAACGTTGTCTGATGTATCAAATTATAGTATTTTAAACCAGAAAACGTTGTGGAATCATACCATCTACAAAGTTTTCAAGCATCCAATGATTTATGGAAAACAAATATACAACGTTTTTTAAGAAAAAAAATATTGTGCAATGTGTCAAACCAAAACGTTTTAAAAATGTTGTATAAAGGTGTCAAATAGATGACACCCTTAACCACAACGTTTTTGTAAGACCTTCTACAACATTTTTTACGTGTTATCTATACTATTTTGTAGTAGTGATTGTTATCGAACTCGATTTGATTGAACCTGGGTGTGATATCCGGTGCGTTTATAGCTTTTATATATATATATATATACATATATATATATATATATATATTTACATTTCAGTCAGGCCTGGAGATTATATATATATATATATATATATATATTTCTATCTGGCCTGGAGCTCACTTCATGGCCTTTTACAAATATATATATATATATATATATATATATATATATATATATATATAACTGCTTTATCAGCCTGCGGGTTAGATTTGTCTAAATCTAGCTATTTCTCACTTTGACCAGTTCATGGTGACTAAACTGACACCGTTGAAGCTAGAAAGCTCATATTTATTCAAATCTAGTTCATTTTCTAGCTTTTGTACATATTGCATTATCATGTGAGCCTAGAAATCATGTGATCATAAATTCAGTTTCTAAATCTAGATTCGGTTCCCGTGATGGACATTTTCAGTTGCAGCCAGCTTGTAAATTATTCACTGTGTCTGAATTTCCTTAGATGACTCCCATGCCCACGAGGAGTTCGGCACTGCTATGTATCTTATTTTCTCAAAGATGCTTCATATCTCGAAAATAATAAAAGCAATCCAGTCAAACATTTAATAAAATGGAAGTATCAAAGGCCTCAATTACTATTGAGCACAAGGGTTTGAAAAACCTGTCTTACAAAACATCATTGTCATATCTCGTTAAAACTGAACTTTTATACAAAATTCAAACCTTTTGTATATAGGTGCAAACGAGGCATAGCACTACTTCCAGACAATAGCACATAGACCTACAGACACACGCATTCAGATAAAAGTTTAAATTGAAAAGTGGCGGTAACCGTGTCACCACGAAAGTCAGGGGGTGCCTAACTCCTTCCCTCCACTTAATCAAGCCCCCAGACCCTAACAAATTTTGATTTTACATACCAGTTAAATAGTGTCACATCGCTAGGTCTATGTGCAAACCATATCTCGGTTGAGTTGGTGCAACCATTTAAAAATACCAACTGGCAACTCTTACAGTCAAATCGTCGACATATACATGTCGGACCTTTTCAAACAAATCTCACCTAACATGAGAACACCAAAAGACAATAACAGAAGGGGACTTATAAAAATCCCAACATCGACAAAGTGTATTATGCTAATTGGAAAATTAATCTTAACAATGATAGGTCTTTTCAATAAAGAGATTATAATAGATTGTGTAGTAGTAATCAATGGACAAGGCAAGTTTCCCATACCAAACTTGAGTTGTATTTTAAAAGCATGTTAGTGAATAATTATTGTTGATTATTCACATCTATACTGATTATTGATTCGCACTTAGTGCATGTGTTACATATGTTCATCAGGTATGAAGGACTGATCACCTTCATTACCATAAGGTTCAGTTTAATTATTCATTGTAATTGTTGACCTCCAAACATTATTGATTCAGTCATTCAATTATTGAAACTTGATTCATGTTATTTCACAATTATTACATTGTTGAAAACTTAAAAGCTTATTCCTTTTCAATCATGATATATCCTTCTTATATTTAAACTTGTTGGGCAAAGTAGTTCCTCACCCTTGCTATATCATGATAACATTTTCAGATTAAGACGAAGGCTCGAATAAACACAGAGGCAAAGGCAAATTCTAAGATTAAATTATTATGCATTTAGAACTATTAAATTATCTGATGCAAATGACACTGTAAATCTTTTAAGATATTGAAGGTATGTATTAAGTTAAGGTTGTAGACCTTGGGGATTATGTTGTAAAAGTTTATTGTATAAACAATTTATGTTTATATCTTCCACAATAGTTATGGAAATGATGTATCGTAACGTACCAAATCTGAGGTAAAAGGTACCCGGATTTGGGGGCGTTTACATTAGCGATAATATACATGTTAAGTATTTTTAGAAAAAGGTTTTAAAAGAGAAAACTTTTGCTTAACTTGTTATGAATTGGATTAATTCTGATAAGCGTCCGTGGAGCAAGAATCACAGAAAAGATTAGAGAATTAAGACTATTCAACCTTTTTGATTGAGTACAACATCCTAGTTTAAAGCGCTAGTTGGAACAGAATTGACCTCATAGGCATGTCTACACTTTGTGGTTTCCCTTACTCTTAGTTATGGGGTATGAAACTGTGGCGACAATAATGATAATTAATGGAGAAGATAAAAGATAAGTAGCCAGCCTAATGTCTCAAATCGCGGCCTAGGTTACTCGAGTAATTAAACATGAGGGGTGTCTTTACACTTGGTGCCCTAAAGCCGCCTGGTTTGGGAGTCACCGGCCCAACGCTCATACATGGGTAATTTAAGCCTAAGAAAATGGACCTTGCACAAGCTCAGGTGGCCTCTGTTACTCGAGCAAGTAAACCGGAAGGGGATGTCTTTACACCTAGTGTGACGCCCCCAAAATTAGGTATACATCACCCATCTTGGGTAGTCAGATACATGGTACAGAATTTAAATACAACTTACTAATATAAGCTGTGGGTATGCAATACGACATAAAGCGTGAGTTTGAATACAAATATTATCTACTAGATATTATACAAACTCAAAAGGAGTCCTCATTACAATTATTATCACACTATTTCACGGAATAGTGAGGACTACTAATACTATCCTCGGACCATTACTCTGTCCCCGACTGTCGTCCCGGCCTATGTTCTCATTTCAAGAGAGAAAAGTGAAAGAAAGGGTGAGCTCAACTAGCCCAAAGAAGAAATATTATGACTAAGATAATGCGAGAATAAATTATCATTAGCCTTCAACAAGATGTTAAACCGATAAAATATAATAAACATCAAGTTTAAGCTGCAATGAAACAAACAATTCATTACAAGAGTCAAGTAGAAAATAAAATCTACTATCTTTTATGATTTAAAAGGTTTTTCATCTTTGTTATAATTTGAGACTCGACTTTAATAAATAATCCACATCATTGAATCACCCCCACACTACTGCCGAGGATATTCTTTAGTATCACGACCACAATTATTCATACTTACACTACGGGCCGAGAATAGTTGTGTATTTATTAATGGTCATGATCATGCCAACAAGCGTCTATCAATGCACTACGGCCACCGAGGATTTTTACCACATCATTTGTAACATTACGGCCATGATTACACCGAATAGTCTCGGTCATAATCATACCAAGTCCATCTACGCACCACTTCTGGCCATGCAGATGACTTTTAAAAAAAATATATAAACATGAGGATGATGACAATGATATAAGAATTCAATAAAACAAGTTCAAGAATTATTTTATCCAGAATTATTAACGTCAAATTGTCAACATGATCTTTTTTTTTGTAGAGTAAAATTCAAGAATGATCGGAAGAATATTTCCATGAAAGATCTTTGGATGAAACGCAAATATCAAGGATATTCTACTAATTTCATGGAGTATAGAAGTCAAAGTTTTAACCAACCTGGGTATAATAAAGAATGGAATAACAAAAGAAATCACCATGCATGCGGACTTACTTGCCAGACAAAGTTATTCAACAGAATAATAATAACGGAAACTGGTCAGTGAAATTCACACCAAGCGGGATGTTCCAACAGAATGATAAAGAGCGGAACCAGTCCGGTGTAAAACACATGAGATAGGATATTCCAATGAGAATGATAAAGAGCGGAACCGGTCCGGTGTAAAACACACAGACGAGGATGTTCCAATGAATAATAAAGCGCGAAACCAGTCCGGTGTAAAAACACATGCATGGATGTTCCAGCGAGAATAATAAAAAGCGGAACTAGGTAGGTGGTGTAAAACACATGAACAAGATGTTCCAAGCGAGAATAATAAAAGACAGAATAATAGAAGAATGTCACCAAGTATAGGGTAGTCTCATGCATGACAAAAGTTATTCCAACAGAATAATAATGAATGGAATAATCGAAGTTCTCTTTATGAATACAAAAGAATAATATCCCTTACGAAAGTACAACAAATAATATTCCCTACCTTAGAAGAACCTGAATATTGGCAAAGTGAAGTAGCAGAATACTTTTCTTCTTTCTCTCTATAGTTTTCTCTCTAGAGTTTTGGAATTGAATTCGTAAGAAAATAATGAAGGAATGAGCTTCTATTTATAGGAAAATAGAATGCATAGTAATTAATCCATGAATGGTCAGATTGATTTACTTTAATCTGACGGTCCATATTTAAAGCAAAATCTTTTAAATAAAATATAATATATTCTATTTATATAAAAACATTTTACTATGCAAAAACTATGCAACACTATGCAAAACACTATGCAAAAATACTATGCAACACTATGCATAATAAAATATAATATATTTTATTTATAGAATAACTTTAATAAAGTATTCATTTTTATATAAAAGATGTTTACATTTTATTACGTTAATAATACGAATAAAAAAAACGTCATCATCGCTTATAATAATTCATATTATTAATCGACAATAATGGAATCAAACTGAGTGACTTCTCACATAAGCATCGATAATCAATACTGGTGTGCTACTACGTTAACCACACGTGACATCGTACTTTTACTACCGAAAAGTAGTTCAACAAAGATCAACGGTAAAACTTAAATAGTTATTTCAATAAAAAATATTTTTGTCGTTTTCTCAATCAAACAATAATTTTGCTAGGGTCCACCAATGATTGAGCCGTTATACGAATATTCCTCGCTAAACCGAATATTCCCCGACCAATCGAATAATATAACCACTTGTATACTTTGCAAAATTTATAAATATTACCCACAACTATAACATTATATCAAATTTATTCAAAAATAATATTTATAGAAAAAAATTCATCTTTATTTATAAAAGCTGGGGTCTTACAACCTCCCCTTCTTATGAAATTTCGCCCACAAAATTAGGGTACGTACCTGGTATGTCGAAGAGGTAAGGATACCTTGATTTCATTTCAGATTCTAACTCGTAAGTCATTTCCTCAACATCGTGGTTCCTCCACAAAACTTTAACTTGAGGTATAACCTTGGAGCGTAGAATATGTTCCTTCTTATCCAAAATTTGAACAGGAACCTCTTCATACGTCAAATCTTCCGCTATTTCGTCCGGTTCTAACTCAATAATATGGTTCGGGTCTTTCACATATTTACGTAACATGGATATGTGAAAAACGTTAGGAACACGAGACATATTTGGTGGTAAAGCGAGTCTATAGGCCACAGTTCCTACTCGATCGAGGATTAAAAATGGACCGATGAATCGAGGATTAAGTTTTCCTCTCTTTCCAAATCTTGTAACTCCTTTCCATGGAGCAACTCTTAACAACACATGATCTCCTATATCGAATTTCACGTCCTTTCGATGAAGATCAAAGATAACTCTTTGTCGATTTTGTGAGGTTTTTATACGTTTTCGGATCGTTTGAATCTTTTAAAGTAGTCATGCGTACCAACTCCGGTCCCAATAACGTTGCTTCACCCACCTCATCCCAAAGATACCGAGAACGACACTTTCTTCCATACAATGCTTGAATGGAGCCATGCCAATACTTGCTTGATAAGCTGTTGTTGTAGGAAAACTCCACCAATGGAAAGAACTTGTCCCAACTCCTTGAAATCAAGGACACGAGTCTTAATAGATCTTCAAGAGTTTGAATAGTCCTCTCCGACCGTCTCGTCAAAATCGAGGATGATATGCCGAAGCTAAATCGTAAGTCTGTGCCCATAGCTTTTTGCAAATTAACCCAAAATCGTGAAGTGAATCTTGGGTCTCGATCGAAACTATGGATCCGGCATACCATGCGATCTTACAACCTCGTTTATGTACATACGAGCAAGACGTTCAAGTGTATAAGTTTCTCGTATCGGTAAGAAATGAGAGACTTGGTCAATCTATCAACAATGACCCAAATCGCATCAATGCCTTGAGAAACCTTAGGAAGGCCCAGTAACGAAATCCATGGTAATGTGCTCCCACTTCCATTCGGAATTTCAAGTGGTTGCAATGGACCTTTTGGTACTTGATGCTCCGCTTTAACTCGTTGACAAGTTAGACACCTTGAGATAAGCAAGTGCTATCTCTCTCTTCATATTGCTCCACCAAAATGTATGATCGAATATCATGATACATTTGGTACTCCTGTGATGGATTGCAAATGGTGTGTTGTGCGCCTCCATCATGATATTATACTTTAAATCGTGGTCGTTAGGAACACAAAGTTTGGAGTTGACTCAAGTATTCTTTCTTCATCGATTCTTGCTTCCCAAGATAACAACTTCTTGCACTTTCTTCCTCATCACGCATCGGCTCCGTGTCAGTAGCTTGAAGCGACTTTAACTTTATCGATTAAAGTCGGTTCTACTCGTATATTCGCTATCATCACACGCGTCCACGAGTCTTTAACTCTATCTCCATCCTTTGCAAGTCACACAAAATGGGCCTTTGCGTTGACAATAACGCACTCGTACTTGCATATGATCTTCTACTCAATGCGTCAGCTACCACGTTCGCTTTTCCAGGATGGTATTGGATGGTATGATCATAATCTTTCAAGCAGATTCAAGCCAACGTCGTTGTCGCATGTTGAGTTCCTTTTGAGTGAAGAAATATTTGAGGCTTTTATGATCCGTAAAGATTTCCACTTTCTCCCCATACAAGTAATGTAAGACCCCGAATTTTATGAAATAAAAGTATTCAATTTTTCTCTTCAGTAAATGGTTAAATTGATAAAAGTTAAAGTTAAGGGTGATATATGAAATTTTTTTTCAAAATACGCAAGTGGGGTATAAAGTATTCATTATTGTCGGGGAATATTCGTTTGGTCGTGGAATATTCTTTCTACGTTGAATATATTAAATACGGCCATAGCAGCCTATTTGTGGGCCCCATAATGTAATAATCATCGGATGAAGAAAACGACAAAATTAAGTTTTATAAATAACGACGTAATCGTTACAATTAACAATCGTTGGAATACCGGTTGGTAAAATAAAGTAATACTGCGTTGTTGCACGAAAAAAAGCATTACCAGATTACATAAAGATTTTGAATTATTGATTCTTACGTGAGAAGGCACTACTCAATAATTGTTACGTTGATTACCGCTCAATATTTTATTTTATTGATTCAATAATTCTTTGTGTTGATATTTTATATTATTGTTGTTCAATAATTATCATCGCATGATGATTTCCCATTATCGGATCAATAATTCATATTATTTGAATAATATTATTAGATAGCATTATTGGCAATGTCTAGAAAGTTCTGTCAAGGAGAGGTTTGGTCACCTAATTGCGCGCCAGTAAGGAGAAATTCTTATTGGAAAGCCCCTCTTTCTGAGGAACTACTTTGGTTGTCATAAATGTGATTTCGTAATATTATTTGTGAATAATTAATTATTGATTCATATGATAAGAAAATATTTATTTGATGTGGATATAAATGATGGATTTATTTATGTGGTTATAAGTGAAGGAATTAATGATGAGGTGTTTTATCAGTATTTGTCGAAATGGAGAACAAAATATGGGATTTTCAGAAAAATTAGTTTATTACTTGATTTTGTAAAATCCATAACTCTTTGTGTATAATGAGTTAAGAGATGAGCCTTATATCAAAAGAAAGCCCTAGAAGTAAGCTAATCAGTAGAAATTTGAATCACCCAAAAATTCTTTGTAGATATTTCGTGGTGAAATTTTGAATGAAATCTGGTCAGAAGGACTAATAGTCCAAAAAAATCAGTGTTCTTCATCTATATTGCGTGAGTTATAAATTTTGATCCGACCGTTGGATCGTTGTAATTTTTGGATATGTTATACATATATAAGTTGAGTATATGTCCACAAATTTTGAACCGTTAATAATGAACGTATGATTTGTTATGAAATTTAAGAGGTAACTGATTCGGAAATTAGATTTTGGTGGAAAATTCTAGAATTGAGTGGGCCCCACTCTTGGTTGTTGGGGAAGATGGCTGATTTTTGGTGGGTGGAATAGTAGCAGGTAAAGCCATCAGGTTACAGGTCAAGTCTGCTTCGGCGGGCTAACATTTTCCTATAAATAGAGGGCTAAGTTAGAATTGAAAATCACACCAGAAACATAAGCTTTCTCTTTCTCTCTAGATTATTGAGTGTATTTTGTGAGTATTTAGATACTTGGTGAGTTGATATTCATCGATTGCAAGTTTCCTTTCAAATCATATCCGATATCCAAATGTGGAAGTCCGCTCTTTTGAGGTAAGGGATAGTAAGGGATATTATATTTTTTCAGTAATGATATTATTTCTTCAATATCATTATGTTGAAATATTGATCCAAGTTTTATCAAATTTGGAACTTTTTCATGTCAAGGGGTTACTATTCATGAGTTACTATTCACGAGTTACTATTCATGAGTTACTATTCACGAGTTACTATTCACGAGTACTATTCATGAAGCGTGAAAATATTTTTTTTGTGGAATTTCTATCTTTTGGTGTTGAGTTACTATTCACGATATCAAGACTTTATTCACGATATCAAGACTATTCACGAATACTAAGACTATTCACCGAAAAATGAAAATTTTCTTTTCGCCTAAAAAATATCTATTCGGATACTAGCTTTGATTGTATCCATGTTTTGATCATTCTTGAATTTTACACCACTATGATTATTTTTGAGGTATTTTTGGACGTGGATAAAAACCAATGCAAAGATGAATTATTGATGAATATCTTTTTGCTCGTAGTGGCAAAGATGACTTGTTGATGAATATCTTAGCCATGAGTGCAAAGATGAATTATTGATGAATATCTTTTGCTCGTGAGTGCAAAGATGACTTGTTGATGAATATCTTAGCTTTGAAAGTGCAAAAGATGAATTATTGATGAATATCTTTGGCTTGTAATGCAAAGATGACCCGTTGTTGAATATCTTTAGTGATGAGTGCAAAGATGAATTATTGATGAATATCTTTTGCTCAGAGTCAAAGATGACTTGTTGATGAATATCTTAGCCGATGAGTGCAAAGATGAATTATTGATGAATATCTTTTTCAGAAAGGCAAAGATGACTTTGTTGATGAATATCTTAGCTGTAGTAGCAAAGATGAATTATTGATGAATATCGTCTTTTGCTCGTAATGCAAAGATGACCCGTTGATGAATATCTTAGCCTGTAGTGCAAAGATGAATTATTGATGAATATCTTTGGCTTGTAATGCAAAGATGACCCGTTGTTGAATATCTTTAGCCTGTAGTGCAAAGATGAATTATTGATGAATATCTTTGGCTTGTAATGCAAAGATGACTGTTGTTGAATATATCTTTGCTTTGTAGTGCAAAGATGAATTATTGATGAATATCTTTGGCTCGTAATGCAAAAGACGACTGTTGTTGAATATCTTTAAATTTCAGTAGTAAAGATGAATTATTGATGAATATCTTTCGCTCGTAATGCAAAGATGACTGTTGTTGAATATCTTTAAATTTCGTAGTGTAAAGATGAATCTGTTGATGAATATCTTTGACCCGTGGTGCAAAGATGAATTTATTAGTATGATTATGAACAGAACCGTGATTTGGTATAACCATGATATTTGATGTTTCGTGTAAAGACAGTGATGAAAATTATCTTCATCTCCGGATGAGAAGAGGAATTTAGAATCACAATTATGATTATGAAGTTATTCATATGATTGTGGAAAGGAAGGCTGTTGATTGATGTTACAGGATAAAATATTGTTGGTGGATTTTTAACGTGGAGAAGACAATAGACTTTATAGTCTATTTGACTCTTCTAATGGATCGCTTCATTCATTACGCAACTATGGTTGAAAAGTTTTATCATCTACCATATGTTCTAAATCTCGATTTATTATCGATGAAGACTATTGATAATTTATTTATCTTTAGTCATAATATTCTTTATCGAGCTAGTTGTGCTCACCCTTTTTGTTTCACAATTCCTTTAGGTGTAATAAAAGTGTGAATTTGGGTTGAAGTTGGGGATAACAAGGGAATAGAAACGGTGGTCTATAGTTGTTGAGGTTCTCCCTAAAGAGTATGAAAATAATTTTATTGAGGGCTTTAGTGTGTTGTATTTTATACATCATTTAATAGTTATTTTGGTGAATTAAATGGGGTGAGGCGAACCCAACTTTGGAAGGGTGTTTTGTCACTATCATACAAGATGTCTAATGACATACAACCTCGTGTTATCATAAGACATGGTTGTGCTCATCCACTTGCCGAGTATATTTACAAGCACTACCTATATAATCTTGGTGTTTGTTTGGAGTATAATACCCAATTAGAGAAGTGGAGATAATGATATGTCAAGAAAAGACTCACCATTGGGAAGAATATGATAGTAATCTTCTTGTTTTTCTTTGGGGTCTATTAGGGTCAACCAAGGATAATTTCGTGTGGCCATATGATATCTACCATAACCTAAAAGCATGGCCTCCCATGTACGAAGGTTTCTTGAGCACTTCCCAAAGATTCTAATTTCTAAAACAGCTTTTTGACTATACCTTTATGTAAGGTGTCATTGTGACGTCTTTACATGCTTGGTATATATTTGTATCCAAACTCACAAAGATATGTGTGTTGTTGTATTTTGCACGACAATTGTTGTAATAAAGTTGTAATTATTTTCTGTACCATATATTTGGCGACTCAGAATGGGTTGGATGGAATGGACCTATTTTGGGGGTGTTACATTTGGTATCAGAGCTATAAGTAAAGAGCCCCGAGCCTCTCGCTGGTGACTTCCTGTTGATGGGGGATGCACCGAAGCCAGACTCTCCGTAGGGACGCCAGATTCAATGGTGGCAAATTGATAGGTATCAATGTGAGGTGCTGACACAAGTTGGTGTCTAGAGTTACATTTGGTATCAGAGCTTAGGGATATGATCTCTGGCGGAGATCGGGGAATAGAACTTGGAGGGGAGAGATGAGTAAATCCTTCGCTAGTGTGTCCTACCTAAGCTTATTTGTTGGGTCACCATAATATCGGGATATTATGTGATATGTTAATTTATTCAATTAACCCTTGTTTTGAAGTTGTATTCTAGAATGATATCTCAAATACGTGAGATGAAAGCAATGGAGAAAAATCATGATGACAGGGAGATAGAATCAAATGAAAACAAGGTATTCTCAACTCTTTAAAATACAGTGCACGTAAATTTCGGGGACTCTAAATTTCATAAGGAGGGAGATTGTAAGACCCCGAATTTTATGAAATAAAAGTATTCAATTTTTCTCTTCAAGAAATGGTTAAATTGATAAAAGTTAAAGTTAAGGGTGATATATGAAATTTTTTTCAAAATACGCAAGTGGGGTATAAAGTATTCATTATTGTTTGGGAATATTCGTTTGGTCGTGGAATATTCTTTTTCGTTTTGGGAATATTCGCATACTGCCAGTAGCCTATTTGTGGGCCCCATAATGAGAATAACCGTCGGATGAAGAAAACGATAAAATTAAGTTTTTATAAATAACGACGTAATCGTTCTGAATTAATAATCGTTGGAATACCCGGTTGGTAAAATAAAGTAATACGCGTTGTTGCACAAAGAGTTATTACCAGTATTACAAAGATTTTTGAATTATTGATTCTTACGTGAGAAGGCACTACTCAATAATTGTTACGTTGATTATCGCTCAATATTTTATTTTATTGATTCAATAATTCTTTGTGTTGATATATTTTTTATTATTGTTGTTCAATAATTATCACCGCACATGATATTTCCATTATCGATCAATAATTCATATTATTTGAATAATATTATTAGATACCATTATTGACAATGTCTAGAAAGTTCATCAAGGAGAGGTTTGGTCACCTAATTGCGCTGCCAAGAAGGAGAAATTCTTATGGAAAGCCCCTCTTTCCCGAGGAACTACTGGTCATTATAAATGTGATTCGTAATATTATTTGTGAATAATTAATTATTGATTCATATGATAAGAAAATATTTATTTGATGTGGATATAAATGATGGATTTATTTATGTGGTTATAAGTGAAGGAATTAATGATGAGGTGTTTTATCAGTATTTGTCGAAATGGAGAACAAAATATGGAATTTTCAGAAAAATTAGTTTATTACTTGATTTTGTAAAATCCATAACTCTTTGTGTATAATGAGTTAAGAGATGAGCCTTATATCAAAAGAAAGCCCTAGAAGTAAGCTAATCAGTAGAAATTTGAATCACCCAAAAATTCTTTTGTAGATATTTCGTGGTGAAATTTTGAATGAAATCGGGTTCAAGGACTAATAGTCCAAAAAAATCGGTGTTCTTCAGCTATATTGCGTGAGTTATAAATTTTGATCCGACCGTTGGATCGTTGTAATTTTTGGATATGTTATACATATATAAGTTGAGTATATGTCCACAAATTTTGAACCGTTAAAAATGAACGTATGATTTGTTATGAAATTTAAGAGGTAACTGATTCGGAAATTAGGTTTTGGTGGAAAATTTTAGAATTGAGTGGGCCCCACTCTTGGTTGTTGGGGAAGATGGCTGATTTTTGGTGGGTGGAATAGTAGCAGTAAAGCCATCAAAGTTTCTGGTGTCAAGTCCGCTTTGGGCTAACATTTTCCTATAAATAGAGGGCTAAGTTAGAATTGAAAATCACACCGAAACATAAGCTTTCTCTTTCTCTCTAGATTATCGAGTGTATTTTGTGAGTATTTAGATACTTGGTGAGTTGATATTCATCGCTGCAAGTTTCCTTCAAATCATATCCGATATCCAAATCGAAGTTGCTCTTTTGAGGTAAGGGATAGTAAGGGATATTATATTTTTTCGTAATGATATTATTTCTTCAATATCATTATGTTGAAATATCGATCTCAAGTTTTTATCAAATTTGGAACTTTTTCATGCTCGGGTTACTTATTCATGAGTTACTATTCACGAGTTACTATTCATGAGTTACTATTCACGAGTTACTATTCACGAAGTACTATTCATGAAGCGTGAAAATGTTTTTTTGTGGAATTTCTATCTTTTGGTGTCGGAGTTACTATTTACGATACTAAGATTATTCACGATATCTGACACTATTCACTTAATACTCAAGACTATTCAATTTAGAAAATGAAAATTTTTCTTTTCGTCTAAAATATCTATTCTGGATACTAGCTTTGATTGTATCCATGTTTTGATCATTCTTGAATTTTACACCACTATGATTATTTTTGAGGTATTTTTGGACGTGGATAAAACCAATGCAAAGATGAATTATTGATGAATATCTTTTGCTCGTAGTGCAAAGATGACTTGTTGATGAATATCTTAGCCAGTAGTGCAAAGATGAATTATTGATGAATATCTTTTGCTCGTAGTGCAAAGATGACTTGTTGATGAATATCTTAAATTGAAAGGTAAAAAGATGAATTATTGATGAATATCTTTGGCTTGTAATGCAAAGATGACCCGTTGTTGAATATCTTTAGCCAGTAGTGCAAAGATGAATTATTGATGAATATCTTTTGCTCGTAGTGCAAAGATGACTTGTTGATGAATATCTTAGCCAGTAGTGCAAAGATGAATTATTGATGAATATCTTTTGCTCGTAGTGCAAAGATGACTTGTTGATGAATATCTTAGCCTGTAGTGCAAAGATGAATTATTGATGAATATCGTCTTTTGCTCGTAATGCAAAGATGACCCGTTGATGAATATCTTAGCACTGTAGTGCAAAAAGATGAATTATTGATGAATATCTTTTTCAGAATGCAAAGATGACCCGTTGTTGAATATCTTGCTTTGTAGTAGAAAAAGATGAATTATTGATGAATATCTTTGGCTTGTAATGCAAAGATGACCTGTTGTTGAATATCTTTGCTTTGTAGTGTAAAAAGATGAATTATTGATGAATATCTTTGGCTCAGAATGCAAAGATGACTGTTGTTGAATATCTTTAGCTTTGTAGTGCAAAAGATGAATTATTGATGAATATCTTTGGCTCGTAATGCAAAAGATGACTGTTGTTGAATATCTTTAGCCTGTAGTGTAAAGATGAACTGTTGATGAATATCTTTGACCCGTGGTGCAAAGATGAATTTATTAGTATGATTATGAACAGGAACTGTGATTTGGTATAACCATGATATTTGATGTTTCAGGTAAAGACAGGTGATGAAAATTATCTTCGTCCTGGATGAGAAGAGGAATTTAGAATCACAATTATGATTATGAGTTATTCATATGATTGTGGAAAGGAACTGTTGATTGATGTTACAGGGATAAAATATTGTTGGTGGACTTTTAACGTGGAGAAGACAATAGACTTTATAGTCTATTTGACTCTTCTAATGGATTGCTCATTCCGCTGCAACTATGGTTGAAAAGTTTTATCATCTACCATATGTTCTAAATCTCTGATTTATTACCGATGAAGACTATTGATAATTTATTTATCTTTAGTCATAATATTCTTTACTGAGCTAGTTGTGCTCACCCTTTTGTTTCACAATTCCTTTCAGGTAATAAAAGTGTAGTGGGTTGAAGCGGGGATAACAAAGGAATAGAGCGGTGGTCTATAGTTGTTGAGGTTCTCCTAAAGAGTATGAAAATAATTTTATTGAGGGCTTTAGTGTGTTGTATTTTATACATCATTTAATAGTTATTTTTGGTGAATTAAATAGGGTGAGGCGAACCCAACTTTGGAAGGGTGTTTTGTCACTATCATACAAGATGTCTAATGACATACAACCTCGTGTTATCATAAGACATGGTTGTGCTCATCCACTTGCTGAGTATATTTACAAGCACTACCTATATAATCTTGGTGTTTGTTTGGAGTATAATACCCAATTAGAGACAGTGGAGATAATGATATGTCAAGAAAAGACTCACCATTGGGAAGAATATGATAGTAATCTTCTTGTTTTTCTTTGGGGTCTATTGGGTCAACCAAGGATAATTCTGTGGCCATATGATATCTACCATAACCTAAAAGCATGGCCTCCCATGTACGAAGGTTTCCTTGAGCACTTCCCAAAGATTCTAATTTCTAAAAGCAGCTTTTTGACTATACCTTTATGTAAGGTGTCATTGTGGACGTACACTGAGTTGGTATATATTTGTATCCAAACTCACAAAGATATGTGTTGTTGTATTTTGCACGACAATTGTTGTAATAAAGTTGTAGTTATTTTTACGTACCATATATTTGGCGACTTCGAGAATGGGTTGGATGGAATGGACCTATTTTGGGGGTGTTACAAGTAATGCCTCCAAATTTTAAGTGCAAAGACAACAAATTGCTAACCCGGATCATGAGTAGGATAATTCCTCTCATATTCTTTGAGTTGTCATGAGGCATAAGGCTATAACTTTTCCATGTTTCATGAGAACACATCCCAACCCTTTGCTCAAGCATCATCATGTAGATGACAAATCCTCCGAGCGGATGGTATTGTCGAGCAGTCTTTGAAATAAGTCTCCTCTCGAGTTCTTGAAAACTCTTCTCACATTCTTCGCTCCAACCGAACTTTGTATCTTTTCGAGTCAATTTGAGTCGATGGAGTAGCGATTCGAGAAAATCCTTCCACGAATCTCCGATAATAACCAAATTTAAACCGATAAAGCTACATACTTCTATCCATCGATTTAGGTTGTTCCCACTTTGAATAGCTTCAATCTTTCTTTGGGTCAACAGATATTCCATGACTTGATACCCGTGCCCAAGGAATGCTACTTTAAGCCGCGAACTCGCATTTCTTTAACTTGGCATAAAGCTTATATTCACGAAGCTTTTTGGAGTGTCACCTCAAGTGTTGCTTTCATGATCTTCACGACTTTTGGAATAAATAAGGATGTCATCAATAAAGACGACCACAAAGTGATCTAAATATTCCTTGAATACTCGGTTCATCATATCCATGAAGGCAAAGGAGCATTAGTCAATCCAAAGGACATGACTAGGAATTCATAATGCCCGTCATCGAGTTCCGAAAGCCGTCTTTGGAATGTCGTGGTTCTAATCTTCAATTGGTGATATCCGGAACTTGAGATCAATCTTTGAAAAGAATTTGGCTCCTTGTGTTGGGTCAAACAGTCATCAATACGTGGCAATGGATACCTATTTTTGATGGTGACATGATTCAACTCCCGATAATCAATACAAAGTTGCATACTCCCATCTTTCTTCTTCACGAATAGAACAGAGCACCGCAAGGAGAAGTACTAGGACGAATAAAGCCAATGTCCGACAATTCTCGTAGTTGGGTCTTTAACTCCACGAAGTTCAATAGAGCCATTCGATATGGGGCTTTGGAAATAGGTTTTGTACCGGGTTCAAGGTCGATACAAAATTCAATTTCACGCCCGGGGTAGCCGGGGAAGTTCTTCGGGGAATACGTCAGAAATTTATTAACAATAGAAATATCGCTCAAAATCGGCGTATTTTTGTTTAAATCTGTGACATGAGCTAAGAAAGCTTGACATCCGCTTTTCAATAAACAAATAGCTTTATGGCTTGAGATGACCGTGATTGATTTTAATGGTTTGGTCGTTTGAATTCGCATAATAGGTTGATTAGAATATGAAAGCTAACAACCTTACGAAAACAATCAATTTTTGCATGATAAGTAGTTAACCAATCAATCCTAGAATCACGTCAAATGCAAGTATTTTTAATGAAATAAGATCGACGGTAATGTGAGGGTACCGATTTGAACCAAACAAGACTTATAAACAGTGGATGTAATGATGGTTTCTCCTAACGGAGTTTCCACAGATAAGTCAAAGTCTAATTTCTCCGGAGTCAAATTTAATCGATGAGCGCAAGTAGGAGAAATAAAAGAATGGGTAGAACCGGTATCAAATAAAGTATAGACTTCATTAGAGTTTATGAAAAGCTTACCCGTGATGTCCTCATTCGGGTTCCTTGCTCTCTGGGAGGTCACAACAAATGCTCTCCCTTGCACTACCGGTTTTAACTTTTCTGGGACGGCCTTTGGTGCCTCCATCCTAGTTGAATTTGTCTTCGGTAAATGACAAAATCGAGCTAAGTGACCTTCTCTTCCACAATTATAACATGCTTTGGACGGCATGGCGTAGATTTTGGGTGATGTGTCCTCTCCTCCGCATTTGAAGCATATGATAGGTGGTCTTTCTCCTTCCTTAACAACGGGTTACGGTCTTTGACGTCTTTCCATCATTGTTGAATCTTCGTTTCTTGAAATGTCCATTCTTATTGTTTGGCCTCGATTACCACAAAAGTGGTTACCATATCCGCCCGTTGATTCCCTCCACGCTTGTTGTCACCGCCCGATGACTACTCTCACCGGTATTATAATTTTGCTTACCGTTCTCTTTTAGTTGCGTTGACTCGTTATCGCGCTCCACTAATCGAGCCCTATTTACAACATCTGAATACAAACACAGTTTATGAGAAATAAGATGTTAACGTATCTCCGACTTCAAACCTATTAAAAACATTCGCGCCATTCTTTCTTCATTATCCACCAAGTGGGACACATATCGTGATAACTCCGCAAATTTTGTCTCGTATTGCGATACTGGTCATATTGTTTTGTTCCAACTTGATAAACTCCACCTCCTTCATGTGCTTAATACTTTCGGGAAAGTATTTGTCGTTGAAATAGCTCTGGAACTTCTCCCAAGATATCTTGATCAAAGAGGTTGAGTACGTTTTACCAATTCCCACCAAGAATCGCCTCTCGCATGAACATAAAGGCGTGAAGGGAACCTTTGCTCCTTGGAGCATCCCAAGACATCAAATATCTTGTAATCTGCTTTATCCATGCTTCCGCTTGAAGTGGTTTTGGCTCTCCTTAAACTCCTAAGTGGTCCCAGCTCCTTGAATTGTTTAGCGGTGACCGCCCGAGAGTTTTCCGTGTTTCCACCTACGTTTTGGACAAGAGTCTGCGACGTCCCCAAAATTAAGTATATGTCACCCATCTTGGGTCGCCACTTACATGGTACATAAATTCAAATACAACTTAATTATACATCTATCGTGTAACATACGACAATACATAAACTGAGAGTTCTAATAGGAATATTGACATTTAGACAATATCCATACTCAAGGAGTCCTCATTACAACTATTATCACACTATTTCACAGAATAGTGAGGACTACTAATGCTATCTTCTGGACCATCACTCTTTTTCCGACTCGTCTCGCCTATATTCTCATTTCAAGAGAACAAAGGAAAGAAAGGGTGAGCTCAACTAGCCCAAAGAAGAAATATTACGACTAAGATAATGCGTAATAAATTATCATTAGCCTTCAAAGTTGTTAAACCGATAAAATACAATAGACAACCAGTTTAACTGCAGCGGAATGTGCAATACATTAAAAGAGTCAAGTAGAAAATAAAGTCTACTATCTTTTAGATTTTAAAAGGTTTTCATCAATTTTTATCACTAAGGCTCAGTTTAATGAATAAACCACAATATCTAATCATCCCTCGCACTCACGGCCAAGGATTTTCATCAAATTATCAATGGTCATGACTATACCGAATCACCCTCGGTCATAATCATACCAAAACTATCCATCATCGCATTACATGCCATCGAGGACTTTGTCACATCATTTATAACAAGCCATGATTATACCGAATGATCCCTGGTCATAATCATACTAAGTTCATCTATGCACGTAAGCCAAAGATAACATAATATATCATGAGGATGATGACAATGACATAATAATTCAATAAAACAAGTTCAAGAATTATTTTATCCAGAATTAGTAACGCCCAAATTGTCAACAAGATACCGCTTTTGTAGAGTAAAATTCAAGAATGATCGTAAGAATATTTCCATGAAAAGATATCGGATGAAACGCAAATATCAAGGATATTCTACTAATTTCATGGAGTATAGAAGTTAAAGTTTTAACCAACTGGGTATAATAAAGAATGGAATAACAAAAGAAATCACCATGCATGCAGATTTTGAGATGATAAAAGTTATTCCAATGTAATAATAATAACGGAACCAGTCGTGTGAAATTCACAATCGACTGTGATGATCCAAATGTAATAATAAATCTTTGAATAATAAACAATGGAACTGTGTCCGTGTAAAACACACATGCATGTGATATTCCAAATGTAATAATAAATGCGAATAATAAACAATGGAACTGTGTCGGTGTAAAACACATGCATGTGATATTCCAATGTAATAATAAAGAATGGAATAATGTAAGAAGATCACCAAGTATAGGGAATTTCACAGATACAAAGTTATTCCAATGTAATAAATAAGAATGGAATAATATAAGGATTTCACCAAGTATAGGTACGCCGCATATACAAAGTTATGTATAGGTATGCCACTTTTACAAAAGTTATTCCAAATGTAATAATAATGAATGGAATAAATGTAAGTTCTCTTCATGAATAAGAAAGAATAACATCCCTTACGGTACAACAAATAATACCCCTTACCGTAAAAGACATCGGATATCAAAGTAGTGAAGTACCAAAATACTCTTCTTCTTTCTCTCTATAGATTTTTCTCTATAGCTTCTCTCTATAATTTCTCTCTCAGAGTTTCAAAGTGAATTCGTAAGAAAATAATGAAGGAATGAGCTTCTATTTATAGGAAAATAGAATGCATAGTAATTAATCCATGAACGGTCCGATTGATTTATTTTAATCGACTCATCCATATTTAAAGCAAAATCTTTTAAATAAAATATAATATATTCTATTTATATAAAAACATTTACTATGCAAACACTACAACAACACTATGCAAAACACTATGCAAAACACTATACAACACTATGCATAATAAAATATAATATATTCTATTTATGAATAACTTTAATAAAGTATTCTGCATTTTTATATAAAAGATGTTTCGCTTTTATTACGTTAATAATACTTAATAAAATAAAACGTCATTATCGCTATAATAATTCATATTATTAATCGACAATAATGGAATCAAACCGAGTGACTTCTCACATAAGCATCAATAATCAATACCGTGTGCTACTATGCAACCACACGATTATCGTATTTTTTACTACCGAGTAGTTCAATAAGATCAACCAGAAAACTTCCTACCGTTATTTCAATAAAATATTTTGTTATTTTCTCAATCCGACAATAATTCATTGTCAGGGTCCACCAATGATTGAGCCGTTGTATTTAATATTCCCCGCTAAATCGAATATTCCCCACCAATCGAATATAATATAACCACTTGCATACTTTGCAAAATTTATAAATACTACCCACAACTATAATATTTATCTCAAATTCACACCATAATATTAAAAATTATTTCACAAAATTTAAATCTTTATCGATAAAAATCTGGGTCTCACAATCTCCCTCCTTATGGAATTTTGCCCTCGAAATTAGGGTACGCACGGTATGATAAAGAGATGAGGATACCTGAATACCTTTATCGTTGAAAACATTAAATTCATTTTTGCAATCCTACCAAAGATATTCATTAACAATTCATCTTTGCACTACAGCCAAAGATATACAAATCAGAAACCAATAATGCCGAGACTCACTTAATAGTATCACACCACTAATTAATTATCCATGCACCAATCGCCAAGGATATTCGTGTTTTCAATTACTATCATGATTATACCGAATAATCCTTCGTCATAATCATACCAAGTCTATCAATACACTACTACCAAAGATGACTTTTACCACATCCATGAATTAATATTTCATCACGAGACTCATTTCAATAATTAATCCATATCATCGAATCATCCCCGCACTACGTGCCAAGGATATTCATTAAGTATCACGACCATTAATTATCCATGCACTACTACCAAAGATAATCGTATTCATTAAGATATCACGACCACAAATTATCCATGCACTACTACCAAAGATAATCGTGGTATTCATTAGTATCACGACCACAAATTATCCATGCACTACTACCAAAGATAATCGTGGTATTCATTAAGATCACGACCACAAATTATCCATGCACTACTACCAAAGATAAATCGTCGTATTCATTAAGATCACGACCAATAAATTATCCATGCACTACTACCAAAGATAATCGTGTATTCATTAGTATCACGCACCACAAATTATCCATGCACTACTACCAAAGATAATCGTATTCATTAAGATCACGACCACAAATTATCCATGCACTACTACCAAAGATAATCGTGGTATTCATTAAGTATCACGACCAATAATTATCCATGCACTACTACCAAAGATAATCGTGTATTCATTAGTATCACGACCACAAATTATCCATGCACTATGGCCAAAGATAATCGTGTATTCATTAGTATCACGACCACAAATTATCCATGCACTACTACCAAAGATAATTGTGTATTCATTAGTATCACGACCACAAATTATCCATGCACTACTACCAAAGATAATCGTATGTTTTCAATTACGGTTATGATTATACCAACAATCCTCGGTCATAATCATACCAAGTCCATCTATGCACCACAAAGCCACGATGATTTTCAACATAATATAAACACGAGGATAATGATATAAAGAATCAATCAAATGAGATAAAGGATAAATATTAAACATTTATAATATAATTTATCCAGATTCAAGAATATCCCCATGTTATCAATCACTTAATAATCTCATAATCTAATATCATTAATATTATAACAATATTTTAATCACTTCTTAAATTTATAAACAATTTATCTCAATTGTTTACGCTTTTACCATATAATGCATTTAATCATTCAAAAATGCCATACTCATAAGATATCATCACCAATTATCAAATCCTCAAAAAATATGCATATACTCTATATAGGATTCTCTAGCCATAAAATCCTATTTTCAACTTTGTTATTTCACATAACATATTTAACTCATATGTTTCAGAATTAAACTATTTTCATGAAAAATACCAAATTAGTCCCAAAAATATTTCTTTTTTTCTGGGATTTAGCATAATATAGTCCCATAATGAAAATATATTTTTCTCGGAAATTTTAAAATTCATTTACTATTTTTCAAAAATCAATTTCTAATTAATTCCTTAAGAAATTAGCTACCTCAAGTTTAACTCCAAAATTCCCAAATCTTGGCAGGACCTTACACATGTTAACGTGAGCTTCTAGTTTAAATTTCATGGTCATCTGAGTTATAGAACTCCAAGTTATAGCGTTTTTCATCGGAAAAACCTAAATATTGAAATAGTCATAACTTGCTCATTTTAAGTTAGAATGAGCTCATTTTTGGACAGGAGGTACTTTATACCATATACTTTCATGTCCCAAAAGGCCAGAATTTTTCTCATAATTTAAGTGGCCGAAACAGCCCTCTAAAATTATGGCAGCAGCCTTTTTTCGGCTTTTTGCAGCTTTGCACTCCTTTGCTAAAATCAGCCCACACAAAAATCTACAACACCTTTTCCAGTAATTCCACTTGGATTAGTTAGGTAACTCATAGATCTAACTCTAGGACTTGACCACACTTAAAAATTCAAAATATAATAAGAGATATGGTCAATTGAATTTCATGTTACGTTTTTCACCAAAATCTGATTTTCAACTCTTTGTGATTTCTAAGAAACTTTCATGTTTTTACATACTAACCAACATAACTCATCATAAAACTTACTAATACCATGAATACCCATGATTTTCATTAGTCCAATGCTTTTATTATGACTTTCATCATAAACCACGTAAACTGTTCATTTTAGTTGAAGAAATATTTGAGGGTTTAAGAAATGGGTTTTGTACTGGGGTCAATACAAAATTCGATTTCACGCTCTAAGTAGGCTAAGAAGTCTTCAAGAATACGCCAGAAATTTATTAATAATAGAAATATCATTCACATCGTGACTCTCATCCAAGACTTGGATAGACGTCACATCGATACCAACCGTGACTTCTATCCCTTAACCTAGATAGTACCTCACAATGATACCTATAACCTTGCCATCTTCATTCACGATGTCGCCATGTAAAGTCCGGCTTTTGGTGCATTCCACACAAGGAAGTCAACAACGAAAGGTTCGAGGGCTCTTTACTTATGGCTTGATATGACAATAATTGACTTTAGTAGTTTGGTTACTTGAATTCGCACAACAAGTTGGTTATGAGAATATAAAATAACAACCTTTTCAAAAGAATAATGAGTAGTTAATCAATCGCTTTCAAAAATTACCTCAAAGGCAAGTATTTTCAAAGAGATAATATCGACAGTAACGTGAAAGTGTTTATTTGAATCAAACAAGATTTAAAAAACAGTGGAGGTAACGAAGGCTCCTACTAACGAGGTTTCAACCAACAAGTCAAAGTCTAACTTCTCCGGAGTCAAATTTAAACGTTGAACACGACTAGGTGAAATAAAAGAGTGGGTAGAATCGGTATCTAACACGGTCAGATAGACTTCGCAAGAGCTTATGATTAACTTACCCGTGATAATTTTATTCGTGTTCCTCGTCACGAGAAAAAACGCTCTCTTAAACTACCGCTTTTGGGTTTGTCCGGGACATGACCTTTGGTGCCTCCATCCTAGTTGAATTTGTCTTCGATAAACCACAAAATCGAGCTAAGTGACCTTCTCTTCCACAATTATAACATGTTTTTGACAAAGATGACGCAGATTCGGATCGATGTGTCCCTCCTCCGCATTTGAAGCATATGATAGGTGGTCTTTCTCCTTCCTTAACAACGGGTGTTGGGCCGACGTCTTTCCATCATTGTTGAATCTCCTTTTCTTGAAATGTCCATTCTTATTGTTTTGGCCTCGATTACCACCCAAGTGGTTACCATATCTCGCCCGCCGATTCCCTCCACGCTTGTTGTCACCGCTCGATGACTACTCGCCGGTATTATAATTTTGCCGGCTACTCTCTTTTAGTTACGTTGACTCGTTATCGCGCTTCCACTAATCGAGCCCTATTTACAACATCTCGAATAAAAACACAGGTTTATGAGAAATAAGATGTCGACGATATCGGGTTTCAAACCTCTTAAAACATTCGCCATTCGCTCCTCATTATCGACCAAATGGGATGCAAACCGAGATAACTTGGCAAACTTAGCCTCATATCGTGACACGGCCATATTATTTTACTCCAAACTTGATAAACTCCACCTCCTTCATGTGACGTAATACTTTCGGGAAAGTACTTGTCGTTGAACAACTCTTGGAACTTCTCCCAAGACATCTTGAGTATGTCGGTCAGTACGCTTTTACTGATTCCCACCAAGAATCGCTTCTTCACGCAACATAAAGGTGGCAAATGGAACCTTTGCTCTTCTCGAGCATCCCAAGACATCAAATATCTTGGTGATCTCGCTTTAACCATGCTCCGCCTTAAGTGGTTCTAGCTTTCCCAAAAACTCCGGTGGTCCCAGCTCCTTGAACTACTTAGCGTGACCGATCACCGTGGGTTGCCATTATTTTCACCGCTTTATGAATGGAGCCGCCTTCGTCTCGATGTTGTATGAATTCTAAAAACTCCTAAACGCATCGTCGTTTCGTCATTTGATCGGTGTTGTTGTTTACGGTGGAGGATTATCGCCATCCCGTCGCACATTATCCTCGATTATCGATCCGTGAAAACTCAACGCCTCTCCGTGCTCCATTGCTTATCTCAACATTTTCGGATGCCATTTTCAAACATCGCCACAAAACAAGGGTTAATTAATATGTCACATATTATCCCTATACACCTAATCCACCAATTAAATACCAAATAAACTTAGGTAGGTCATACTAGCTGTAAGGAATTTCCGCTCTCCCTCCTAGTTCTTATCTCACATCTTAGCCTGTGGATCATATCCCTAAGCTACGATACCAACCTTGTGCGACGCCCCCAAAAATTAGGTATACGCCACCCATCTTGGGTCGCCACTTACATGGTACATAAATTCAAATACAACTTAATTATACATCCGTCGTGGGTACATATTCAAACAATACATAAACCGAGAGTTCTAATAGGAATATTGTCATTTAGACAATATCCATACTCAAGGAGTCCTCATTACAACTATTATCACACTATTTCACGTAATAGTGAGGACTACTAATGCTATCTTTGGGACCATCACTCTTTTTCCCGACTCGTCCCAAATATATATTCTCATTTCTCAAGAGAATAAAGTGAAAGAAAGGGTGAGCTCAACTAGCCCAAGAAGAAATATTATGACTAAGATAATGCGTAATAAATTATCATTAGCCTTCAATGTTGTTAAACCGATAAAATACAATAGACAACCAGCTTAATTTAGCTAATGGAATGTGCAATACATTAAAAGAGTCAAGTAGAAAATAAAGTCTACTATCTTTTAGATTTTAAAAGGTTTTTATCAATTTTTATCACTAAGGCTCAGTTTAATGAATAAACCACAATATCTAATCATCCCTCGCATCACTTGGCCAAGGATTTTCATCAAATTATCAATGGTCATGACTATACCGAATCACCCCTGGTCATAATCATACCAAAAACTATCCATCACTGCATTACATGCCACTAAGGACTTTTGTCACATCATTTATAACAAGCCATGATTATACCGAATGATCCCTGGTCATAATCATACTAAGTTCATCTATGCACGTAAGCCAAAGATAACATAATATATCATGAGGATGATGACAATGACATAATAATTCAATAAAACAAGTTCAAGAATTATTTTATCCAGAATTAGTAACGCCCAAATTGTCAACAAGATATCGCTTTTGTAGAGTAAAATTCAAGAATGATCAAGAATATTTCCATGAAAAGATATTGGATGAAACGCAAATATCAAGGATATTCTACTAATTTCATGGAGTATAGAAGTTAAAGTTTTAACCATTTGGGTATAATAAAGAATGGAATAACAAAAGAAATCACCACGCATGCAGATCAGATGATGTAAAAGTTATTCCAATAGTAATAATAATAACTTAACTGTGTCGTGAAATTCACAACCGGATGTGATGATCCAATGTAATAATAAATCTTTGAATAATAAACAATGGAACCAGTCCATGTAAAACACACGCATGTGATATTCCAATGTAATAATAAATGTGGAATAATAAACAATGGAACTGTGTCCTATGCAAAAAACACATGTATGTGATATTCCAATGTAATAATAAAGAATGGAATAATGTAAGAAGATCACCAAGTATAGGGGATTCACAGATACAAAAGTTATTCCAATGTAATAAATAAGAATGGAATAATATAAGGATTTCACCAAGTATAGGTACGCCGATATATAAAGTTATGTATAGGTATGCCACTTTTACAAAGTTATTCCAATGTAATAATAATGAATGGAATAATGTAAGTTCTCTTCATGAATAAGAAAGAATAACATCCCTTACTAAGTACAACAAATAATACCCCTACCGTAAAAAGACACCGGATATCAAAATAGTGAAGTACCAAAATACTCTTCTTCTTTCTCTCTATGAGATTTTCTCTATAGCTTCTCTCATATAATTTCTCTGTAGTTTCAGTGAATTCGTAAGAAAATAATGAAGGAATGAGCTTCTATTTATAGGAAAATAGAATGCATAGTAATTAATCCATGAACGGTGCATTGATTTACTTTAATCTGACTATCCATATTTAAAGCAAAATCTTTTAAATAAAATATAATATATTCTATTTATATAAAAACATTTTACTATGCAAACACTACGCAACACTACGCAAAACACTAAAAAAACACTATGCAACACTATGCATAATAAAATATAATATATTCTATTTATGTAATAACTTTAATAAAGTATTCTCGCTTTTATATAAAAGATGTTTCGCTTTTATTACATTAATAATACTTAATAAAACAAAACGTCATTATCGCTATAATAATTCATATTATTAATCGACAATAATGGAATCAAACCGAGTGACTTTCACATAAGCATCAATAATCAATACCGTGTGCTACTATGCAACCAACGTACACGACATCGCATTTTTTACTACCGAGTAGTTCAACAAGATCAATGGTAAAACTTCCGCCGTTATTTCAATAAAATATTTTGTCGCTTTTTCAATCCGACAATAATTTCGCTAGGGTCCACCAATGATTGAGTAGTTGCAGACTAATATTCCCCGCTAAATCGAATATTCCCGACCAATCGAATATAATATAACCACTTGCATACTTTGCAAAATTTATAAATACTACCCACAACTATAATATTTATCTCAAATTCACACCATAATATTAAAAATTATTTCGACAAAATTTAAATCTTTATTGATAAAAAACTGGGGTCTCACGAGTCACTCACTCTTTCTTTGTTGCATAAATTGCATAAAAGCCTCGAACATTTGATCATTCATCATTTGGTCGGTGTTGTTGTTTGCGTGAGGATTGTCGCCTCTCGACGATGCACATTATCCTGATTATTGATATGTGGCGAATCAACGATCGCTCTGTGCTCCATTGCTATTCTCAACATTCTCGGATGTCATTTTCAGAATCGCCACAAAACAAAAGGTTAATTGACATGTAACAAATTATCCCTATATTCGACTCAACAATTAAAATAGCACATAAACTTGGGTAGGTCATACTAGCGAAGGTATTCCCGTCTCTCTCCTCCTAGTACTATTCTCACATCTTAGCCAGGATCATATCCCTAAGCTCGATACCAACCGACGCCCCAAAATTAGATATATATCACCCATCTTGGGTAGTCGGATCGGTATGTAATTTAAATACAACTTACTAATATAAGCGTAGGTATGCAATACGACATAAAGCGTGAGTTTGAATACAAATATTATCTACTAGATATTATACAAACTCAAAAGGAGTCCTCATTACAATTATTATCACACTATTTCACGAGAATAGTGAGGACTACTAATGCTATCCTCTGGACCATTACTCTGTTCCCGACTCGTCGTCCAAACTATGTTCTCATTTCACAAGAGAACGGTGAAAGAAAAGGTGAGCTCAACTAGCCCAAAGAAGAAATATTATGACTAAGATAATGCAGACTAAATTATCATTAGCCTTCAACAAAGAGTTAAAGCGATAAAATATAATAAACATCAAGTTTAAGCTAGCAATGAACAAGCAATCCATTACAAGAGTCAAGTAGAAAATAAAATCTACTATCTTTTATGATTTAAAGGTTTTTCATCATTGTTATAAATTTGAGACTCACTTTAATAAATAATCCACATCATTGAATCACCCCGCACTACTGATCAAGGATATTCTTTAGTATCACGACCACAATTATTCACGCACTACGGGCCAAGAATAGTTGTGTATTCATTAATGGTCATGATCATGCCAACAATCGTCCATCAATGCACTATTACTTTCGAGGATTTTTACCACATCATTTGTAACATTACGGCCATGATTACAATCAATAGTCTCTCAGTCATAATCATACCAAGTCCATCTACATGCACTCTGTGCCACGGATGACTTTTAAAAAAATATATAAACATGAGGATGATGACAATGATATAAGAATTCAATAAAACAAGTTCAAGAATTATTTTATCCAGAATTATTAACGTCCAAATTGTCAACATGACATCTTTGTTTTGTAGAGTAAAATTCAAGAATGATCGGAAGAATATTTCCATGAAAAGATATTGGATGAAACGCAAATATCAAGGATATTCTACTAATTTCATGGAGCATAGAAGTCAAAGTTTTAACCAACCTGGGTATAATAAAGAATGGAATAACAAAAGAAATCACCACGCATGCGGTATTGCAGATGTAAAAGTTATTCCAATAGAATAATAATAACGGAACCGGTCGTGAAATTCACACCCACATGATGTTCCAAATGTAATAATAAAGATGGAACCGATCCGGTGTAAAACACACGGATAGGATATTCCAACAGAATGATAAAAGCGGAACCAGTGTAGGTGTAAAACACACGCATGGATGTTCCAATGAATAATAAAGAGACGGAACCCAGTCCTGGTAAAAACAAACATGTGAGGATGTTCCAATGTAATAATAAAGATGAATAATAGAAGAATGTCACCAAGTATAGGTATTCAGCGTATACTGAGTTATTCCAATAGAATAATAAGGAATGGAATAAGCTGAAGTTCTCTTCATGAATACAAAAGAATAATATCGCTACGAAGTACAACAAATAATATTCCCTACCTTAGAAGAACCGAATATTGGCAAAGTAAAGTAGTAGCAGAATACTTTTCTTCTTTCTCTCTATAGTTTTTCTCTCTACAGAGTTTCAATGATTTCGTAAGAAAATAATGAAGGAATGAGCTTCTATTTATAGGAAAATATAATGCCTAGTAATTAATCCATGAACGGTCAGGATTGATTTACTTTAATCGGACTCATCCATATTTAAAGCAAAATCTTTTAAATAAAATATAATATATTCTATTTATATAAAAATATTTTACTATGCAAACACTATGCAACACTATGCAAAAACACTATGCAAAAACACTACGCAACACTATTTATAATAAAATATAATATATTTTATTTATAGAATAACTTTAATAAAGTATTCATTTTATATAAAAAGATGTTTCATTTTATTACGTTAATAATACGAATAAACAAAAGCGTCATTATCGCTATAATAATTCATATTATTAATCGACAATAATGGAATCAAACCGGGTGACTTCTCACATAAGCATCGATAATCAATACCGTGTCTACTTATGCAACCACACGATTATCGTACTTTTACTACCGAAGAGTAGTTCAACAAGATCAACCAGTAAAACTTCCGCCGTTATTTCAATAAAATATTTTTGTCGTTTTCTCAATCCGGCAATAATTACATCATGGGGTCCACCAATGATTGAGTTGTCACGAATATTCCTCGCTAAACCGAATATTCCCGACCAATCGAATAATATAACCACTCAGATACTTTTACAAAATTTATAAATATTACCCACAACTATAACATTATATCAAATTTATTCAAAAATAATATTTATAGAAAAAAATTCATCTTTATTTATAAAAGCTGGGGTCTTACACCTAGTGCCCTAAAGTCGTTCAATTTGGGAGTCATTGGTCCAAAACTCATTAAATGGGTAACTCTGAAATAGCCTAAGAAAACGAGACAAGTTAGGTGAGAGAAAAAGAAAAAAATAACATTTGAATTAAGAAAAAATTGCAAGGTCATGGAAATGAAACCCTTGCTAAGAGTTGTGTCACTCATAGTGTACATGTCATATGAAGTTAATTATGTGAAGAGCGGTGCCTAGAGCGAAGATGAAATATCCTACCCATACACAATGACCATGGATGTTTACAAGTTTTCTTGCGATTTTATAACTTGTTAAATGAAAATTTTGTCAAAATAAAAAATTTAACTTGGAAGATAGAGATTCACAATTTCCTTATGACAAATTCATTTTCATACTCAATTTCAAGATCTTTAGCAATAGGATAAAAGCTCAGTGAATACAAGCATTCAATTTCATGAACTTTAACTTCATATGCCTTGTTGACAAGATTATACTAATCTTGCTGACCCGAGCGGTCAAGTTGTTGGCACATTTTGTTTGTCTGATGTGCAAGATATTGCTCACTCTTGACGTGGTCAACAAGACAAGTTTCTTATATGAATCCCTAGTAATAGCATATGAAAGGGTTGGGGCATTTTTACATTCAATTCAATGGAAGGAGTTTACGGCAAGACCAAGTTTCTCATCAAAAGAAATAAGAAGACTGAAGGGTTTCGATACAAAAACGCACAGCGAAAATAGAACAATTTAAACCAATTTCGAAACCCTAAAACAGGATCCATGCAAAAAATAATTAATTCAGTGGTTAAAAATTATACCGATTAAGAAAGCTCGAAATGATGTGATCGAATCTCCAACGCAATTTGAACGAACTGCATCTCTACGGTATCCACACGAACGCTCTGTGAATCGTTGTACGATCTGCAGAAGAAGGAAACGTGGTACTAGCCACCAAGGATGAGGATTTTCTTAAACTGTTTTCTCTCTAGTCTCTCTCTAAGAGCTATTAGAGCCAAGTTAATGAATAATCCTTAAAATGGCTGCTACATATCATATATATAGCGATTAAAAGGAATTATTCAAAACCTAATTTAATAAAATCTGAATTTATATATATATATATATATATATCTTAATTAAGTCTTACTTAATTAATATACCTATATATAAATTATCCTATTAATTTAAATTCATAATTTAAATACTATCAATCATATTGACATATTTAAATCTTTATAATTTAAATTAATTCCCTTTTAATTACGTTCTATGTGTGTGACCCTATAGGTTATTATTACGTTGGCAATAATTTTAAAATCATATTATAAAATTATAAACAGTGAGCGGCATCTAGTAATGCATCACTACTACCCAAGTAATAATAAGATCGATGATTCGATGCAACCTTTTCGTGACCAATGTTTCAATGTAATTTAATCCTTTTAACCTTAATATCCCAGATTAAACTCGAGTCATGGAATGTGTCATACTCTTCATAATTTAATCTGAGTTTTCTTGATCAATGAGTAGACTATATGAAACAAATCTCTATTTTAGCATGGTCATGCATTTCATAGTCTTACTCAATCAAGAGGCCTATGGATATCATCCCTAATATATAGGAGGGTTAAATTCCATCTAGATCACTCGTATTCCTCACACGATTCATGATGTACCCAATAATCACCTTTATAGTCCACCCTATTAAAGGTGACATTTGATGATATCAAAGTACATAAATTCCCGTGTAGTAATATAGTGATTTCAGGTCGGAGGACCATTACATCATTGTCACTATGAGAATTTCTAATGACATTTCGCATAATGCTCCACATAGAATTCTCATGGTGGGTCTGTCCAGTACATCGTTCTTTAACATGTACCTATGCATTAACTTAATATCTCATATATTTATTACCAATGAGATTTGGTCATCAGTCAATCCACATACTAGTCTCAATGCATCAATGTTGTCCCATCAACAATGATACTCGACTAGGGACATTTAAGAACAATGATACTAATTGTAATTATATAATCTCATGTTCAAGTAACATACTTGAAACTAGATAATTTGTATCACTATTCTAAGGGATTTTATTATGTTAACAATTATATTACGTAGTAAATAAAATCATATAAAAATCATTTATTTATTCAATCAAATATAATATCAAAATGTTAAGCAATTATATCAAATAATTGGCCTCTAGGGGATAAACACTAACAAAGACTTCTAAAAGAAATTACAATGGCATAAGCTTGCGATGACAAAAAAAGGGAAAAATTCATCGAAGATCCTTAATCGAAGAACTAGCGCCTCGTTTGTAAAACAGTATCAGGAGTCAATCCTAACTCACAATTTATAAATACAAAGTCATGTCATATAATGCATGTATCATGACATATGCAGTAAATGAAAAGCATTATACTTACATCTCGATGAAATACATAAAACATTATACATCAAATGACATTTCTGTCCTACAAATAAAAGTAAAAAGTAAAGGGAAATGGAGCACAACCGCCCATCTGCTAACTAAAGGTCTAGCGAGTGAAATCTATACCATCAAACATGTCAACCTGCGCCAAGTCCTCATAAGTCAAGACCTCTACCCCGAAGTTCAAATCTGGGTAGTAAAAGAACGGTCCGCACCCTCCACGGACGTTAGCGGAATCCAGGTCATCAATCGAGCCGAGTTGCAAATAAAAAGCACAAAGAAATGGGTCACAAGTGCCCAACAACAAAAAGAAACCCCAAATCACCTTAGAAAGGATGAGGTATGTTTTTACATCTAGTCAATTCAATTAACCATGTACATCAACCTAGGACAATAGACTACTAAGGATAAATTTATATCATCACATCAAGCATGGTCTGCACATGTGAAACCACACTATATCAGCGTACATCTCCATTAAAAAAAGTTTAGCATGCATCCCCAACAGAGTTAAATATGTGTGCACATTAAATACTCAGACTCGAGAAAATTTTGCCGTTGTCAACTACCAGCAGGGTAGGCACCATTGTTAACTACCAGAAGGGTAGCCGCCATTATCGAATACCAGCAGGGGAGGCGTCGTTGTCAACTACCAACAGGGTAGGCACCGTTGTCAACTACCAGCAGGGTAGGTGTAAGACCTTGAATTTTATGAAATGAAAGTATTCAATTTTCTTATAATTATTATTTTATTTCGTAAATGGTTAAATTGATAAAAGGTTAAAGTTAAGGGTGATATGTGAATTTTTTTATTTATTTAATTTTTTTTTTTTTTGCAAAGTATGCAAGTTGTTATATAATATTCGATTGGTCGGGGAATATTCTTTTTATCGGGGAATATCCGTATGACGGCACAATCATTGGTGGACCCCACAATGGAAGTATTGTTGTAGTTAGAAAATGACAGAATTATTTTTTTATAAAAATAACGGCGAAAGTGTTACCGTTAAAACTGTTGAACTACCCAATAGTAAAAGTATAGTAATACGCGTGGTTGCATAGTAGCACACGGTATTGATTATTGATGCTTACGTAAGAAGTCACTCAGTTATACTCAATTATTACTACAGTAATTGCTACATCATATCTCTCATATTATTGATTCAATTATTGTCACAGTATCATCTGTATAATACTCCCTCCTATTCAGATTAAATGACGTTTTAGGGAGTTTAATTTTATTCTATATAAGTGTCGTTTTGGAATCTCTATGCAATATTGCACTATTTTTTCCTAATTTATCCCTCTATTTAATATGCTTAGTAATGCAATTATGGAGAGAGAAATAATTAATTAGGGACAATTGTGGAGAATGAGAAGAGACAATTGTGGAGAGAGAAATAATTAATTAGGGACATAAAAGACATTTTGTGTTATTTCTTAATAAGTGTGCTTAACTCTAAAATATCATTTAATCAGAATAGGAGGGAGTATGTTATATTATTAAATCAATAATTGAGACGGCAAAGTTATTCATATTATTATTTGCAATATTGACAATATCTAGAAGTTCAATCAAGGAGAGGTTTGGTCACCTAATTCCGCGCCAATAAGGAGAAATCCATATCGGAAAGCCCCCTCTTTCCTGGGAACGACCTGGTTGTTAAATATTGTGAGTTATAATATTAATGATGAATAAGTTCGTGTTGATTAAAGATGAAATTGATAGTTCCATTGTGTTGGAATTATTAGTGTTAGTGAAAATCGACATTTATTTCGATAATAATTGATGTCTTGAGGTTATATTGACCAATCGGATAATTAACCAGATAAATGAGCAATTAATTGCTATTGATTCACATGATTATAACAATTTGTTCACATGTGTATACTATTGATTCACATTCATTTACTATTAGGGGAGTTGGTGCAAGATTGATAATACTTGCATGACTAAGTTAAAAATAGAGGTATAGATGGAGGTACTATACTGTAATTCGTATTTTCACATGTCTAGAACTATTGATTCACATGATTTACTATTAATTCATATTAATTTACTATTAGGGGAGATGGTGCAAGTTTGATAATACTTGCAGGATTAAATTAAAAATGAAAAAAAGAGGAAGGTATAATACCGTAATATTTTGAGCCCCAAAATGTGCAATTATCGAATAGAAGCTCATTCTTCCTTCATTTCTCACCAATTCACTAAATCTATAGAGCAATTATTATAGAGAGAAAGAAGAAGAGAAGTCTTCTACCTCACTATTCAGTATCTAGTTTTCTTCTAAGGTAAGGGGTATTATTCTTTCGTATTCATGAAGAGAGTTATTTTCTTTCAATACTCGTAAGGGTTGTTATTCCATTCTTTATTATTATGTTGGAATAACCTATCTATGCGAAGTATCGCATACATGGTGAAATTCTTACGTTAATCCATTCTTTATTATTACGTTGGAATAACTTCTGTGCGTATCTCTATCGACGTACTTTCAATTATATTGTTATTCCATTTTTATTATTACATTGGAATATCACATGCATCAGGATTACGCATTTGACCTGATTCCATTCTTTATTATTTTGTTGGAATATCCTGTTTGTGCGGATTACGCATGACCTGGTTCCATTCTTTATTATTACATTGTTGGGAATAATCATGCATGCGATCTATCGCATGCCTCGTGAATTCATTTGTTATTCCATTCTTTATTATTCTGTTGGAATAACCTGTCTATATGGATTACCGCATGCATGGTGAATGACCTTTCATATTCATTCTTTATTAAATTGTGGAAATGATCATCGTCTACGTGAATTACCGCTGCGGCACGGTGAAAATCCATTCATAGGTTCAGTATATTCTATTATACTCGTATGAGATATCATTTCTTTTGTACTCGTCATGGAATATCATTTTCTTTGGTATTTTTCTTTTACGAGTTACTATCCATGGGTTACTATTCACCCGGTTACTATTCACTACAGTATTATTCACTCGGGTATTCGGGGAACTTTTTGTACTAGAGTACTATTCACGAGTTACTATTCACGGGTTACTATTCACCTGATTACTATTCACTCTAGTATCATTCACTCGGGTATTTGAGGCACTTTTCGTGTCAAGGTACTATTCACGGGGTACTCCCAAAAAATATATTTCTTTTCTGTCCAAATTATTTTTGGTACATGAATATTATTCTTGAATTTTAATCCACAAAGCAGTATCATGTTGACAATTTGGACGTTATTAATTTCTAGATAAATTAAATTATAAATCATTAAAATTTATCCTTGAACATGTTTTATTGAATTATTATGTCATTGTCATCATCCTCATGCTTATATTGTGATGAAAGTCATCTTTGGCTTACGTGCATAGATGGACTTGGTATGATTATGACCAGGGATTGTTCGGTATAATCATGACCGTAATGTGACGAATGATGTGGTGAGAGTCCTCAGTGGCCTGTAGTGCATTGATGGACAGTTTTTGGTATGATTATTACTAGAGATTATTCGGTATAGTCATGACCATTGATGATTTAATGAATATCCTTGGCCCGTAGTGCAGGGAAGAATCGATGATATGGTTTATTTATTAAGCTGAGTCTCAGCAATAAAGTTGATGAAAAACTTTTTAAATCATAGAAGATAGTAGATTTTATGCTTTACTTGACTCTTCTAATGGATTTCTTATTTCCACTACAGTTGTTGATCTAAAACTTGTTGTCTATTGCATTCTATCAGTTGTTATATTGTTGAAGGCTAAGGATAATTTATTCTGCATTATCTTAGTCATAATATTTCTTACTGGGCTAGTTGAGCTCACCCTTTCTTTCACTGTTCTCTTTAGGAAATGAGAATATAGCTGGGACGAGTCGGGGAACGGAGTGATGATCCAGATAATAGAATTACTAGTCCTTACTATTCTGTTAAATAGTGTGACAATAAATATAATGAGGACTCCTTTGAGTGTGGATATTGTCTAGATGACAATATTCTTATTCAAACTCTCAGTTTATGTTTTGTTGTATTTTACACGACTGTTGTATAATTAAGTTGTATTTGAATTTATGTACCATGTATCCGGCGACTCAAGATGGGTGATGTGTACCTATTTTGGGGGCGCCACGGTTGGTATCAAAGTTTAGGATATGATCCCCGGCCGAGATGTGAGACAAGAACTAGGAGGGAGAGACGGGGAATTCCTTCGCTAGTATGACCTACATAAGTTTATTTGGTATTTAATTGGTCGGTCAGAGTATAGGGATAATATGTGATATGTTGATTAACCCTTGTTTTGTAAGAGTGTTTGAAAATGGCATCTGAAAATGTTGAGATTAGCAATGAAGCGGATGAGACCGTTAAGTCACCAACGATCAATACCCAGGATAATGTGCAACAGGAAGACAATAATCCTCAGGTAAATAACAACACTGATCAGATGATGATCGATGGGATGTTCAAAGGCTTTATGCAATTCATGCAACATTAGGTGAGAGAGACTCGTGTTCAAAATGCAGGTGGAAACAATGGCAACCCACAGCTGGTCACTGCTAAGCAGTTCAAGGAGCTGGGACCACCCGGAGTTTTTGAGAAAGCCAGAACCACTTAAGGCGGAGACGTGGTTAAAGCAGGTCACCAAGATATTTAATGTCTTGGAATGCTCAGAGAAGCAAAAGGTTCCCTTCGCCACCTTTATGTTGCGTGAAGAGGCAGATTATTGGTGGGAATCTATAAAGCGTACCCAGCCTGACGCACTCAAGATGTCTTGGGAGAAGTTCCAAGAGCTGTTCAACGACAAGTACTTTCCTGAAAGTATTCATCACGTGAAGGAGGTGGAGTTTATGAAGTTGGAGCAAAACAATATGACTGTGTCGTAATACGAGGCTAAATTTGCGGAGTTGTCCCGATTTTCATCCCATTTGGTTGATAATGAGGCGCGAATGACGCGAATGTTTCTAAGAGGTTTGAAACCCGAAATACGTCAATACCTCATTTCTCACAAACTTTATTTATATTCTGATGTTGTGAATAGGGCTCAGTTATTGGAGCGCGATAATGAGTCAGCACAACCAAAAGGTAACGAGCAACAACACGATAATAATCGTACCAGTGGCAACGGCCATCGGAACAATGATAACCATCGTGGGGGAAATTATCATGCCAAGAATGGTAACCACTTCGGTGGTAATCATGGCCAAAATAATAGGAGTGGAAATTTCAAGAAGAAAAGATTTAACGATGATGGAAAGACATCAGCAGCAGCACCTGTTGATAAGAAAGGAGACCGACCACCGGTCGTATATTACAAATGCGGAGGGGAGGGACACATCAGTCCAAACCGTATACAGCAGTCCAAAACGTGTTTTAATTGCGGAAGAGAATGTCATTTAGCTTGATTTTGTCGTGCACCAAAGTTAAGTCCAGCTGGGACGGTGGCACCAAAAGCGGATATGGACAAAACAAAGTCGGTGGTTTCAGGAAGAGCGTTTTTCGTGACTTCTCAAAAAGTGAGTAACCCGAACGAAGTTAACATGGGCTAGTTAATTATAAATTCTTGCGAAGTCTATACCTTATTAGATACCGATTCTACCCATTCTTTTATCTCTCTTGCTTGCGCTCAACGTTTAAATTTGACTTCGGAGAAATTAGACTTTAACTTATCGGTTGAAACTTCTTTAGTAGAAACCTTCATTTCATGTGCTACCAAAGTCTTGGATGAGAGTCACAGTTTTTAAATGATATTTCTATCGTTAATAAATTTCCTGACGTATTCTTGAAGACTTCTTGGCCTACCCCCAGAGCTTGAAATCGAATTTTGTATTGACCCCAATACAAAACCCATTTCTAAAACCCTCAAATATTTCTTCAACTAAAACGAACGTATCATGCGCCAAGGAAGTTGGCTCGAGTTGTTGAAGATTATGACTATACCATTCAATATCATCGTGGAAGAGCGAACGTGGTAGCTGACGCGTTGAGTAGAAGATCGTATGCGTTTACGAGTGCGATGTTGTTAACACAAAAACCCATTTCGTATAACTTACAAATGATGAAGATAGAGTTAAAGACTCTAAGGACCCACGTGAAGATAACGAATATACAAGTAGAATCGACTTTAATCGATAAAATTAAAGCCGCTCAAACTACCCACCTGGAGCTGATGAAAATGAAGAAGAAAGTTCAAGAAGGCGTTATTCTAGAAGAAAGAGTTGATGAAAAGAGAAAATATCAACCCTCGATTTAATTGGCCCATTTGAAATCCTCGATCGAGTAGAAACTCTGGCCTATAGACTCATTTTCCCGCCAAGTATGTCGCGTGTTCATAACGTTTTTCACATATCGATGTTACGTAAATATGTGGACGACCCGAACCACATTATTGAATTAGAATTAGATGAGATAGCAGAAGATTTAACGTATGAGAAGATACGTGTTAAAATCTTGGAGAAGAAGGATTATATTCGACACTCAAAGGTTATACCTCAAGAGTTAGAATCTGAAATGAAGTCAAGGTATCCTCACCTCTTCGACATACCAGGTACGTAAGTAAATTTCAAGGGAGAAATTTCATAAGGAGGGGAGATTGTAAGACCCTGAATTTTATGAAATGAAATTATTCAATTTTCTTAAAATTATTATTCTATTTCGTAAATGGTTAAATTGATAAAAGGTTAAAGTTAAGGGTGATATGTGATTATTTTTTTTTTGCAAAGTATGAAAGTTGTTATATAATATTCGATTGGTCGGGGAATATTCTTTTTATCGGGGAATATCTGTACGATGGCACAATCATTGGTGGACCCCACAACGGAAGTATTATCGTAGTTAGAAAACGACAGAATTATCTTTTTATAAAAATAACGGCGAAAGTGTTACCGTTAAAACTGTTGAACTACCCAGTAGTAAAAAGTACTGATGAATGGCGTGGTTACATAAGTTACACCGGTATTGATTATTGATGCTTACGTAAGAAGTCACTTAGTTATACTCAATTATTGCTACAGTAATTGCTGCATCATATCTCTCATATTATTGATTCAATTATTATCACAGTATCATCTATATAATATATTATATTATTAAATCAATAATTGAGACGGCAAAGTTATTCATATTATTATTTGCAATATTGATAATGTCTAGAAGTTTTGTCAAGGAGAGGTTTGGTCACCTAATTGCACGCTAATTAGGAGAAATCCTTATCGGAAAGCCCCCTCTTTCTTGGGAACGACCTGGTTGTTAAATATTGTGAGTTACAATATTAATGATGAATAAGTTCATGTTGATTAAAGATGAAATTGATAGTTCCATTGTGTTGGAATTATTAGTGTTAATGAAAATTGACATTTATTTCGATAATAATTGATGTCTGGAGGTTATATTGACCAATCGGGTAATTAACCGGATAAATGAGCAATTAATTACTATTGATTCACATGATTATAACTGTTTGTTCACATGTGTGTACTATTGATTCACATTCATTTACTATTAGGGGAGTTGGTGCAAGATTGATACTACTTGCATGACTAAGTTAAAAATGGAGGTACTATACTATAATTCGTATTTTTACATGTCTAGAACTATTGATTCACATGATTTACTATTGATTCACATTCATTTACTATTAGGGGAGATGGTGCAAGTTTGATAATACTTGCAGGATTAAATTAAAAATGAAGAAAAAGAGGAAGGTATTATACTGTAATATTTCGAGCCCCAAAATGTGCAATTATTGAAACTATATTTTCATATAAATAGAAGCTCATTCTTCCTTCATTTCTCACCAATTCACTAAAGCTATAGAGCAATTATTATAGAGAGAAATTATAGAGAGAAAGAAGAAGAGAAGTCTGTTACCTCACTATTCCAGTATCCAGTTTTCTTCTAAGGTAAGAGGTATTATTCTTTCGTATTCATGAAGAGAGTTATTTTCTTTCAATACTCATAAGGGTTGTTATTCCATTCTTTATTATTATGTTGGAATAAATGTCTATACATGTAATCCGCATACATGGTGAAATTCTTACATTATTCCATTTCTATTATTATTACATTGGGATAACACATGCATGCGATTCTATCGCATGCACCGGTGAATTTTGTTGTTATTCCATTCTTTATTATTATGTTAGAATATCTGTTTGTGCGGATTACGTGCATGACACAGTTCCATTCTTTATTATTCATTGGGAATAACACATATGCGTGGTTCTATCGCATGCTTGGTGAATTCTTCTGTTATTCCATTCTTTATTATTCTGTTAGAATAACATGTCTATGTTGATTACCGCATGCATGGTGAATGACCTTTCGTATTCATTCTTTATTAAATTGTGGAAATGATGCATACTACGTGGATTATCGCATCTACGGTGAAAATCCATTTGCGCTTCGTATATTCTATTATACTAGTATGAGATATCATTTCTTTTGTACTCGTCATGGAATATCATTTTCTTTGGTATTTTTCTTTTACGAGTTACTATTCACGGGTTACTATTCACCCGGTTATTATTCACTATAGTATTATTCACTTGGGTATTCGGGGCACTTTTCGTGTCGGAGTACTATTCACGAGTTACTATTCACGGGTTACTATTCACCCGATTATTATTCACTCTAGTATCATTCACTCGGGTATTTGAGGCACTTTTCGTGTCATGATACTATTCACGGGGTACTATTCCTGAAGTACTATTCACGGGGTACTATTCACCCGAAAAATATATTTCTTTTCTGTCCAAATTATTTTTGGTACATGAATAATATTCTTGAATTTTACTCCACAAAGCAGTATCATGTTGACAATTTAGACGTTATTGATTTCTGGATAAATTAAATTATAAATCTTTAAAATTTATCCTTGAACTTGTTTTATTGAATTATTATGTCATTGTCACCATCCTCATCCTTATATTGTGATGAAAGTTTTCTTTGGCTTATGTGCATAGATGGACTTGGTATGATTATGACCAGGGATTATTCGGTATAATCATGACCGTAATGTGACGAATGATGTGGTGAAAGTCCTCAGTGGCCTGTAGTGCATTGATGGACAGTTTTTGGTATGATTATGACTAGGGATTATTCGGTATAGTCATGACCATTGATGATTTAATGAATATCATTGGCCCGTAGTGTAGGGAAGTATCAATGATATGGTTTATTTATTAAGCTGAGTCTCAACGATAAAGTTGATGAAAAACTTTTTAAATCATAGAAGATAGTAGATTTTATGCTCTACTTGACTCTTCTAATGGATTGCTTATTTCCGCTGTAGTTGTTGATCTAAAACTTGTTGTCTATTGTATTCTATCAGTTGTTATACTGTTGAAGGTTAAGGATAATTTATTCTGCATTATCTTAGTCATAATATTTCTTCTTGGGCTAGTTGAGCTCACCCTTTCTTTCACCTTTATTCTCTTCAGAAATAAGAATATATATTTGGGACTTAGTCGGGGAACGGATGATGGTGCAGATGATAGCATTAGTAGTCCTCACTATTACATTAAATAGTGTGATAATAAATATAATGAGGACTCCTTTGAGTGTGGATATTGTCTAGATGACAATATTCTTATTAAAACTCTCAGTTTATGTTTTGTCGTATTTTACACGACTGTTGTATAATTAAGTTGTATTTGAATTTATGTACCATGTATCTGGCGACTCAAGATGGGTGATGTATACACATTTTGGGGGCGTCACAACAGTGATCTTGTTGTCAACTACCGGACGGTAGGAACCATTGTCAACTTCTGAAGCGGGGTAGGCAGATTATCAACTACAAAGAGAGGTAGGCACCGTTATAAACTACCAGCGTAGACATCGGGAAGGTTCAGTGATTTCAGAACATCATCCCCAGCAGAGATGTAGAAAACATCTCAGTTTATCTTCATCAAACTAGCATCGGAAACACTGACAAAAATTAAACTGTTGGAGTCAACACCAGCATAAGCATCAGCAGCACTGATGGAAGTCAAAACTGTTGGATTCAACACCAGCATAGGCATCAGCAGTACTGATGAAAGACAACCATTTGAATTAGCCCTAACATAGGCATTAAAAATAACTGGTAATGGTAAAGCAATTTGTGATACAATGTTCGATTTGTGAAGTGTGATGTGCGATTTATGAAGTGTGATGTGCGAAGTATGAAATGAAATTTGCGAAGTGCGATTTGCAAAGTGTGATTTGTGAAATCATTTTATCATTCATCATTCCATTCATTGCATTGCATAATTAAATTTATCTTATCATATTTCAAGTGTCTAGTAGGTCTTTATAATTTTCATTCCATTACATTTCATAAACATGATAAAGAGTGGCATTTGTAGACAATCAAAATTTTGTTATCCTAGTACTAACCCTACATGAGGGCAAAAGTGTCTTTTTCCATCTTGGAGACAACCCCGAGAAGATGTTACAACAACCATCAACCACGAAGACAGCCCTGTGGAACATCAGATCAACCTTGAAGATCAACTCTAATTAAAAGAAAAGTTGGCCGCAATCAAACCCTAGAGAAAGCCCCGAGGGACAGCCAAAAGCCACTTCGACCCCAGAGATAACCCCGGGCGGGCAAAAACTTGAGTGTTGACAACACAATATAAAACACAATTATCCAGTTACAAATAAGGTCACAAAGAACCATCGTAGCAATCCCAAGTACAAACTATACAAGATAGCTCCACAGACTGCCTGCGAAGACCCAAAAATGCTATTCTGATCATGGACCAATCGTCTTAGATTCGAAAAAGGGCAGGCCCTATTTCATTATGTAGCTCTCAGAAAGAGGTTTTCAGAATGGTATGGCACACCTCCATAGGATTCTCGGATTGTAAGTTATCAAAGTTTCAAGCAACTAGCACGTGGATCGAGGTGTACATACTTTGAGGCAACAGGGCCCACTAGGCCCAGCCGCACCTGCAGTTGTCACAGGTAGACTCGGGGCTGGCTAGGCTATATATATCAGCAGCCAGCAGCTCATTTAAGAAAATAAAGAAGAGAGAAAAATGGTCCGGAGAGAGAAAATTTGAGATCTATAACTCAAATCTTGCTTCTATCTTTGTAAATCTCTTCTGTAAACACTTCTATACATATATACTACAACTTATCAAGTTTTAACCGGTGAAAATCGAGTTTAGAGGCGCCTAAAGCCATTTGATAGCCATTCTCGTGCCTAACTGTAAGATCTCTTCAGATCTGCTTCTTTTTCTTGCTTTACTATATATATATATATATATATATATATATATATGTATACAAGCCCGTTCATGGGCATTACTCTTAAAGAGTAATATTCCCTTAAAGAGCATGACTATATAAGCTCCGTGTTTTTCTTGGCTTCACATTCTCTTTCCTCGCTTTCGGTTAAGAAATTTGCGTGTTTCAATGAGGAAGAGCGAGTTCCTTCTCCAAATTTCCATTACATTCTTCACAAAACTTTCTCCAAATCTTCAATCGATGTCGAAATCTTCAGAGTAATCGAGCCCTATAATCTTCAGAAGAGAGAGCCCTATAATCGAAGCCCTTGAAATCTCGACGTGCCCTAGAATCGGAATCTCGATCTCCTTCATCTCATCAGTTCGATTCGGTAAGGGCTTGTAATTTGGTATTTTTTCAGTTCAATTTGTTAGAGAATCAAGTCAGCATATGTCTGTAACATATTTTGGACAATACATGTGCAATTTGAATTGATAAAAAGCAGAGATTTAGAATGCAAGTGTTTGCTAACTTTTTGTGAAATGTTTGAATTGATTGACTGACTTCAATTAATGTAGAAATATACATCATACGTTGTTAGTTGGGCTACTAGGATTATTCACACAAATATTCTTTGGAACTTGAGTTTCTCATCAAAACCCTCAACTAAATCTCTAAAATGACGTCGAATTGTAGAACTACTTTGAATTTCCAGAAGGTCCTTAATTATGTTTTTAAAAAAGCTGCAAGATATGACTTGCAATTCTTGTTTATGTGAACTTTATTTAATTGTAGGCTTAGAATTTAAAAAGAACACATTTTCTATGCCATTGCCAAGATGGCATGATGTCCATGTAGGGGATTTTCCAGTTTAGTAGAAATATCAAAGATTACTTTTTTTCCCAAGTTCTATTTATTCTTTTGCTTTGTAATATGCATTCTTCTTCTGTAAGATCACTCTTTCATTGATATACATGGAGTATCAAAAGATTACTTCTTTATTTTTTATTCTGTTATGTTCTACATGTTGGTTGTCCTTGGGATAATATTTTTACATTACATTCATGTGTTTTGATCTTGTTTTTCATAGAATCCTCGCTTGTTTTACAACAAATTATTGCAAACAAATTAGTTTGATGAGTTCTTGAAGAAGAAAGGGTTTCAAGAAACAGTTTTTTCCAATTGAGTACTTTGCCTCTTGGTTAAATTGAAGTAAGTTTTTTTTTTGTGGGTTTGGAGATATGTTTGTGAATTTGAATAATGGTTTACTGGTTGGGTTTAAGATCTGAGAGGAATTGGGCTGGAATGTAGGCCATCAGAATAATAATAATATTTTTTTCATTTCTTGAAGAAGCAAGGGTTTCAAGAAAGAGTTTTTTACAATTGGGTACTTTATGAGTGCTATAAAATTATGAATGTGTTTTATTTTGTTATCACTATAGGGTCGAAATCGAGATAATAGTAATACTTTGTGTGAATTTATTTTGAATTTTGAAAAATAATTTTGAACTTAGTAATATTTAAGAGTTTACAATTAATATTGCATTAATCAAAATCACATAGTCATACATTTTGAGTTTTAGGATTTGGCAAATATAGTAGAAAAATAAAATAAACTAAAATAAATTCAATGGGTTTTTAAAAACAGACCAGGATTTCCTAAATCAGGTTTAGGTTATTTTTACTTGTAGTAGTTTATACTCTGATTCTTATTATGTGCTTTTGATTAATCAAAATTCCTTATTTTAATTGTAATGAAATGATTTTAATGAAACTTTGTTGTACTCTATTTTTTAAACTTAGTTTGGACCTTGATTCTGTATGTTATTTGGATTTACAAGGAATTACTATATGTATGTTCTTACCTAATTTACTGAATTCTCTGCAGCTGGCTTGAAAAGATACAGGGGAGCCAAGGTGGTGTCTGAAGTGTCATTTGATTCACCGTAGGAGCTATGAGCTTAAAGTTGCCTGTGGTTTTTGGAATCCTAGCTTGTGAATATGCAGATGATGTGATGACTGTTGGTGCAATTATGATTTTATTTTGTTTCAAACTACATATACTTGCTCATGGCACGATAATAATTGTATAAATTTGTTGTGGTTGTGGTATGCTATATTAACCACAGTAGAATCCTACATAGCCCAATAAGGAAAAAATTATCTAAGTTCCTCACAGGGTCACTGGAGCAACAGAAGCTCAGAACAACTCTGATTTTCATTTAAAACTCCAATGATATGTTTATGTTGGTTTCCAAATATCCTAGTAAAATCATACTAGCTTGTAATTTGGTTGATCTTTCTTTGTATAAAGAATCTTGATTACATTATTTATGGTTTGAGGAGATATAATACACATGAAAATGTTTCTGCTGGAATTGATGAATTTATTCAAACATGACATGAATATTGATCTATGAAAATAAATGTGTACTTCAAAAATCTCATCGCTTACTCCCCTAATCTTCAAGACCAAACGCACCATGTTCAACTAAAACTAAAAGAACTCTGTGTAACTTAAACAAAAGCATCTATGTGGAAGTAAATAGTTTTGCACCAGTACAGTTTACATACTTCAAACCAAAAGCATTCTTATTTCAACCAAACCAAGAGCATTCCTGTTCAACTTACAAAAGTGTGTTTGGTAACCAAAACATACAGTGCTGTTTTTACTCCCAGTACAAAAATTTCTATAAACCGACATCCCATGACCCAAAAATACAATCTAAAGTGATCCAAGTATCTTATCATAAAGTTCATAGTAATTCAATGTGATTCAAAATGACGACTACGCTAGGTACCAAATGAAAATAAGAACTGAAAATATGAGAATAATCTGCCATCCAAAAGGTCAATCCATCATCCCCTTCAAGATCCTCTCGGTCTCGGTTACTTCAGTTGGTGTACTGTAACAAACCAAACAAAGATATTGTCACTATAAAAGCCCAAGGAACATATTTTTGGATTGTAAATATCTGCCATTGGTTCTGCTGTTCATTCATTAAGGCATATTTTTATTTTTGGAGATTTATTTTGGTATATTCACATTTTCTTGAAGTTGTATAAACAGAACATATATATACCTCTTTTTTCTAGAGGCTTGCTGATTTCACCTTGTGACAAATTTGAATTGGTGGATTTGGAGAATTTTATGCAAGCCTACAAATAAAATAAAATAGATGAAACAACATGGATAACTTACATTTTTGTGGAACAATAAAAAGTTTTGTAAACCATAGTTTAACAATGCAGATGTAATTTGTCTAAATAAACTGACTTCATCCTTTAGTCTATTAGGTTCTAAACATATTGAACCTTTGAAATAAGGCCTAAAAATTACCATTAAATTAATAATACTTGATTAACAAAATGAAAAAAAAAATATTATTATTATTATTCTGATGGCCTACATTCCAGCCCAATTCCTCTCAGATCTTAAACCCAACCAGTAAACCATTATTCAAATTCACAAACATATCTCCAAACCCACAAAAAAAAACTTACTTCAATTTAACCAAGAGGCAAAGTACTCAATTGGAAAAAACTGTTTCTTGAAACCCTTTCTTCTTCAAGAACTCATCAAACGAATTTGCTGCAACAATTTGTTGTAAAACAGTAAGGATTCTATGAAAAAACAAGATCAAAACACATGAACAGAACAGAAAAATATTATCCCAAGGACAACCAACATGTAGAACATAACAGAATAAAAAATAAAGAAGTAATGTTTTGATACTCCATGTATATCAATGAAAGAGTGATCTTACAGAAGAAGAATGCAAATTACAAAGCAAAAGAATAAATAGAACTTGGGAAAAAAAGTAATCTTTGATATTTCTACTAAACTGGAAAATCCCCTACATGGACATCATGCCATCTTGGCAATGCCATAGAAAATGTGTTCTTTTCAAATTCTAAGCTTACAATTAAATAAAGTTCACATAAACAAGAATTGCAAGTCATATCTTGCAGCTTTTTTAAAAACATAATTAAGCACCTTCTGGAAATTCAAAGTAGTTCTACAATTCGACGTCATTTTAGAGATTCGGTTAAGGGTTTTGATGAGAAACTCAAGTTCCAAAGAATATTTGTGTGAATAATCCTAGTAGCCCAACTAACAACGTATGATGTATATTTCTACATTAATTGAAGTCGACCAATCAATTCAAACATTTCACAAAAGTTAGCAAACACGCATTCTAAATCTACGCATTTTATCAATTCAAATTGCCTGAGTGTTGTCCAAAATATGTTACGGACATATCTTGACTTGATTCTCTAACAAATTGAATCGAAAAATACCAAATTGCAAGCCCTTACCGAATCGAATCGATGAGATGAAGGAGATCGAGATTAGATTCTGGAAGCGTGTCAAGATTTCAAGGGCTTCGATTATAGGGCTCTCTCTTCTGAAGATTATAGGGCTCGATTACTCTGAAGATTTCGACATCGATTGAAGATTTGGAGAAAGTTTTGTGAAGAATGTAATGGAAAGTTGGAGAAGGAACTCGTTCTCTCGGTCAAAACACGGAGCCCTTAACCGAGCGAGGAGAGAGAATGTGAAGCCAAGAAAAACACGGAGCTTATATAGTCATGCTCTTTAAGGGGATATTACTCTTTAAGAGTAATGCCCCTGAACGGGCTTGTATATATATGTATATATATATATAAGTACTATATGGCATAGATCTAGTTTTTTAACCGTTAATTTCATGTAAATAGTCAATATTTGCATTGTATTAACTAGATCTAGCCAAATCTAGCTTTTAAACGGTTCAAAAGTTGTAAAACTTGAATCTGGAAGCTAGAATGGCTCAAATCTGTATAGATCTAGTTTACTTTCTAGTTTTTGTAAATATTTAGCGTCCATGTGACCCTAGATTTGTATCTAGACGAAACTAGAGGCTTGTTTAATCGCATACAAAGATTTGTTCAATAAATCACTTGTTCGACAAAATTTTTAAGTTATTTGTACATAATATGTTTAAATATTCATTGTGAAAGCTTTAAATATTCATGTGAGCCTAGGAACTACAAAGGGGGTTAAGATCCAATTAATGGATATAGATCCGGTTTCGAAAATGGACTTGTTTAAGTTGTAAATGTCAGGTTGCAATCTAGTGTAAATGTAAATCTTGGGCCTTAAAAAGGGATACGGATTTAAGGCCTCAAAATAGTGAAAACATATATGTGGTACTCGGGCTTACTTTGATGGCTTCCATGCCCATAAGGAGCCCGACCCCTGTATTTTCTAGTTTTCATTTCGTCACTCAAATGATTTTCATATCAAATTAATGAAGATCTTATAAAATACAAAATGCATTGGGATGGATAGACTTAAGAAAATATCAAATAATTAGAACCCCGAGTTCTAAACCACCCCCTAAAGATGCTTCACATCTCAATAAAATTAAACGAAGCCGATTCTAGGATCAAAAAATAGGCTTAATACAAGATAAAATGAAGTATCAAAGGCCTCAATTTTTATATGAGTGAAAGGGTTTGAAAATCAAATTTTAAAACCTCATTTTTATATGCTTTCATATCTGTTAAAACTAAACTTTTCAATAAATCAAACCCCTTCGTATATAGGTTCAAACGGGCATAACACTACTTTCGAGCACAAAACGTCTTTGCAAAACAAATCAAAAAGCTTTCAACACACACACACACTTCAATGCATAGGGAATGAAAAAGTAGCGGTAACCGTGTTTTACGGAAGTCGGGGGGTGTCTAATACCTTCCCTTTGTTTAAGCAAGCCCCCGAACTCAATGAATCTCGAGTTCCAGACCAATTAAATAGAGTCACATATTAGGCCATATTGCGAAACGTTTCAAAACTCGAATGAGTTGATGCATCCATTTAAACTCATATTAACTAGCAGTTTTATCTAATTCGGCACAATCGCATTAAAATCAAACTTTTTAAATCGTCAATATTTATGTCAATCTTTTTCTAAAATTACACATTTGTAAGATAAATCAACATAGATCACATAAAAGATAGTAAAAACTAAAAAAGGGAAAAACACGACGTCGACACATATCCATTTATGACCACTCACTTACAACTCACTAAATTTTACACACCCATTTATATCCATCAAAACTCATCTACCCCGCCCATTTACCGGATCTACTACTGATAGTTATAATTAAATAGACAATTTGATTTATCCGCATTTTTTTTATATTTGGTTTTACCTCTTACTTTTTGTATATTAAGTCAACTTAATTATATAACAATCCAAATCAAAAATTATAATTATTTACATAGTTTTATAAGAAATAAAATTTAGTAAATATAGTTTTACAAGTAAACAAATTAAAATAAGATCATCTAACCTAATAATAATTTGTTACTTTTATCAAAATATTTACAATAATTCAAGTAGAAGTAAAATAATATTACTACTTGGGTGATGTAATTTTAAAATTAACAAAATATAATTATATTTTTGAGTATAAATAAGATTTTAGGTAGTATAATTTTAAAAAGAAACTATTTTCTTACGAAAAATCATCTTACCAAATACTCCCTCTTATTCAGATTAAATGACATTTTAGAGTTAAGCACTTATTATTAAGAAATAACACAAAATATCTTTTATGTCTTTAATTAATTATTTCTCTCTCCACAATTGTCTCTCTTCTTATCCTCCACAATTGTTGTCTAATTAATTATTTCTCTCCACAATTTCGATTTACTAAGCATATTAAATAGAGTGGTAAATTAGGAAAAAAATAGTGCAATATTGCATAGAGATTCCAAAACGACACTTATATAGAATAAAATTAAATTCTCTAAAAGGTTATTTAATCTGAATAGGAGAGAGTATTAAACTACACTACATAATACTCCACGTGTTTATTTAGTAGTTATTGGCCAAAAAAAATTAACGTAAGTTATTCTAGAAAATCGATCTACTACCACAAATAAAATAGAATCATTACGAAACCCTGTCTTGGGCAAGGCCTACACGGCCGCACCAAATTCATGCCTATATCAATCAAAAGCGCAATTTGAACGGGTAAAGGGGTGTATATATAGTCGATATTCTGTCTATTTCCTTAATAATTGGCATACCCTGAATTTGGAAAACGACGGTTGTAAATAATTGCGTGAAAATTATGCTAGGTTGCTAGGCCTTTTTCTTTTCTTTTCCATGCATGTGCGTCTCTGAATTATTCTACCATATTATATGAATGCATCAGCGTGCACCTATCGTAATCATGTTTTTGTGGATAAGTTTTGCATGATTCAGGCTGCCTAACATGGTGGTCCATTTTGCACCAATCAATTAAAGAGCCATCTAAATGGAGAGCAGATTCTCTGTCCCTAAATTCTCTATCTCCCCTGTGTCTTCTCACTTAAATTTTGACACATGTCCTTTTATTTAATTTTAGAATTAATTAGTGTTAAATAAAAAATTATGTGTCAAAATTTAAGTGGAGGAACACAAGGGGACAGGGATTTTGGAGATAGAGGATCTGCTCTCATCTAGATGTTGCGTTTATGAGTTTGGAGGAATGGAAAAGAAAAGTTTAAGAGAGAAAAAGATAAAAAGGGATGGAAAAGGATTATAATTTTTCTTATCATGTTTGTGAGTTTTAGAAATGAAGGGAAGTGATGAGATTTAAATTTTATTCCCTTGTTTGTGAGTTTAGAAGTAAGAAATGAAATGAAAATTATTCTTATTTTTAAACTACACTATTACAAGATTACCCTTACATATATAAATATAAGAAATGATATGATTTAATAATGTCTATCTACTAGAATTATTTTGCTTAGTCTTTTTTTTTTCTGTTTTGTTACACATATATATCGACTTACCTTTACTATATTTTTTTTGGTTGAAAAATCATACTTGCAATTTGAATAATCACAAGAGTCCATTTCGACAAGAAATTAAAAAATTTACTTGTGAAACTATCAAATTTACTTGTGAAAATATCAATTCTTTATAATTAATATTTTGTTTGACTGACTATATTTAGTCCGAATTAGTATCCTCTTCATTTCAAATGAAATGGAGACTCCATTTCATGGTCTAGATTAAAAATGTGTAGGATTGTGACATTCTATGATAGGAGAGAGAGATGATGATGATGATAGGGAATATACAAATAATGGACTTCCCATTTCATTTGAAATATAGAGGATCCTAGTCCATTTAGTCCAAAAGTTCAATATTAACCTTTAAAATATTTTTAGAAATATGAGAGAAACGAATTAGCCTTTAATCATAAAAGATACTCCATCCCTCCCTTAATATAAATCGTGTTTTAAGGAAATATTTTTGTCTCTTAATATTTGTAGTTTGAGAATTTCAAGTATTCATTAATTGTTTAGTTTGCAATATTACCCCAAGTATTAAATATAACTTTATTATTTTCTGTCCAATAAATAATACTCTTTTTTCAATCTGAAAAGCATAATATAAATGATTGATATTATATTTAATGTTATTATTTTATTAATACTTGTAAACAACTCTAAAATCTAAAATGATTTATATAATAATATGAAAAATTAATCTTTTAATATTTTTTTGAAATCAACAAATGACAAATAAAAACCTCTTTCTAAAAAGACAAATAAGAGGGAGTAGTTTATTAGTGAGGGGCAGAGGAGTTGGAAGAGAGAATATTTTGTAGTATACTCAAAATCAAAAATTGGGGCAGCAATTGCATCAGTACAGGCTATGGCCGATGGCAGGACTAATGTGCTTCAACACTGCCAAGTCTCGCCACCACCTGGTGCCGTGGCCGAAAAAACTCTCCCCCTCACTTTTTTCGACCTATTCTGGCTAATTCACGCACCAATCAGCCGTCTTCTCTTCTATGATTTCCCCTGCTCTACGTCCTACTTTACCACAACCCTCGTTCCCAATCTCAAGAATTCCTTATCTATGGCTCTCAAACACTTCTTTCCCTTAGCTGGTAATTTAATAACCCCTTCAAATATTTCAATCACCAACCCCCAAATCCGTTACTTGGATTGCGACTCTGTTTCACTAACATTTGTCGAGTGCACTGGTAAAGATTTTAATCATATTTCTGGGAATCACGTACGAGATGTGGAGGAGTTAACCCCTCTTGTTCCTCAACTGCCATCTGGTGGTACTGAAAATAATATTAGTCCATCTTCTGGGGGCCTAGTATTAATATCTTCTCTTTTAGCAGTCCAGATTACATTATTTCCCAACCAAGGCATCTCTATTGGATTTACAAATTCTCACGCCGTTGCCGATGGAAGATCCATGTTTAATTTCATCCGGGCATGGGCTTCATTTGCTTTACATCTCCGCCGCGGTAGCAGCAGAAATGATACTCGTGATGACGCACCATTATTGTTAATCCATATCTGCTTCCATTTATGATAGGAGTGTGATTAAAGACCCAAAGCAACTGGCTACTCTATTTCGGAGCCAATTGGCGGAGATTGAAAATGACAAGTCCTCGCAACCCCAAACTGCTCCTCCCTCTCCCACCATAAACAAAGTTCGTGCTACATTTATTATGTGTCGAAGCAATATCCAAAAACTTAAAAACTTGGTCTCGACCCAACGACCAAATTTAGCACATGTATCATCTTTCACGGCGGTATGTGCTTATCTATGGACTTGCATTGCCAAAGCACGTGTTGTTGAGGATCACGTGGCAGATGATCAATCTGAGGTATTCGGTATTCCTATTGATTGTCGTGCTCGTTTGGATCCCCCGGTGCCTGCAACTTATTTTGGGAATTGTGTAACGGGTTGTATCGCAAGTGGAAAGAGCAGTCAATTAGTGAAGAAAGAAGGGTTTGTTATTGCAGCTGAATTGATTGGGGAGTGTATTCACACGCAGATACACAATGAAGTGGGAGGAGTGCTTAAAAATTTAGAGTTGTGCATTCCATTGCTGATGGATGTCCAGAAAAAATCAATGCGAGCACTTGGGGTGGCCGGATCGCCCAACTTTGACTATTATAATACTGTGGATTTTGGGTGGGGTAAGCCCAAAAAATTCGAATTTGTCTCGGAGCCATTGTCTCTCTCCAGGTGCAAGGATTCAGAAGGAGATCTGGAAATTGGGCTTTGCCTCCCTAATAATGAGATGGATGCTTTCTCTGAGATTTTCGCTCAAGGGATTGGAGGCCCGTGTACCTAAGAATATATTGGTGAATTATGTAATGGAAAGTATTGTCCAACCTAAGTTGCACCTCTAATTAAAAGTAAAAAGAAAAAAGAAAAAAAGATAAGAGATATTTACATATAATCATTTTTGTAGTAATCTCACCGTTCCAAATTATTTAATTATTATTAACTTTTGAAAGGTAATTTAAGATATTTTCAAACTCAAAATTGTGATGACTCGTTAAAAATTATGAGACAATAAAACTTACAATAAATAATATTTTATAAATAATTTAAAATATTTATTATTATATTGATTTAAATTAAAAGAATTTTTCAATTTTAGTTTAGAAACTCTTAATCAAATAATATGGAACAGATATATTATTTAATGATAAAATTTATTAATAAAAATATGTCTAAAGTATTAGAATGTCTTAATGTATCTACTTTTATGTCTGTAGGTTATGTCTATAGATATATGTTGCGAATAGTGTTGTACAATGGGCACCATATCTAATGTTTAAAGTACATAGTTTTGGGGTTGTCACATTTGATGAATAGAGTTTTCAAGATTTATTTGGAAAAATTTGTAATGGTGTTTATTGATTATATTCTGATTTATTCACGAACAAAGGAGGAACATAATGAATATTTAAGGATTGTATTGGAAATATTGAGAAAGGAGAAATTGTATGTTAAATCGTCGAAGTGTGAATTTCGGGTGGAGAAAGTGCAATTTTAGGTCACGTAATCGATAAATATGGCATTTTTATGGATCCGACGAAGGTGGATTGAATAATTAATTGGGAACTATCGAAAACAACAACGGAGGTCAAAAGTTTCTGATGATTGGTGGGGTAATAGGCGTTTTATTCAAGAATTTTCAAATATAGAGACTCCATTAATGAATTTGACAAGAAAATGTGAAGTTTGTGTGGACTAACAAATATGAGGAAAGTTTTTCAAAACTAAAGAAGAGGTTGAGCATGGCACTAGTATTGTCTTTACCAGACAATAAAGGTGGATTTGTCGATACAGTGATGAGCCCCATAAGAGTTTTGGATGTGTTTTCATGCAATATGAAAAAGTAATAGCGTATGCGTCATGCCAATTGAAAGATTGTAAAAAGAGGTATCCGTTTTATGATTTGGAACTGGTAGCAGTTGTGTTTGTATTTAAAATATGGAGATATTATTTGTACGGAGAAAAGTGTGAAATTTACGTGGATCATAAAAGCTAGAAATATATTTTTACACAAAAAGAATTGAACAAAGATGGCTGAAATTGTTAAAGAATAATGATTGTACAATTCAAAAGGCGAATGTCAATGGTTGACGCATTGAATATAAAGAACCAGGAGACTTTGTGCCTGTTAACAGATCAAGAGGAACTACAGAAGGAATCGGAGAAATTAGAGATTGAAGTGAAGGGTTCAAGTGAGCAAATGGATTTTTGGAAAATATTAAATAAAAATTTAATATGTAAAATTCTTATTGACGTACTAAGTTTTGATGTATAAATATATATGTATATATATATATATATATATATATATATATATATATATATATATATTTATGTGATTGATGTGGTAAATGTAATGTGTATATAAGTATGAAATATATACATTTAGAATAGTTAATTAAACTATTGAATTAGTAATGCAAGTTAATTATGAAATGAAATATGAAGGGCGAAGGAAATTAATTAAGAAATATTAATTAATTGAGATTAATTTTTAATTATATTATGAAATCGTATAATTTGATTATTATGCCTCATATGACAATGAATTTGTTATAAATAAAATTGCATAAGCAAGATAATTAATTCACTTATTTAAAATTAGTGAATTAATATATGTACTGAGTAATGAAAGTAAAGGAGTTAATTTAAATATATTACATATAAATGTAATACATATATGAAATGACTTAATATATTTCATTATGCTAAACAAATATAAATTAAATATGAAATGAAGGAATAAGCCCATTATTTGGAAATTGGTGGATTAAAATTTCGAAAGAAAGTTATTTTCTTTAATTTAATGGATTGATAATGAGAATTATGTTACTATAAAATGTAACATATAATGGTATAATATTTAAAGTTATACTAATAGAATGTGAATGAAAAATATGAGAAGAGGGAGCTATATATATATATATATATATATATATATATATGAATATTAATTTGTGTTAAATTAGTAAATTAAATTAATATTTAATTTGAAGTGAAATGTATGAGTTAAATAAATTGTCTTGGAACAATTTATGGAAATAAATAAATAATTAAATTTAACTTTATACAATTAATTGTACATGTTAAATGAGTGAATTAGAATAATTAATAAATTTAATATTAATCTCAAATAATTAATCAGTTACACAAAAGTGTTAAATTAATTATGGAATAATCCCATAATTAGTGAGATAATTTTTATACATAATTATAAATGTATAATATTCAAATTTTGGTTAAGAATGAATTACATGCAAGTGCAATACATGAAATAAGTTACATGGAGGAAGTGGAAATATAGTATGTGAAATCTAATGTATGCAATATATGTATATGTGCTGGAAATTGAAAGTTAGGGTGTGCTAAGAATTAAGTGGAGCATGTTAAGGATTAAACAATATTGAGGCTAATAAGCATTAGTGGAAAGTGCTGAAATTTAAATGGGTTAGTGCTTGTGATGACTCATTAGAGTCCAAGTAGGAGGTGGCATGAGATTTGGCTTATAGCAGGGTACTTTTAAGCCCTTGTAAATACAACTTAAAATGTTCTTTTTCGGTAGTTTTTATTTTTATAAAATAGTATGTAGTAACAATTATAACATATTAAAATTTGGTACCAATCGGATGAATATATTTTGAGTTATTAAATCGCGAAATGGACAGGAAGCTAACTGTGGCTGCAGATTTTCTGGGCAGCAGTGCGGGCACAGCAGCGTTGGCGCCAAGCGCAACGCACTGGTTGTCAAGCTACGGCACCGCATTGCATTTTTAGTTTGATTTATGGCGCGAAATAAATGTGTTATAAAAAAATCAATAAAAATTAATAGTGTATATACATTTAAACTATAATATTATTGATAAACCCAATGTAATAAATAAAATTAAGATTTAGATATTACGCTTGGGAAATATGAAATTACAATGGAATTCATTGAATTTGAAGATATTAAGCTACGTGATAACCTTATATATGTTATATATATAGGTTTTGCTCAAGGAAATAACCTTTTGAGTTTGCAAACACGTAAAAACCCAGAAACATTGAATCGTAAAGGCAAGTTTTTCAGACTTATTTAATATGTGTAACTTGTTGATGACTATACAAACTAATATGAGGTTATTGTGAATGAATTGAGATGTGCCTTTGTGTTATATTGAGATATATTCTTGTTTTGGTCAAAGTATGACTGGAATGAATTTAGTTACGGAAACTTATCTGTCAACGTGTGATATGTGTTATTTAAAGAAATTGGCAATGAGATGCAAGTATGTTTAAGCATGATGAATCATGAACTGTGTTTAACACGATGACATGTGATATTTAGTATCGTGAATCATGGCACGTGATCTAAATGTGATACATGATGATTAGAAAGCATGTTTTAGAATGCAAAATATAACAATTGTAAACCATGTATAAAATGCGAATTAATTATGTGTTATTGTTATTTGTAAAACTTGTTGGGTCGTCGTGCTTAACCTTGCAATAATTTGCAGATTAAAGATACGATGTGATTCTCTAGCTATCATGATGATAAAGATTAGAGGCATGTTTAAAGGAAAGTTTTCAATTGTTTTCTTTAGTTGAAATTATATTAAGATGTGATGACATTTACGATGTATGTAAGCTAAAGTTATGTAAATTTTGAATCATGAAATAAAGAACATTGTTTTGAAATTGAAATGTATCTATTTACTTTGTAAATTTAAAGTACGTAATGGATGGATTATACGAAAGCCAGTATAGAATGTGGATATAGTATACTTGTTGAGAATCCAGTTTGCTACATAAAGCATGCAGTTGATGGTTGATGATAACAAGGATCTTGGCGGAAGAAGTTCATATCAATAGTTGATCGAACCTTACGTTCACCTATGATCCTGAACATAAGTGTAGAAGCTTAACGTTGCGAATTCTGGAACTGATAAAAGATTGAAATAGATAAGCTGAAATATCTATATTGTTATTGACTATCATGTACGGTAAGAATAAAGTTGAACTGTGATGAAAATTCAGTAAATAAAAGAAAATCATAAAAGTTTTAAATTTATTCGCATTGTATTGATTATAATATTGGTTAATGATGTAGAGTTAAAATGAGATTGTATTTTAAAGCACATGATCGGGTAAAGAAATAATCCTAATTTTGGGGTCGTTATAGTTGGTATCATAACTGTTGGTTATAAATAAGTAAAGGTACCTTAGGCTTTAATGGTAGTGGTAAATGACGAAGATAGTAAAGATGTAAACTCATATATATAGAGTTTAATTGATAACACATTTTAAGAATTCATAGAGAATACGTTGAATAGATATGAAAAGATTCAAAGACGAATCTCGAAGAGCTATAAAAGAAGTTATAAAGTAATAAAAATAAAAAGAGATCAAGGGAAACCCGACTCCAATCAATATAGATGAGTAAAGATGATAATTGAATGATGAGCATAAACCGAAAAGCATAAATAAAATCATAATATAATATGATTAAAGAGGAGTAAACGAAGATCATAGATGAGACAATAATCATAAGGTAAGGAAGAATTAAAAGATAAATCGGTTATAAAATTAGATCACGACGTGATCGAATTGAGTTATGAAATGACAGATGATCAGTTGAATGATTAAAAAGTTATAACTTGATGCTAAAGAGAAGGTATTATGAAATAATATGAGAAAAACTCAGAAAAAGTTGTAAATGATGAAATACAAATTATAGAACATTCGTATTGATCAAAGAGAAAACTAGGAGTTTGTGGGATTTCAATTGAGAACTCGTGTGATAGCTGAGTTATACAACCCTTTGTAAGGGAAGCGGTTTGTGCTTGGTTTAACGACCACTTAGTTTATCACATTGATAATCGTTGAAATGTTGGTGTCGGAATATCAATATACATACTGTGAGAATGTGATTATTATCTCATATTTATATTTGATATTTAGAGAATAATAAGATTAGATTCGAGTTCTTGAAACTTATGTTTATGGCAAGTTTATGACTCATAATATGGTATTTTTTGAGCCCTAAGTGTATGGACAGCCCTTGATTTGTTTTTGGACTCGTATTGTTGTGGCAAGTTCTTCAACCCATAACGTGTGGTAAGTTTGATAAACTATATTGGAGTATAGAGTTATTAAATAGTGGAGAACAAAGAAAAGAAAATTGAAGTTGATGAAGGAAAAATGGATATTTAAAATCTTTTAGCTCTGCTAGATTTCGAAATTTATTGGCATCGTGCTGATATTCGCACTTTTATGTTTTCGAAAAATATATTGGATCAATTATTGAACCAATAAGTTTTAAAAAGTTCTATTATTTACATGTCTATGCTAATTGTTTCGGCTAAACAAAAATGATTTGAAAATATCAAAATGTATTTAACTTACTCATCAATTCATCATTGAACATGATGTAAATATGATAAATAATAAATTTATCAATGCAGTCTAACCTAGTGTTGGATGTGATCATAGAATTATCAACCCACTGTGGTATGATGTAGTATGACAAAGTCGTAAAATGATTTTCAGTTTTTTAAACTATTTAAAGTATGTGTCAATGCTAGTTGAATTGGCTAGACAGATGGTTCAATTGATGTCCGAATTGTTAATATAAGTCTAAGTTATTTGATTCGACTAGACGAATGATGAAATATGTTTATGAAATTCAAGTATTCTTGGAGAATTTATGCCAATATAGATTGTTCTTGTGTAGAATTTTGTTCTAAGTTTGAGGTGATTCAATCTTGTAATGGGGAACATGCTATCGGAGGAAATAGTTCTGAGTTACGCTGATGCGTTAATATATAGGTGCACAATACATAGGTACAAAAGGCTGATTACATGGCGTACAATGACAGTATGTCCACAGTCTTATGACTGTTAAAGGTTACGGTAGAAATATTATACTTGTTAACCTAGGACAAGTTTCAAAGTCTTTACGACACCTTAACATAATATCAAAATTTTTAAAGGAATCTTTTAAATTTCTGAGTTATTTATATTGATTCATAATTATTGAACAATTGTGAAAATTCCTATTATTATAGAAATTGAATGTGGAAAGAATGATGTTTCTCAGAAAGAAGTAAGTCATAGAATATGACAACTTTAAATGAATCCTTGAAAAAGGAAAGTGTAAAGGTTAGCTTGAAAACCTACATTGATGAGTAATATGAGCAAAGAATAATAATTCCGAGAAGGGGATGAAATCCCGAGGAAAAGTGATGAAATTTCGAGAAGAATGAGATGAAATTCTGAAAAGAAAATGTAAAATTCTTAGAGAGGAGTGTAAATGCAATGATTTTAGAGATATCCTTAAAAGAGAAAAGAGTATAGTAGCTTGTAAATTTACAATGTTATATATAATTTCAGGGATAAAATTCTTAGAATAAGGGGTGAATGTTTATCCCGAGTATTTATGAATTGAGTAAATTATAATGTTAAACTATTACAATGATTATGACTTACAACGATCCTTAGAAAAGGAAAATGATGAGTTTAAGAATGCGAAATACTCATAATTAATATAATTGAGTTTAATAAAGGTTGTGAAATGAAACCTATGAAAATTTGTTGAGAAATTGAATTAAATAGGTAATATAACACCTATGGTAACACAATATGTTGAAATTACCTAACAATAAAATTTTTAAAAAAAAAATTATGAAAATCGAGTAAGAGAGGTTTAGTTATTGTGATTCCGATGACGTAAGAGAATAATGTGCACTACAAGGAAATGATCCAACAAAGACCAACACTATCAACGATCTCCGTTATCGGTCACTACTGTTATTAACAACGATCGCTATTAGCGACCACACGTAAATCTAGTTGCTACGTCATATTCGCGACCGCATGCTGATTTATTTTTGCTGCTAGAAATTTTGTGCAATAGTTGACGAGCATACTATTTGCGACTGATTTTTAACAGCGACCGCTTTGTGGTCGCCAGGGGTGGACGTACGTGAGGGCAGGGGGGCACCTGACCCCACTGAAATTTCAGGGGTCAGGAGGGTCAACTTAAAAAAAAATTTGAAAAGGCTTTTATGAATACTTCCAGCACTATTACTCTAAATCAATTGACAATTGGAGTCTTGGACGGTGGACCAATTATGTCACAATTCCACTACAATACTTACTCTATTAGACTTTTAGTATTTTACTTTTATCTCTATCTCTATACTATAATATTAGACTTTTAAGAGTTCACTTTTCAGCAACAGACGGGAGCAACAAAGGAAGATAACTTCATATTCGGCATTCACAAATCACAACAGGGGAACGCAACTCTAAATTTAGATTTAGGTATATTTTAATTTTAGTTTTTAATTTCATAAATTTAACAATTGCTTTAGAAATTTTTGTAATTGTTTATAGATTTTTTGTTTTTGTACTTTTATAAAATTAAGGTTTTTTACTTCTTAAAACAACACTTCAACTGGGATGATTTGTTAGCGGAAACTTGTGAATTTTGTGCATTGCATAACATAGTTGTCCCGAGGATGGAGGATATTTTTGTGTTTCAAGGGAGACCACGACGCAATATTGAAGAAATCACAAACCTTCATTGCTTTAGGGTTCAATTATTTTTCACTGTAATTGATAGTCAACTTGGGGATTTGAATGACCGTTTTGACACAAATACAAAGTTACTTGCAAGTATATCATATTTATTTGTTGTTGAAATTGCCTCTACTTTTGTACGTTGCTACTGCAACTGTTTAAATGACATTTTCAGCCATAAATATAGTGAAGAATGAACTTCGTATCAAAATAGGAGATGAATGGATGAATGACTGTTTAGTAACTATTAAAAATGATGCTATCATGCAACAATTTCAAGCAATGAAATCTCGAAAAATATTATTGTAAATAATATTTAAGGATTGTTTAGTTTTGTGATTCATTTGATTAAATTTTTATTTGTAAAAGAATTTTTTTTCGAGTTTGACCCCACTGAATTATCAGGCTGGATCCGCCCCTGGTGGTCGCTAATATACCCACATCAATAAAAACACCGACCGCAAACGGTCGTTATTAATGGTCACTGATGTATTTTAATTTCAGACAGTCGAACAGACTCAACTCAGTCCAATAGAAGAAGAAGAACAAGAAGAAGAAGAGAAGAGAGAAGAGTGGGAGAAGAGAGGTAGAATAGAGAAGAGTGGGAGAACAGAGGGAGAAGAGAGGGATAAGGGAGAAGAGAGCGCAGCTGGACGCCGCCGACGCCACCCCACCGACCGCCACCCACTGCCCACGCCTGCACCCCACTTACCTAAGGTAAGAACTAATCCACCGACCTAAAGTCAGTACATTGTTATTTCCACGTTGTTGATATAAATTAATTAGATTGGACCAAATCCCTTCCATTATGAAGTTCTTGGTTCAGAAAATATTGTACGTACTAAAATTATTATCATTTTAGACCGTAGAAAAAACGTTGTTATTTAGGATAGTAATCATCTTGTTTTATTCAGTTTGTTGATCGCAGTCCGATGTAATGAAAAATTTCAAGTTCCATATAATTGGTTCTCTGATGTATTCTGTGATGTTTTTCTTAATTAGATTAAATATGATAAATGACAAATTCTGGTTCTGGGTTTTCGTCCTCCGAGCTTTGAACGAATAAGTAATGGAATTAGTAATAATGGAATATCAATTCTGGTTTGGCAGTTTGATTATTAAAGCCTCAAAAGAAGCTGTAAGCTTTTGTAAGTTGCAAAAGGTAATTTGATCCTTCAAGCCAAGTTGAATGACACTAATTATATATATATTTATTTATTTATTATATTCGAAAAAATATATTTTTAATTTTGAAAGTACAGAACGAATTAAATTATGCAGAAGAGTTAAGATGGAGGTCAACTGGGAAAATAAGTAGGGGCCAAGTTAAATTTTCAAATGGGCACCAAGTGAAATATCCGCAGAAAAGAGACAACACTTGCAGCCCATTAATGTGATTTCTTAATACGTGTGATAAGCTATGTTTTCTTGTAGAGCTGGGTACACATTAAGTGTAATGACCTATATTTTTTTAAATTAAATATTAATTAATTTTATTTTATACAATTGTATTTAAATTGGAAAAGGTAAGTGACTTTTTTTTTCTTTTTCTTTTTCTTCCTTGTTTTGTTTGGAAAGTTAAATTGTTTTAGTAGATAATTAAATAATGGATTAAATTAAAACTGAGGAGTCCATTAGAGTTTTGGTAGCTCCTATATTGAGTTATATTTATATTTAAAGAGTGAAGTTGTAACTTTAATCCTATTCTAATTTGATTAGTTGAATTTCTGAGTAGAATACTTATACGCGTTGCAGTCCATTAGAAAATTATAATTAATTCATTTGATGTCGGAATTGAGTGAATCCAAATCAGGTTCCTTCAGTTTTTTGTCCTCTACAATTTTGAATAAGGGAGAAACTTGAGGTAATGTTAGATTGTCAAGAGCGGGGTATGAGGAGGAAGACAATTTCATTTGTTAAAATTTTGAGGAAAATAAAATAAAATATCTGGAGCGGGAAGCCACTTGGGAGATGGAGGAGTCTATTCGAGCGGAGTATCCGCATCTTTTTGATAATTAGGTACTTTCCATCCTTTTGATTCCGGGGACGAAATCCTTTTTAAGGGGTAGGTGATGTAATACCCGAAAAAAAATATTTAATTTTAAAACATATTAATTGGACTTGTTTTTATTTGGGTCAAATTGTATTTAATTTATGTGGGCTAATGAGTATTAATAAGTGATACAAATTAAGTTGATAAAATTGGGCTTTAAAACTAATTTGGTTTAATTTATATGTGTGGGTAAAATTAAAATTCTATTTAAATTAGGAGAGTTCATTAGTTATATAAATAAATATTTAAACCCTAATCTATCTCACATACCTCTGATAACTGAATGGAAAAAAAAAGGCGCAGCCGCTACTACGAAGGAAGAGAAAGGAAAAGAAAGGAAATTGGATTGTACTTGTGTGTGATAAGGAACAAGGATTTGATACCTGGATACAAGTGTTTTTTTTATTAATTAATTAAATAGTGGGAATATTTACGTGAGCAGAAGGCACTGCTCCGGAATTGTTGATTTATAATCATGTAATCTATCTATATATATTTATTTAAGTAAATAGTAGTATTCATGCATGATAATGAACAGGAAAAGTAACATTTGAATGAAGTTCTTATCATAATATAATAAAAAAAAGGAAAATCGTTAGCATGCACGATCAAGAAGTTGTTGTGATAGAAACAGGGATGGATGATGTAATACCCGGAAAAAAATATTTAATTTTAAAATATATTAATTGGACTTTGTTTTTATTTGGGTCAAATTGTATTTAATTTATGTGGGCTAATGAGTATTAATAAGTGATACAAATTAAGTTGATAAAATTGGGCCTTAAAACTAATTTGGTTTAATTTATGTGTGGGTAAAATTAAAATTCTATTTAAATTAGGAGAGTTCATCAGTTATATAAATAACTATTTAAACCCTAATCTATCTCACGTACCTCTGATAACTGACTGAAAAAAAGGGCACAGCCGCTACTACGAAGGAAGAGAAAGAAAAAGAAAGGAAATTGGATTGTACTTGTGTGTGATAAGGAACAAGGATTTGATACCTGGATACAAGTAAGTTAGCATGTGTAGTGTTTTTTTAATTAATTAAATAGTGGGGATATTTACGTGAGCAGAGGGCACTGCTTCGAAATTGTTGATTTATAATCATGTAATCTATCTCTATATATTTATTTAAGTAAATAGTAGTATTCATGCATGATAATGAAGAGGAAAAGTAACATTTGAATGGAGTTCTTATCATAATATAATAAAAAAAAAGGAAAATCGTTAGCATGCATGATCAAGAAGCTGCTGTATAGAAACAAGGATGGATATATATGTGTATATATATTTTTATTATATTCACTAAGGATATTATTTCGTTTAAAAAAAAATGTTGATTAAAAGATTATTTATAATTTAATTCGGGTTATTTTGTAAAATTGATGTAATTGGAGAGATTAATTTTATATTAATATAAATTATAATTATTAGGTAACTTATAATTGTATTATATTATTATTTTTATTAGATCGGACAGAGGGAATTGAAGGATCATATTGGAATATACTTTGGGGTATTACATTGCTTAATCCAGGTACCGATTTCGTACTCTTTCAGCGATACATTTGTTAAATTTGATTTGTTCGTTTGTTTCCTTATTTCGAATTCTGTTATGATTTAACATAATTGTTTCCTGTGAAATAAATATATTAGTTTCATTTTAGAGTTGATACATATGACTCGTATTTGTAATCTTTGAATTAGGTTATCATGTTTAGTACTATTTATTTTGATAATTGTAGAGATGTACATGTTGCTACCTTCTTTTTGAAACCTTGTGACTATAATTTGATTTGGTTCAACATGTACATATAGAACCCTTTTGTTGGTATTTTGTCGCATGTGTTGTGACTTGATATTTTTGTTAGAATATACCGTAGGGTATACCTGAGCTATAACCACGTGTGGGGTACCACGAGCATGTCGTCTTAACACGAGAGGCGTGACACACTCTCCGTGGCGGTGTGATTAGTCCACGGCGTCTCCGTTTGGGCTCCGGAGGAAGTGGGCCATTTGGTGTTTTGTTGTGGGAGGCGTATGGGTTAACCCTAGTTTTCTGTTCTGCGGATTAGTGATGTTGTGCCAAACACACCTATCCGATTTGCATACATTTGGATTCGCGATCCAATGTGTGAGTGCCTGTGTGGCATTATTTTGAGTTGCCTGTGTGGCATCATTTGATTTGCCTGTGTGGCATTATTTTGATTGCCTATGTGGCATCATTTGATTTGCCTGTGTGACATTATTTTGACTTGCCTGGGTGGCAATGTATATTTTTGAGCTCAATCGGTGATAAACAACTTGACCATTTGTTTGATTTATTATTTTATCAGTATTAGTTTTGTTGGTTTCTGTTCAGTTCAATTCATTGAGTTAGTTACTTTATTTCGTTATTTCTTTATTCTTCTATTGGTTTCGTCAATTCTGTTGATTAAGATATATTCCATTCAGATATTTGGAGATTATATTTTCGTCAGTATTTACACTTGTGGCTTTGTTCAGTATTTTATCTCAGTTGTTTTCGTATATCAGTTGTATATCTGTATCCGTACTGGGCAATTGGCTCATGCTGTGTTTTTCTTCCGGTAGGTTTGCAGGGGTGATTTAAGGCTAGTGTGATGAGAGTATTGCCTTTGACCACCTAGGTTGATTCAATTTTTTTTAGTTTTGATTATTTTGACTCTAGTTGGAGAATTGTGTTTAGTATTTCATTGATGGATATCACTATTAATATTTTGAAGTTATTAGTGCTCTATTTACTTATTTTGAGATTTTTTATGCTTTGCACGTGACCTCCCTTTCTTCTTCGGGAAGGGGGTGTTACATTAAGAATCAAATGAGACAAATGAATTTTGTAATTCATCACAAAGTTCAAATTCCTTTAAAGGGTTGTGACAGGTTACATGTACATTAATGAGTTTAAACACCTGAAAACTGAACTTTTAAAATCTGCATTTAAAAAACAGTTAATTCCGACGAAATTTCCCTCAGATTTAACAAATAACCAATTTTTAATAAATACCAAAATATTCTAGTTTTCAGTCGGAAATAAGTTCACTTGATAGAACGAATAACATGTCCGCTTGAACTACGTTATCTCAAATATAAATTAAAATCGAGTTTATAATGAGTTATTTTTAATAAATACCGGATTATTTAAATTTTCAGTCGGAAATAGGATAAGTCCAAGGGAATATGTCTGTCGGAAATAGGGTATCTTATACTCAACGGAAAGTTTCATCCTATATATTCAGTCAAAGCTAGTGTATGTTCGACGAAAATCTGTCGGAGATAATTTTGGCGAAGATAATAAAGATCCGACGGAATTTTTGACGGATCTTATCTTCGACGCGAATATATACGACTGAATTCCTGACGGATATTTTTGTTGAAAATAAGCTATTTTCGACTAAATAGGCTTAGGTCCGACGGAACATTCTGTGAGACCCCAAATTTTATGAATAAAGATTTAAATTTCTCGAAATATTTTTTTTAATATTATGGTGTGGATTTGATATAATGTTATAGTTGTGGGTAGTATTTATAAATTTTACAAAGTATGCAAGTTGTTATAAAATATTCATTTGGTCGGGGAATATTCTTTTTGTCGAAAACTATCCGTACGACGGCACAATCATTGGTGGACCCCACAACGGAAGTATTGTCGTAGTTAGAAAACGACAGAATTATCATTTTATAAAAATAACGACGAAAGTGTTACCGTTAAAAGCTGTTGAACTACTCGGTAGTAAAAAATGCGATGTCTGGCGTGGTCGCATAAGTAGTAATACCGGTATTGATTATTGATGCTTACGTGAGAAGTCACTTAGTTATACTCAATTATTGCTACAGTAATTGCTACATCATATCTCTCATATTATTGATTCAATTATGGTCACAGTATCATCTGCATAATATGATATATTATTAAATCATAATTGAGACTACAAAGTTATTCATATTATTAAATTGCAATATTTATAATGTCTAGAAGTTCTGTCAAGGAGAGGTTTGTTCATCTAATTGCGCGCTAATAAGGAGAAATCCTTGTCGGAAAGCCCCCTCTTTCCTGGGAACGACCTCGTTGTTAAATATTGTGAGTTATGATATTAATGATGAATAAGTTCGTGTTGATTAGAGACAAATTTGATAGTTCCATTGTATTGGAATTATTAGTGTTAGTGGAAATTGACATTTATTTCGATAATTAATAATTGATGTCTGGAAGTTATCGGGTAATTAGTCGGATAAATGAGCAATTAATTGCTATTAATTCACATGATTATAACTATTTGTTCACATGTGTGTACTATTGATTCACATTATTTACTATTAGGGGAGGTGGTGCAAGTTTGATAATACTTGCAGGACTAAATTAAAAATGAAAGAAAAGTTGAAGGTATTATATTGTAATATTTCGAGCCCCAAAACGTGCAATTATCGAAACTATATTTTCCTATAAATAGAAGTTGATTCTTCCTTCATTTCTCACCAATTCACTAAAGCTATAGAGAAATTATTATAGAGAGAAATTATAGAGAGAAAGAAGAAGAGAAGTATGCTACCTCACTATTCCAGTATCCAGTTTCTTTCTAAGGTAAGGGGTATTATTTCTTTCATATTCATGAAGAGAGCTTCTGTTATTCCATTCTTTATAATTATGTTGGAATAACCTGTCTATGAGAAGTACCGCATACATGGTAAAATTCTTCTATTGTTCCATTCTTTATTATTCTGTTGGAATATCCTGTCTATTCGGATTATGCTAGACCTGGTTCCATTCTTTATTATTACATTGGAATAACACATGCATGCGGTTTATCGCATGCATGGTGAATTCATTGCTATTCCATTATTTATTATTACGTTAGAATATCACATGCATGCGGATTACGCGTGACTGGTTTCGATTCTTTATTATTCTGTTGGAATATCCTATCATGCATATTACGCATGACTGGTTCCATTATTTATTATTACGTTGGAATAACTTTATGCGTGTGGTCTATCGCATGCACGGTGAATTCTTACATTATTCCATTCTTTATTATTACATTGGAATAACCTCGCATACATGTGGATTGCATGCATGGTGAATGATCCTTCGTATTCATTCTTTATTAAATTATGGAAATGATCTGCTTCACGTGGATTACCACATGGCGGGTGAAAATCCATTTCATAGATTTCAGTATATTCTATTATACTCGTATGAAATATCATTTCTTTTGTACTCGTCATGAAATATCATTTTATTTGGTATTTTTCTGTTACGAGTTACTATTCACGGGTTACTATTCATCCAGTTACTATTCACTCTAGTATTATTTACTCAGATATTCGGGGCACTTTTTGTGTCGGAGTATTATTCACGAGTTAATATTCACGGGTTACTATTCACCCAAATTACTATTCACCTGAATATTATTCACTCGGGTATTTGGAGTACTTTTCATGTCGGGGTACTAGAAGTACTATTCACGGGGTACTATTCACCAAAAAAATTGTTTTTTTCTGTCCAAATTATTTCTGGTACATGAATATTATTCTTGAATTTTACTCTACAAAGTAGTATCATGTTGAGAATTTGGACATAATTGATTTCTGGATACACTAAAATTTAAATCTTTAAAATTTATCCTTGAACTTGTTTTATTGAATTATTATGTCATTGTCATCATCCTCATGCTTATATTGTGATGAAAGTAATCTTTGGCTTACGTGCATAGATGGACTTGGTATGATTATGACCAGGGATTATTCGGTATAATCATGACCTGTAATGTTATAAATTATGTGATAAAAGTCCTCAGTAGCATGTAGTGCATTGATGGACAGTTTTTGGTATGATTATGACCAAGGATTATTCGGTATAGTCATGACCATTGATGAATTAATGAATATCCTTGGCCCGTAGTGCAGGGATGACTCGATGATGTGGTTTATTTATTAAGATGAGTCTCAACGATAAAAATTGATGAAAACATTTTAAATCATAGAAGATAGTAGATATCATGCTCTACTTGACTCTTCTAATGGATTGCTTATTTCGCTGCAGTTATACTTGATGTCTATTGTATTTTATCAGTTTAACATTGTTGAAGGCTAATGATAATTTATCCTACATTATCATAGTCATAATATTTCTTACTGGGCTAGTTGAGCTCACCCTTTTGCTTTCATTGTTCTCTTCAGGAAATGAGAACGTAGCCGGGACTAGTCGGGGAACGGAGTGATGGTTTGAGATGGTGTTATAGTAGTCCTCACTATTCTATAAAATAGTCTGACAATAAATGTAATGAGGACTCTATTTGAGAGTGGATATTGTCTAGAAGGCAATATTCATGTTTAAACTCTCAGCTATAGTTTGTCGTATATTACACGATGTTTGTATAATTAAGTTTGTATTTGTATTCTGTACCATGTATTTGGCGACTCAAAATAGGTGATGTATACCTATTTTGGGGGCGTCACACATTCCGTCGGGATTAAACTTTTTTCTTGTAGTGTTTTTCCATATCTTACATAGATACTTTTATTTAGAGGTATGAAAGGTTCTTTTTAATACAAATGTTGGGTTGTATTGGTAGAATAAATGTGACTATTCTAGTGCTCACATTTAAGACATTTATAAAAAGCTTGAATAGCAACACCATTATCATATAATTTCTAAAAGATTGTCGTTTAAGATTTTTGCACATTAATTAAGAAAATCATTTAATACTATCATTTAACAATTAAAATTTGTTTGAAATTTCATTACTACCCCTTTATGGGAAGTTGAAAACTATTAATACAAGTGAGAGAATTTCTAGAGACAATGAGAGAAGGTAGGGATGATATAGGAAAGTAAGTAAATAATTTATTCTTCTTGAAAGTTATAAACGACAAATAAATTGGAACAAATTTTTTCTTCTAAAACGACAATCTTTTAGGAACGGAAGGAGTACTACTCTAGCAAATTAAGAGATACTTGGAGCATCACTTTGAACAATTTGAAGCTAATGTAGAGTTGTAGATAAACAATAGTAACGGCTATCAACTGATAAAATATCAACTACAAGGTTATTACAACTTACCATCCCAAACACCAGTCAAACCCTTGATAGAAAATGTTGAGGAAATTACAAAATGATCACCTCTTCAAGTGCTTTGAGGTACCAATAATTCGTAATAACGAAGATTAAGAATTCGACCAAGGAACTTCAAATGTTAAAATAAAATATGAGACTAAACTAATATATGAATAATCAATAAAATGCAAACATATTGCAACAAAGACAGATTCATGTACACAAATACAAATTTATAGGGATATATAGAATATTAGTTTTACTAATGAAAAGCAATTTTTTAATTTCCTGGTACTTTTTACTGCTTTTGCATCTATTCGTTATTGTTTTGGTCTTATTATATTGGGAATTTGTATATTTCTATTGGATTGTGTCTTGGGTGCCTATAAATGGTCATATATGCATGCCCTCGTGCATGTGAATAGTCCATATTATAGGGGAGACTTTGGCGCAGTGGCGAAGTCACATAGACCTTTGTGGGGTCAATCGACCCCACTAAAAAAATTGCTTTATAATGTAAGGTAATTTTAAAATTTTTAAGTATTATAATTAATTGATCCCACTAAAATTTTATAAATTTTCTATTATACGAGGTCAAATTGAAAATTTATAACTTTGTCAATCAAATTTTAACCACATATGACTCATATCCTCTCAATATATGTATCTCTCTATAATATTTTAAACTAAATAATAATCTAATTTATATTATTTTTAAAAATAAATAATAAATTACTTACTTATGAACAATTGTGATTAAAAAAGTCTATTATAAGTCAATATAGTGTATATATACCATATATTATTACTCATTATATTTTCAATGTAATATAGTATATATATATATATATATATATATATATATACTCGAAAGTATAAAGTATTAAAAAAAATTGGCTTGGGGGCGCTGCCCCTGAACACCCGCCAAATTATTTGTAACTCATTAATAATTTCGACCCCACTAAAGAAAGTTTCTGACTTCGCCACTGCTTTGGCCAATTTTTTTTGTTGGTTGGCTAACTGAACAGAGGCGTATATTTATATTATACATACATAAATTGTGACGCCCCCAAAATAGGTATACATCACCCATTCTGAGTCGCCAAATACATGGTACAGAAAACAACTACAACTTTATTATTATAATTATAAATCAAAAAAATACGACAACACATCTTTGTGAGTTTAAATACAAATATTATCTTCTAGACAATATCCACACTCAAATACAGATCCTCATTACAATTATTGATGCACTATTTTACAAAAATAGTGAGAAGCGCTAAAACAATGCTCAGGACCAACACTCTACATACTCGATTTGGTTCTCGCTATGTTCTAAAGCTCGAGAAGAAAAATGGAAAAAAAGGAAGAGGGTGAGCTCAACTAGCCTAGTAAAGAATATTATGACTAAGATAATATACAAAAATTATCCTTAGTCTTCTTGAGAAAAAAATCGATAGAATATAATGAAATGACAAGTTTTAGATCAACGATTGCAGCAAAAACAATAACTCATTAGAAGAGTTAAGTAGAGAATGAAATCTACTATCATCTATGAATTTAAAAGTCCATCATCAATATTTTATCCCTATAACATCAATCAATATACATCTTGAATCAAATATTCATCTTTGCACTACGGGCCAAAGATATTCATTTGTATCACCAGTTGGTCATGTTCATCTCAACACCTGTTCATCTTTGCACTACGGCCCAAAGATATTTATCAAGTAATCATATATCTTTGAACTACAGGCCAAAGATATTCATCAAGTATCACCATTAAGGACTGAGGATAATGAAAAACATTTTAGAAAACGAATTCAGTGAGATAAAAGGATAAAGTTTAGAGATTCGAACTTTAGATAACTCAAGTTTAAAAATACTCCATAATAAACCATAATGGAGTAAAATTCAAGAATAAAGATCAAAAATAGGGATACAATCAAAGATAGTAACCATAATAGACATCTGGGACAAAGAAGAGAAAATTTTATTTTTCGGTGAATAGTGCCGTATACGTGAATAGTGTCGTATACGTGAATAATAACCTCGACACAAAAAGGTAAAAATTCCACAATCAAACTCATATCAATATTTTGGCATAATGATATTGAAGAAAATAATATCATTTAAGAAGAAAATAACATCCCTTACCTCAAAATAACAGTATTTCTGATCGGAATATCAGATGTAAGGCCGAAGGAAACTTGCACTGAATAGCAACTCTCAAAGTATCTAAATACTCACGAAAATACGCTCAACAATATAGAGAGAGAAAACATATGTTTCTGGTGTGATTTTCAATTCTAACTTAAGCGCCTATTTATAGGAAAATGCTAGAACGCCATAGGAGACTAAAATAATAAAATATTATTATTTATTTTCTTTCCTTCTACGCCATCCTTTTTGAATCAGCCAACATCCCAATTCTGAAAGTTTTTTGCAGCCCACATGTTTTTAACAATAGTGGGTCCCACCCATAATTTTAATAAAAATATTTAATTTTTGAAACTTCAATAATTCATAATAAATAGTCCTTTTATCAGAAAAATATGAATTTTATGTCCATTCAATACGAAATCGAATTCTCTACAACTTTGTAGCTTTAAGGTTTTCTAAATTCCAAACAGAAAATATCCGAAATCCATAAACGGACGATTTTTAATACCTCATAAAATTCATAACAAGTCATACATTAATTTTTAACGGTTCAAAATCTGTGGACATATACTCAACTTATATATGTATAACATATCCAAAAATCACAACGATCCAACGGTAGGATTAAAATTGTAACTCACGCAATAGAGCTTTAAGAACACTGATTTGATTTTTAATACCTCTATTCCGACAAAAATACTGATAAAACACCTCAACATTAATTCCTTCATTTATATCCACATAAAAATAAATATTTCCTTTATTTATATCCACATAAAATAAATATTTCCTTATCATATAAATTAATAAATAATTATTCACAAATAATATTACAGAATCAAAATAATGATAACGGTAGTTCTCTCGGAAAGAGGGGCTTTCCGATAAGGATTTCTCTCCTTCTTGGCGTATGATTAGCTAACCAAACCTCTCCTTGATAGAACTTTTTAGACATTGCCAATAATGCTATCTAATAATATTATTCAAATAATATGAATTATTGATCTGATAATGGGAAATCTTGTGCATTGACAATTATTGAAATAACAATAATATAAAATATCAACGCAGACAATTATTGAATCAAAAAATAAAATATTGAATAGTAATTCTTTGTAACAATTATTGAGTAGTGCCTTCTTACGTAAGAATCAATAATTCAAAATATTATGTAATCTGGTGTGCTTACTGGTCAACCACGCGTACATCGTATTTTAACCACCGGGTATTCCAACAAGTGTTAATTCAGTAATAACTACGTCATTATTTATAAAAACTCAAACTTGTCGTTTTCTTCATCCGACAGTTATTCTGTTATGGGGCCCATAAATGGCTCCGCCGTTGTACGAATATTCCCCAACAACAAGAATATTCCATGACCAAACGAATATTCCCCGACAAAAATAAATATTTTATAACCACTTGCTTATTTTGCAAAATTTGCACATTTCACCCATAACCAAAGCATTATATCAAATTAATTCCTTATTATTTCAAGATAATGAATATAGGAAATTTAATTTTATTTATAATAAGTTGGGGTCTTACATAAATATAAAAATAATGATGTATACTTGTCCCAATGCATATGTAGACCATGCAAGATGCAATGATTCATTCACCCACCCCTAGGAATCTATTGTCTTTAGGCAGGTGTAGATGTCAGTTAAAATATGTAGGATGACATAAGACCATATCTCATTCTAATTTAAGATCCACAACAATATATCATGCCTTTGGGTAGTCGATCTCATGTTATGTAAATTTGTTTTGGTATTTATCCTCATTCCATTCCTGAATAAACATTTATAATGCACACTCATGTGATATATGTACATATACATCTTTATGTATTTATAAGCATCATAAATGGCATTGGGCTGAATTATAAATCTCTAACAAGGAGACTACAATAATTCTTGTCAAAAAAGGTACTGTGGTATCATGGACCTATATTTAGACCGTAGTTGGATGAGACGATGAAAGTCAAGTGCCCAGATAGGTGCTACAACTGAATTTAGAACTAGAATAATTAATAAATTTAATATTAATTATCTCAAATAATTGATCCGTTAAACAAAAAGTGTTAAATTAATTATAGGATAATTCCATAATTAGTGAGATAATTTTTATACAAGATTATAAATGTATTGTAACGCTCGAGAAAATCGGATTTATATGATGATTAAATTTTTATTTGATTATGTGAATTAAATGAATTTAATTGATTATTTATGTGAGTAAGCTATGTGAAGGTCGTTCTATGACCTAGAATGTGAGGATGTGGTTAGTATTCTGGATATGTGCTAGAATTAATTGTTTTGAATTTCCAAGACGAAAATAAAGGTTTTTCGAGAAATTCCTGTAAAAATACTATTCATCCGTTTCTGCTCGGGAATTAAGTTTGAAATTCTGAGAAACGCGTAATGATAGAATATGAAGACGAGATAGAATATCTAATAATATTTCATTTATGGCAAACGAAGTTTTTGCCCGCAGACTTAAAACCTAAGGGTTGGGAAAAATGATTTCCAAGAAGGAAATGAGATACGTATAATGAATTACGATGATTATGCGTATGATATACGAGTGTGATACTATTTAGTATACGAGTATAGTATGAAGATTTAATCTGACGCACAATCTGAATAAGCATTTGAGTATTATACGAAGAGAATACGTGAATTATATGTGTAGAATACGATTGGTGTTAATGGACTTAGAGTTTAAGGGCTTAGTATGATCTAATTGATTTGGATTACATCAAGCCCAAGTTAAGGTACAATGTTAAGTTTAATTAAGCCCGATCCAAGAAACCGAACCGCGGATCGAACCGATGGGTCACCGGATGGGTAAAACCTATGGGGCAACCCATGGGAATGACCTATGGGGCATGTGGGCCGGCCACTTGGCCACCAAGTAAAGTGGTTACTTGGTGGCTAAGTTGTTGTGGAGGTGGGAATAGTATGGAGGTTGCACAATGACCATTTTGCCCTCCATTCGAGTTACCTATAAAAGAAAACTTAAGTTGGTCGTTTGTTGTTTTACAAAGATTGTCCAACTTATATTGAGAGAGAGAGAAAGAGCTAGAAACAAGCAAGCATCTTATTTTGAAGCAAAACATTAGAAGTTTTAGCAAGAACGTAAAGAACGGAAAGGTAATATTCCGTAAATATTAGTTTTCTATCTTTTGGATTTCTTTGTCATAAAGAATCATAGATTGGTGGAGCATGCCTCTTATGGAGGAATAAGGATGGCTTATAATAGTTAAAACATTTATAAGTCGTGAGTAAATAGGAATATTAAGGGTTTACGTAAATTTAAACCGTAGAAAATATTGAATGATGAACATGGTTGTTGATGGACAAATTGAAAACCATCTTTGTTAGGATATGTGCATCTTGCTTGGTTAGGATTTAGATACGAAATCAATGGAGATGTTCCATTTGATTTGGCAAATAGAACCCGAGTAACGAAGTTATGGCGAATTTTACAGAATTAGACGTTAAACGTCGAAAATGTAGAAATCCCAGATTAGTAGTCAAAAGTTTCCATGGGATTTGAAAACGTTGGTTTTCAATGTCAACACGTGAGATATGGTATTCAAGAGTCGTGGACTCAAGAATCGTCGAATTTTGACTTAGAACGAAGAAAACGAGTATCAAACGCTCATAAACGATAAACGAACGTTTAATAATGAACTTAGAAGTAAATTTTGAGTTAACGGATTTGGAAATATAAAATTCTTATATGAACACTTAGAGTATGTAATTTATGAGTTGTGGGCTTTTGAATGGATCAATTCGGACTTATAACAAAGAAGTTATGAGCCCGAGAAGTTCGTCGAAAAAGTTAACTTTCAAAAATTTTACGAGTGCGAGGTCTGGCGCCGCAATGGCTTGACATGTAGCTATGTAATGTCATGCGCGGCCGCCGTGAGCGCGATGTTAGGAGCTATCGAAGAGGAAGCTGCAGTAGTGCCATTCCCATGTATATGTTCCACACCGCAGCGCCGAGACAAGAGGTTAGGTATCATGGCTGGCCGCATATGCCTTGATGTTACATATAAAAGTTCTTTGCCAAGCGCCAAGACAGAGGAGTTATTAGACAAATTTGGTTTAAACTCAATTATTTCAAGACCACTATAAGTTAAGTTTATATACTTAATGAATATACTAAAACCATTCCTATGTTACATATAATCGTGTATATTATGATGAACTTAGGAATTGAATGCGAATTGTGGATATGGAAACAAAGAACATTAAGTGTTAATAAGTAAACTGTGAACGGTATTCAACATTGGTACTTCACCAACGATGATCGAGTTTCGGTTAGTAACATAAGAACGTTAACAAGCCGTGATGAAGGGTAGTAAGTTGAATTGACATTATTAATGAAATAAAGTTAACTAAGAAATAGAAGAGGAAGAAGCTGGTAATAACAATGTGATGAGATTGTTTGGTAACTAATTACAGTGTGCTATGTGAATATATCATGTAGATACTGTAAAGACTGAGAACTATTGAATAAATTATTCGAAGACATTTGAAGGAAAGTTTTCTTAACGCTTTTCTAATCTTCGTGTTAGCCAAGTTTTCTGTGATTCATTGTAATGAGTTGCATGGATGATTTTAAAGATTGATTTGTATACATGTCTTTCTATATAGAAATGATAACGCTATCCTATGCCAAGTATTTGGTACAGATTCAAAGGTAAGTTTGTTTATGAATAAACAAAAGTATTTTTCATCGTTTATTTGATGGGCACGCGAGTTTTCCAAATCTTAAACGTAAATACGTTTAACGGATGAATGTTGATCAACATAGAGTACTATAAGCTGATCACCTAGAAGTGCTCGTAAGATATGTCGGATGTACAGCCTTAATGCTGTGATGTCCTTTTCAAGTATGAAAACAAAGAGAGAATGGTTATGGTCTTTCGACCGGTTCAGAATTCCTAAACTATGATATACTTAGGGGATTGATGTTATGAATTGTTAAGTACTAATCAATGTTTTGTAGTACTTCATGACTATTTGTTCAGTTATGGAATATAATCATATAATTCACGAATGTGGTATTGATATTATCCTTTGTTAGACTTGCTGAGCTAGTTATGCTCACTTCTTGCGTGAATTATATGATTGCAATTAAAGTCGAACGTACTAAAAATTCTAAGAGAGATAAAGGCAAGGCTAAGATGGGTAGTTAAACATCTTGTAATAGATTAGTATGGTTGTATGTATTATACTTACGAACAACAAATGATGTAATCAGTTTATGAACCTGGGAAAGGATTTTACTATGTTTGTAATAAGAAGATAGTTAATGCGTTCATTATGTTGTGTTTTCAATGTAATGGTTGTATAATTATGAGTACCGTGTAGCACCATATGTCGGGTTGGAAGATACCCAAATTTGGAGGCGTCACATGTATAATATTAAAAATTTGGTTAAGAATTGAATTACATGTAAGTGCAATACATGCAATAAGTTACATGTAGGACGTGGAAATATAGTATATGAAATGTAATGTATGCAATATATGTATATGTGCTGGAAATTGAAAGTTAGGGTATGTTGAGAATTAAGTGGAACATGTTAAGGATTAAACAATGAGGCTAATAAGCATTAGTACAAAGTGCTAAAAATTAAATAGGTTAGTGCTTGTGATAACACAGTAGTAAGGCTGTAAAATGAGCAAAACGTTCAGGCTCGATTCGTACTTGCTAGACTAAAAATTCGATTCGAGCTAGACTCGAAATATAAACGAGTCAAATATGAGCAAATTTTAAAGTTTGATAATTTACTCGAATCTCCTCAAATTTTAATTTTCTATTGATACTCAGATCATATTCGTTCGAAAAATTCAAACTGCTCGGGCTCGATTCGAGATCATGCTCGACTTGGTAGCTAAACAAGTTTCAATCAAACCTTATTTTGTATGCGATAAATTTTGTGAACCAAGTCTGAGCAACTCAATACGCAGCTCGACTCTGTAACGATTGTGAATTTTGTAGAATAAAATAAATATTTTAGTTGGATTCCTTATTAAATAAAATAAATAACTAATGGAAATTATTATGGAATAATTTATTTAAGTATGATTATATTGATTAAATTCATGTTAAAAGATTTTATAATTGATGCGTATTTTATTATGCTAATGTGATGGTAATATTCTGATTTAATTAAATAACTAAATTAGAGGGTTAGTAATTAGTTAAATGAAATTATAATTATATTGGATAAATAATTTAGTAATATATGTTTGGTGCAAAATGTGTATCATATAGTAAAAGAAATATTAGAATAAAGGACAAAGGAGTTTAGATGGGTTAGCCAAACAAGGCCTTGCGACCTTTGCATTTGTAACTGCTGAAAACCTTTTGTTTTTTTAACTGATAGCTTAATTGAGCGTAAAACCCATTCATCAATTTAGTTACGCTCATTATTTGCTATGTCTGAAAAAGAGGGTTTTAGACAGAATTTGAGAGAGAAGGAACTCACTGTGAACTTTGAGAGGAGTCTGGAAAATCAAGGAGGAGAAGGAAGGCTAAATTAGCAATCTTCATCATTTATAAGAAGTAATCAAAGGTAATAAACAAACTCTTAATTTATATGTCATGTTTTTGTCAAAGTCTTCACTATAAAATGAATTTGATGTGATGATTAGATGAGATGTTGTGTATATAAGTTTATGGGTATGTATAATCTGTTATACATCATCTGGAAGTGATGTTGAAGTTATCAAAATTCGTGTAAATATTTTGAAGAAGAGGAATTTGAGTTTTGGTTATAATATGTGTATTATGGCTATTTTAGAGTTAAAATTAGTTATGAATTCATGTTGTAAATTGTAGATTGATGGTTGTTTATGGTAGAACTCTGTGATACAAAAATAATGTAATTTGAACAAATAAAAATGGTTGAAAATCAAAGTCGTGGTGACTGATTTTGCTATGTATGACAAAATATGATAATTATTATGAACTTGGAATTTGAGTCCTTAAATTAGTTGTTAAAGTTGTTTGTGATGTTAGAATTGCTTTGTAAATATTTGATCTTAAGTTTATAAAGTTTACAAACATTTGGGTTTGGTTAATTGGAGTTGGGTGAGGAAATTGGAATTTTTTTATAGACCAGAGTCTGAGTTCGTGTTTCTGGAAAATTGAATCTGGAGTCGAGTGTTACTGTGCAACCGCGCTGGATCCAAGAGTAGTTAGGGCGCGACTGCGCTAGTTGTCAATCAGACCCAGTAATGAAATGTTAACAGTATAGCTTGGGGAATGTTAACCTAACTTATTTTAATGATTGTAGAGAAACATAAAACATGTTATAAGACATAATAACATATTGTAATCACAAAGTTGAAACTATAAGTTATGAATTAATAAGTTGTGAAAGTCTTGAATGTGATGTCATGAGAATTGGAGTTGTTTTTCAATCACCATGTCGTGCACTAAAAAAATGGTCATTTGTGATGGGCCAAAATCCGTCACAAAAAGTAGAAAAATCATCATGAAATGTTTACGTGATGGCTTTAAGAATCACAATAGCCGTCTTGTATACGCCCATCTAAAAGGTTTTACATAATGGTTTTGGTAATCACGCAAACACTTAGTGCCTTTGTGATGATTAATACAATCACATTAACACGTAATCTATTGTGATTGTCAAAGTCATCACAAAAAACAAGACTTTAGGGATCAAAGGTAAGAAGAACGTGAATCTCTATTTAAGTATAATTTATTTCACTGTATTAATTGTATCAAATGATACTTATAGGATTCGAACCCTCCCCCTATTTGCAAACTAAATAACGAGTATTACCACTACACCAAAGCCTAGATCATTATTATAATTTTAAAAAAATATATAGAAGGAAACATATGTGAGTTGACTTACTAAACAAAAGTACTTCCACATAAGATTTGGTGATTGGAATGGCAATCACAAATACTCTATAATGATGGTAAAATTAGTTATCACTGGGAGCCATCATATATTTTATTGTTTTGTGATGGCTTGAAAATTCCATCACAAAATACTTTTTTTTGTAATTGTAAATAAAATTCGTCACAAAAAATCTATCTTTTTTAATGATTGTCATGGCCGTCGTAAAATATTATTTTCATTATTTCTTATATTAAAATATTAGTGATAGCTTAAATGCAATCACGAAAAGTGTATATCTATAAGTGATGATTTAGTGCATAATAAAAAGGCTATTTATTATGAATTACTGAAGTTTCGGAAATTAAAATGTTTTTATTAAAAACATGGGTGGGCCCCACTTTTGGTTGGTGTAAAAAACATGTGCTGAATTGGTGGGACCCACAGAGGTGGCTAAAATTTGGTCTTGGTTGGTGGCATGCGTAGAAAAATTAAATTAATATTTTATTAATTTAGTCTCCTATGACGTTCTAGCATTTTCCTATAAATAGGCGCTTAAGTTAGAATTGAAAATCACACCAGAATCAGAGAATTCTTCTTCTATAATATTGAGCGTATTTCTTTCGAGTTTTAGAAAGCTTTGAGCGTAAAAAATAGTGAAAGTTTTCTTCAAGAATATCCCCGCCATACCAGTTGGAATACTCTTCTATTCAAGGTAAGGGATGTTATTTTTGTTCAATATTCGCTTGAAATAATATTTTCTTTCATACTACGTAGTATGTAAGTAATATTATTTCGCTTTCGAATTCAATTCTATACTCGTTTTGTTAAAATTTTGGCTTCTATACTCCATGAAATTAGTAGAATATCCTTGATATTTGCGCTTCATCCAGTATCTTTTCATGGAAATATTATTCTGAGCATTCTTGATAAGTTTTAACTTTTTCATGCCGGAATACCATTCACGGGGTTACTATTCTCGAAGTACTATTCACGGGGTACTATTCATTCGAGTACTATTCACCCAGGGTACTATTCATGATAAAAATTGATTCGTTTTCGGTACAAATTATTTTTAGTATAATATTATTCTTGAATTTTACTCCACAAAGCAGTATCATGTTGACAATTTGGACGTTATTGATTTCTGGATAAATTAAATTATAAATCTTTAAAATTTTTCCTTGAACTTGTTTTATTGAATTCTTATATCATTGTCATCATCCTCATGTTTATATTATGTTGAAGTCATATGTGGCCTGTAGTGCATAGATGGACTTGGTATGATTATGACTGTGGATTATTCGGTATAATCATTAATAGTAATGTTACAAATGATGTGGTAAAAGTCCCCATTGGCCCGTAGTGCATTGATGGACAGTTGTTGGCATGATCATGACCATTGATAAATACACGAATATCCTTGGCCCGTAGTGCATGGATATATAATTTGTGGTCGTGATACTAAAGAATATCCTTGGCCGTAGTGTAAGGGTGATTCGATGATGTGGATTATATATTAAGCTGAGTCTCAGCGATAAAAGAGATGAAAACCCTTTTAAATCATATAAGATAGTAAATTTTATTCTCTACTTGACTCTTCTAATGGATTGCTTGTTCCGCTGCAGTTAAACTTGATGTTTGTTATATTTTATCATTTTAACACTGTTGAAGGCTAACAATAAATTATTCTGCATTATCTTAGTCATAATATTTTTTACTGGGCTAATTGAGCTCACCCTTTTGCTTTCATTGTCCTCTTCAGGAAATGAGAATGTAACCGGGACTAGTCGGGGAACAGAGTGACGGTCCAGATGATAGCTTTAGTAGTCCTCGCTATTCTATGAAATAGTGTGATAATAAATGTACTGAGGACTCCATTTGAGTTGAATATTGTCTAGAAGACAATATTCGTATTAAAACTCTCAGTTTATATTTTGTCATATTTTACACGACAGATGTATTATTAAGTTGTATTTAAATTTTGTACCATGTATTTGGCGATTCAAGATGGGTGATGTATACCTGTTTTGGGAGCGTCACACTAATGAGGAATTTTACCACATCATTTATAACATTACGGTCATGGTTATACTGAATAATCCCTGGTCATAATCATACCAAGTCCATCTATGCACTACGGCCACAGATGACTTTCATCACAATATAAGCATGAGGATGACGACAATGATATAAGATAAATTTTAAATATTTATAATTTAATTTATCCAGAATTCAATAATATCCAAATTGTCAACATGATACTGCTTTGTGGAGTAAAATTCAAGAATAATATTACATCAAAAATGATTTGGACCGAAAAAAAATTAATTTTTATCATGAATAGTACTCTGGGTGAATAGTACCATGTGAATAGTACTTTAGGAATAAGACTTTGTGAATAGTACTTTTTAAATAGTATTTTATGAATAATACTTTATGAATAGTACTTTTTGAATAGTATCGTACTTATGAATAGTACTGTATTTATGAATAGTACCCATAAATAGTACTCTGTGAATAGTACTGTACATATGAATAGTGTCGTATAAATGAATAGTACCCATGAATAGTACTCCGGCATTAAAAGCTTAAAATTTAACAAGAATGTTCAGAAAAATATCCTTGTGAAACGATACTAGATGAAACGCAAATTTCAAAGATAGTCTACTAATTTCATAGAGTATAGAAGCAATACTGTAACCAAATGAGTATAGAATTTGGAATCTGAAATGAATTAATATTCCTTAAATATTACAGAGTATGGAAGAAAATATTATTTCTTACGAATATTGAACGAAATAAAATGTCTTACGATGAAAAATAATATCGTAAGTGGATATGAAATAAATAATACCTCTTACCTTAGAAGAAGACTGGATACTGGAATAGTGAAGTAGTAGAATACTCTCTTTTTTCTCTCTATAGCTTCTCTCTCTATATTGCTCTTGTGAGTCTTAGTGAATTGGTGTGAAAGAAGAATGAGCTTCTATTTATAGGAAAATATAGTTTCGATAATTACACGTTTTAGGGCTCGAATTATTAGAGTATAGTACCTTCATCTTTTCCTCCATTTTTAATTTAGTCCTACAAGTATTATCAAAATTGCACCACCTTCCCTAATAGTACATGAATGTGAATCAATAGTTCTAAGCATGTGAATTAATAGTTATCAACTGTTGACTTTTTGACCAAAAAGTTAACCCCGATAAAATTTTGTGTTTATAGTCTATTTTCACTAATTTCATCGTTCCGGACTCAAATATCTCGTCCGCATCTCCAAATTTAACTCCGAACTCAAATTTAATTTTTAATAACATTCATCATTAATATTATAATTCACAATATTTAACAACCAGATCATTCCCAAGAAAGAGGGGGCTTTCCGATAAGAATTTCTCTCTATTGGCACGCAATTAGCTGACCAAACTCCTTTCCTTGACAGAACTTTCTAGACATCGTCAATATTGCAAATAATAATATGAATAACTTTGTCGTCTCAATTATTGATTTAAAAATATAAAATATTATGCAGATGATACTGTGACAATAATTGAATCAATAATATGAGAGATATTATACAGCAATTAATGTAGCAATAATTGAGTATAACTGAGTGACTTCTCACGTAAGCATCAATAATTAATATCGTGTGCTACTATGCAACCATGCGTATTACTGTACTTTTATCACTGATTATTTTATGACAACTTGCTTACTTTGAATTTTTTTCACATATCACCCTTAACTTTAACCTTTTATCAATTTAACCATTTACTAAATAGAATAATAATTATAGGAAAATTGAATACTTTCATTTCATAAAATTCAGGATCTCACAATCTCCCCTCCTTATGAAATTTTGCCCTCAAAATTTATGTACCTAGTAGTTCGAAGAGATGAGAATACCTTGCTTTCTTTTCAGATTGTACCTTCTCGGTTATTTCCTCTCTATCATGATTTTCCCATTTCTCATCTTTTGTATTTCAGATATCATTCTAGAATATAGTTTCAGAATAAGGGTTAATTGACATGCCACATATTGTCCTTATATTCTGACCGACCAATTAAATAACAAATAACTTAGGTAGGTCATACTAGCGAAGGATTAACCCGTGTCTCCCCTCCTAGTTCTAGTCTCACATCTCAGCCAGGGATCATATCCCTAAGCTTTGATACCAACTGTGACGCCCCCAAAATAGGTATACATCACCCATCTTGGGTCGCCAAATATGTGGTACAGAATACAACTAGAACTTAATTATATAATTGTCGTGCAGAATACGACAAAACATAAGATGTGAGTTTTAATACAAATATTGTTTCCTATACAATATCTAAACTAAAATTCAATCTTATTAAAATTATTATCACACTATTTCACAGAATAGTGAGGACTACTATAGCCACCATCTGGACCGTCAATCCATTCCCCGACTAGTCCCAGCTATATTTTCATTTCCTGAAGAGAATAATGAAAGAAAAGGGTGAGCTCAACTAGCCCAGTAAGAAATATTATGACTAAGATAATGCAGAATAAATTATCGTTGGCCTTCAACAGTATAACAACTAATAAAATACAATAGACAACAAGTTTTTGATCAACAACTGCAGCGGAATAAGCAATCCATTAGAAGAGTCAAGTAGAGCATGATATCTACTATCTTCTATGATTTAAAAATTTATCATCAATTTTATCGCTGAAACCCAGCTTTAATAAATAATCCACATCACTGAATTATCCATGCACTACGGGCCAAGGATATTCATTAGTATCATGACCACGAATTATCCATGCACTACGGGCCAAGGATATTCGTGTTTTCATCAACGGTCATGATCATGCCATAAAATAATTCATCTTTGCACCTTTGGCCGAAGAGAACCCATGGTCATGATCATACCAAAAACTGTCCATCAATGCAATACGAGCCAATGAGGACTTTTACCACATCATTTGTAATATTACGGTCATGATTATACCGAATAATCTCTGGTCATAATCATACCAAGTCCATCTATGCACTACGGCCACAGATGACTTTCATCACAATATAAGCATGAGGATGATGACAATGATATAATAATTCAATTAAATGAAAGCAATGATAAATTTTAAAAATTTATAATTTAATTTATCCAGAATTCAATAATATTCAAATTGTCAACATGATACTGCTTTGTGGAGTAAAATTCAAGAATAATATTACATCAAAAAAGATTTGGACCGAAAAGAAATTAATTTTTGTTATGAATAGTACTCCGGATAAATAGTACCCGAGTGAATAGTATCCCGTGAATAGTACTTCATGAATAGTACTTTGTAAATAGTACTTTATGAATAGTACCGTATTTATAAATAGTACCCATGAATAGTACTTTGTGAATAGTACCATATATATGAATAGTGCCATATAAATAAATAGTACCCATGAATAGTACTCCGGCATGAAAAGCTTAAAATTTAACAAGAATGTTCAAAAAATATTCTTGTGAAACAATACTAGATGAAGCGCAAATTTCAAAGATATTCTACTAATTTCACAGAGTATAGAAGCAATATTTTAACCAAATGAGTATAGAATTCAGAATCTGAAACGAAATAATATTACTTACATACTACAGAGTATGGAAGAAAATATTATTTCTTACGAATATTGAATGAAATAAAATTTCTTACGAATACGAAGAATAATATCGTAAGTGAATATGAAATAAATAATACCTCCTACCTTAGAAGAAGACTGGATACTGGAATAGTGAAGTAGCAGAATACTCTTTTTCTTTCTCTCTATAGCTTCTCTCTTTATATTACTCTTGTGTGTCTTAGTGAATTGGTGAGAATGAAAGAAGAATGAGCTTCTATTTACAGGAAAACATAGTTTCGATAATTACATGTTTTGGGGCTTGAATTATTACAGTATAGTACCTTCATCTTTTCTTCTATTTTTAATTTAGTCCTACAAGTATTATCAAACTTGTACCACCTCCCCTAATAGTACATGCATGTGAATCAATAGTACATGCATATAAATCAATAGTTCTAAGCATGTGAATTAATAGTTATATGCATGTGAACTAATAGCAATTAATTACTCATTTATCCGATTAATTACCCGTTTGGTCAATTTAACACCCAAAAATCAACTATTATCGAAATAAATATCGATTTCCACTAACACTAATAATCCCAACACAATAGAAATATTTTTATCAACAATTTCATCTTTGAAATTTTCGAAGTTTGACTTTTTTTGAAAAAGTTAACTATTGACTTTTTGACTAGAAAGTCAACCCCGACAAAATTTTGTGTTTATAGTCTATTTTTATTAATTTCATCATTCTGGACTCAAATATCTCATCCGCGTCTCCAAATTTAACTCCGAGCTCAAATTTGATTTTTAATAACATTCATCATTAATATTATAATTCACAATATTTAACAACTAGATCATTCCCAGGAAAGAGGGGGCTTTCCGATAAGAATTTCTCTCTATTGGCGCGCATTTAGGTGACCAAACCCTTTTCCTCGATAGAACTTTCTAGACGTCGTTAATATTGCAAATAATAATATTAATAACTTTGTCGTCTCAATTATTGATTTAAAAATATAAAATATTATGCAGATGATACTGTGACAATAATTGAATCAATAATATGAGAGATATTATGCAGAATTCATGTAGCAATAATTGAGTATAACTGAGTGACTTCTTACGTAAGCATCAATAATCAATACCGTGTACTACTATACAACCACGCGTATTACTGTACTTTTATCACCGATTATTTTATGACAACTTGCTTACTTTAAAAAAATTTCACATATCACCCTTAACTTTAACCTTTTATCAATTTAACCATTTACTAAATAGAATAATAATTATAGGAAAATTGAATACTTTCATTTCATAAAATTCTGGATCTCACAATAAAAGTGCCTCTATGAAGAAAATTTTAAATGAAGTTGAGTTATGATTTGATTATACTTCATAGACTACCATAATCGATAAACTGAGTCTTTGTATTACTCCCATTAGATTTTCTAGACTAGCAGGTCTTAGGATCACTGTTCTTGGTAAAAAAAAAAAGTTTTTTTGACTGGATTACCGGTTTTAGATGCCATACATTCACAATGGATAAGCAATCTACCTTCACAAAGTGAATCAATTAAATCGTAGAGTAAAATTAATTATTTGGCATCCGCAGTTTAATCACTACAAGAAAAGGGGTTAATTCTGACGGAATATTCCGTCGAGTGTAAGGATATTTCATCGAGGTTATCTTAATTCTAACGGACTATTCAGTCGGGAGTTCGGTCGAGTATAAGCGCATCGAAATTAAGTCCGTCGAGATTTCAGTCGAGAATAGCTAACGTCGACGAATTTATTTCCGACCAAAATTCAGTCGAGAATAAGGTTGTAATACCTTAACTTTCTATGAATAAAGATTTAATTTTCTCTAAATATTATTTGGAATAATAACGTATTAATTTGATATAATGCTATAGTTATGGGTGATATGTGCAAATTTTTCAAAGTAAGCAAGTTGTCATAAAATATTCGTTTGGTCGGGGAATATTTTTTTTATCGTGGAATATTCGTACAACGACACAATCATTGGTGGACCCCACAATAGAATAACTATCGGATATAGAAAGTGACAGAAATAACCTTTTATAAAAATAATGACAAAACTTTTATCGTTAAACTTTTGAAATATTCGGTGATAAAAGTACAGTAATACGCGTTGTTGCATAGCAGCACATGGTATTACACAGTATATCTGATTATTGATGCTTACGTAAGAAATCACCCAGTTTATTCAATTATTGCAACAGTAGTTGCTGCATAGTACCTCATATTATTGATTCAATTATTGTCACTGTATTATTTGCATAATATTTTATATTATTAAATCAATAATTGAGACAACACATTTATTCATATTATTATTTGCATTATTGACAATGTCTAGAAAGTTCTATCGAGGAAAGGGGTTAGGTTATTTAATTACGCGCTAATAAGGAGAAATCCTTATCGGAAAGCCCCCTCTTTCTTGGAAATGATCTGGTTGTCAATATTGTGAGTTATAATATTAATGATGAATAATTGATAAAAGATTAAAAATGTGTTTATTGAAGATAAGTGATTTGTGGTAAATATTTATTCAATTTTTTGATATAAATAAAGGGGTTTGTCATGAGGCGTTTGTTGTAAGTTGACTTATTATTCCATGGGGAGATGTACTAATTTATGGACTGTCGGTTGTGGTTTTAATGGTAAATCAATATTGACCGTCGGTTGTGGTTATAATAGTAAATTAATATGGACCGTCGGTTGTGGTTTTAATAGTAAATCAATATGGACCGTCTATTTTAATAGTAAATCAATCTGGACCGTCCGTGAATCAGTTACTATTTAGTCCATTCTCTTATAAATATAAGCTTATTTCTTCTTTCATTCTCACCAATTCACTAAGACTCACAAGAGAAACTATAGAGAGAAAGAAGAAGACTATTATGCTGCTTCACTATTGCAGTATCCAATCTTCTACTAAGGTATGGGATATTATTTTTCGTATTCATTCTTTAATCTGTGGGAATAACCTGTCTATGCGGATTACCACATGCATGGTGAATAACCCTTCGTACTCATTCTTTATTTGTGGAAAAGATCTGTCTACGCAGATTACCGCATGACGGGTGAAAATCCATTTACAATTTTGTATATTATTTCTTTTCATATTCTTAAATCTAAACTTACTATGGTAAGTATTACTTCTATAATCCCTGAAATTAGTATAATATCCTTGAATTTTGCGCTTCATTTAGTATCGTTTCATTGGAATATTGGTCTGAACTTTCTTATTAAATTTCAATATTTTCATTTGGAGTACTATTCATGGGGCACTATTCACTAGGGGTACTATTTATTCGAGGTACTTTGCATGACATGGTACTATTCATTTGGGTACTATTCACGACAAAAGTGATTTCTTTTCTGTCTAAATTATTTTTGATACATGAATATCATTCTTAAATTTTACTCCACAAATAATTATCATGTTGAAAATTTGGACATTCTTGAACTCTGAATAAATTGAATTATAAATCTCTAATATTTATCCTTGATCTCACTTGATTGATTCCTTATATCATTGTCATCATCCTCATGCTTATGTTGTGGTAAAAGTCATGTTTGGCCCGTAGTGTATAGATGGACTGTTGATTGGTATGATTATAACCAGGAATTTTGTATTGGTTATATCATGACCTGTAATGTTATAAACAAATGATGTGGTGAAAGTGCTCTTTGGCCCGTAGTGCATAGATGGACAGTTGTTTAGCATGATCATGACCACAGGTGATACTAACGAATATCATTAGCCTGTAGTGCATGGATAATTCGTTGATGTGAAATATTTATTGATTGGTATTACAGGGATAAAATATTGATGATGGACTTTAAATCATAGAAGATAATAGACATCATGCTCTACATGAATCTTCTAATGTATTGTTATTTCCGCTGCAGTTGTTGATCTAAAACTTGTTGTCTATTGTATTCTATCAGATTTTTCCCTGTTGAGGACTAATGATAATTTGTTCTACATTATCTTAGTAATAATATTCTTTATTGGGCTTGTTATGCTCACCTTTTTTCTTTTGGTTCCCTTGTTCTTCTCAGGAGGCAAGAATATAATTGGGACTAGTCGGGGAGTGGAGTAAAGGTTTAAGATGGTTTTTATAGCACTACTCACTATTTTGTAAAATAGTGTAACAAAAATTATAATGAGGACTTTATTTGAGTTTAGATATTGTCTACGAGATAATATTTGTTTTGAAACTCAGCTATTGTGTTGTCGTATTTTGCACGACAGTTGAATAAATGAAGTTTGTATTTAAATTATGTATCATGTATTTGGCGACTCAGAATGGGTTGTATGGACCTATTTTGGTGGCATCACAAAGGTGTCCTCGACGAACTCCATTCCGTCTAAAGTATTTGGTCGGAGTTAGGTTCCATATGGCATAAACTTCTGACATATAGATAGGCTTAAGCCCGACGGAAATTCCGTAGATATTACCTTATTCCGTCGAGAATAAGGAGTTTTTTTTTGAATTGTTGCTCTGTTTTGGCAACATCCAAGGTTTTAACCCACATTTTTGTACCTGTGCACCTGTTCTTTTTTTCCAACAGCATATACAACATAACTTACTATCAAACAAAATGAATATGAATTACCAAGGCCCAACAACATGAATATAAATTACCAAGGCCAACAATATGTAAAAAATCAACTAAACGAGAAGTAAAGATGTTAAACATCACATTAAGCTAAACTAAATTATATCAAACATCCCATTAAGCTAAACTAAACTAAATATGTTAAACATAAACAAAACTAAAGTAAAGATGTCAAACGAAAGTAATGACAAGGTTTAAACTACAATACGTCAAACATCAACTAAACTACAAAATATTAACATCCCATTAAGCTAAACTAAAGTAAATATATACTAATCATCTACAAAACTAAGTTAAGCCAGTAGTACTACCCCCGGTGTGAGGAGGATCATCGGGCAGGCGTCGACGTTGGTGCTCTGGCATATGAAAATCATCGTGATTGGAGTGAGCAGCCTCCTCGACATCGTCAGCCCGCTCAAGAGCGTCACCCTGTTGATACAATATAATGTAACTTATTAGTCCATATATATGATACAATTAAAGATACAACTAATAATTAAAAATGAAATAACATGCAGAATATATACATACTTGAATTTAAAATGAATAGTATACTTGAGTAGTCGAGGGCTGACTCAGCATCGGCCCAAAAGTGTCCATGAGTAAAGTAACCACCATCCTAACAATCTCGTCGCGTATCGCGACAAACTACTCTAGAGGGATACCCATACTTTCGGCGATGGCACCAGCTGCAGTGTCCTGAGCAAGCTAATGGAGGCGAGCACGGTTGGGCAAGTTCTAAAGACGGAATACCGAATTTGTACCAAATATTTCCAAAACCGTCACAATAAGCCTCTGGAACATAGCATTGTCTAAGCCAATGTCCGTATATGATAGTCCAACGGGTGCTCTCAGATGTAGACGCTGGCTAGAGCCTGCAAAAATAAATATAACATGAATAATATTATAAGTTCACTTTATTCATAAAAGAAAAATAAACTAAAGTAAAGATACCTCCAGGTAGTGTATAGGCTGGTATCCTCGGCAACCCCAACACTCGATACCAACCAGTAGTGCTATTGGGAGGATCTTGAGATGCGACCTAAAGAGCCGTCTCCTCATCCTGAGGTAAACTAATCTCGGGCCGGGGGATGGTGTAATCTAATGTCTCGAGATCACCCCTAGTAGCCTACAACTCAGCTATATGCTGGCCCCGGAGCTTCTCAAACCGGTCTTATAATTTAATATATGTACATGAGAGTTAACTCGACATCATCATATAAATTACGTAATATTATCCTAAATAACAATAATTATAGTAAATATATTACCTGTATAGCTAACGATGCGAGAGACATCGTTGACACCGAAGTTGACGCCTTTGGCGTATGGACTCTATCCCAAAACTCGACCATAGTAGGAGGTCGACCCAAGTTGCTACGCATGGCCTAAATTATACATTAATTAATATCATATTACTTTACTATATATATATGCGAACAATATTAATCCTCACTAAATATAGATACATACCGACTTAACCTCCTGAAACGACTGCGATCCAGAAGTATGTACAATCCGGAGCTTGCCTCGATTCTTCTTCATCAGCTCAGACTTTGTCTTGAAGGCATCATCATCCTAGTATGTACACATGGCCACCCATGTTGCATCTAATATAGCCGGCGGTTGATGATCTCGTATAGTAGTCCCAAACGATTCTTTAACTGCCCGGGCTACTCTTTGTCGCATCTTGTATAGCCAGCCCGCATAGTTCTTCGAGATGTGTGCAGTAATAACAGCGTCGCCATCTACGAAAGTGATGTCGGCCTCATATCTGTAACATTTCTATCAAACGTACATAACATACGTATCAATAATTATTTGACCAATATGTAAATAACCAGGACCAAATTTGTGATTTAATATATGTAATTCGACTTAAATGAAACTCGCGCAACACTGTCACCATGAAGTCGGCATCTTACCTCGCGTACTGGCTAAATCGCATGCAGCCAGTCGGGAGATGCGTCAGGCATATTGCGTGTATGGTCATCTTAGTGACAAAATCCATAATACTAGAATACAAAATTTAAATGGATTATTTTAATTTATTAATCATATAATAATATCATTTTAATTGAACATAATATATTATAGTTGAAACCTACACCGACGAGCCAAAATCAACACAAACTGTGTCAGGAACTGCCGGCGGCCGACCAAATCAACGGAGGTTAGGCCCTCACTAACGCCGACGTCTAGCATCTGTATTTATAATATAGTTATGGCATTGTCCAAAAATAGTAAATGGACGTTTTTTATAAAAAAAAAAATAATATGTAAACAAGTGTTATTGGGTCAAAACAAAATTAACTCACTAGCTGATGAAGACGTCCCGCCCTGGGAGCCGTCACCCGATCCTGTACGGCCACCACCACGGCCACATCCACCGTTATGTCTAGGAATAGTTGTACTACTGAAATAACAGACATAGATGATATTGATTAAATTTCAATTAAATTATTCTAATGATTGTTTTACATAGTAAAATATTTTCAAAACACCAATTAGTTAAGAAGTAGTACGTCGTCAAACCCGTCAGAATCAAAATCATTTTCACCCTATGATTCTGTCTCTTCCCTTTGCGACCACATACGGACTGATAACCACATCTTCCTCCACTTCGTCAACATCGGGTACGTCAACGACATCATTTACCACCACATCGTCATCATATAGCAATATGTGGTTGGGATTGCTAACTTGTTCTTGCAACGAGTCATCCATTCTAGACAAATTAGTACCATAAAATGCCCAAGTCTTCGTTGTGATAACTGTATACCAAGGAGATCTATAATTTATGACATTAGGGGCGTAGTACATTTGAGTTGCTTGGCTGGCTAACACAAATATGTTATTAGACTGTAGCTTCAACTTTATATCTACTGTGACGATTCTATTACGATCAACTTTAACACCCTTTACAGTATCAAACCAGAGACACTTAAATGTAACGACCTTTTTACCCCAGGGATAATTGAGCACAACAACTTCTTCTAATCTTCCATATTAATTGGACTCAGAATCTTGGTAATAACATCTCAACACGACAATGCCATAGTTGACTGATGTCAGTTCATTCAAGTCATCAACCTTGAATCTATACCCATTAACGATGCTGCCTAGAAATGAACTAATAAGTTTGTACAGAGCTAAATGACATCTCTAAAACGCTCAAAAGCGTTTTCTTCTTCAACCCTTCTCTTAAACCAAAGTTATAAAATTTCATTAGTGAATGTTTCTCTTAAATCACAGTTGGAAACTTAGTAGCATTTACCAGTGGAACTAAGTAAATGCTACTTTATTTATTATATTATGTTATAATACTTTATTTTAATTTTTTATTGTATTTTATTTTATTTTTTATTATATTAAATTATATTATAAAATTTTAAATTTAATTTAATTTATTAAATTAAATTAAATTTTTTTATTTTATTTTATTAAATTTATTTTATTATTATGTTTTATTGTATTGTATTTTATTTTGTATTATATTATATTATATAATTTTTATTAAATTTAATTTATTTATTTTAATTTATTATTATGTTTTATTGTATTTTATATTATATTATATTTTATTATATATTCTAGAAATTTTTAATTAAACTTATTTTATTTATTAAATTAAATTTGTTTTATTTTATTTTATTCTATTTAATTTATTTTATTAATATTATTATTTTATTATATTTATTTTATTTGTATAATATTATATTATATAATTTTTTCAATTTTTTTATTTTATAATAATATGTTTAGTTTATTAATTAAATTAAATTTATTTTAATATATTGAATTTAATTTAATTTATTGCATATTCTAATTTTATATTAATTTTATTATTTTATAATATATTATCTTAAATTATATTATATTATGTAAATTTAATTTATGCTATTATATGATTTGATTTTATTTAGAATTGACAAAACTAAGTAAATGTTATTTAGTTTAATTTAATATTGGGAAACTAATTTAATAATAATACATAAATACATACAGATTTGAATAGATTTTGAATTGAATAATTACGGCGTAATTAAAAGTCGAGAAATCATCGGAAAATAGCAAGTATATATGCATTCCAAATTTACTGAACTTGATATAACCCAAATTGATACTAAACATGCATAATCAGTACCCAATCCTCAAAATTAGTATACTACTCATATACAATTAGCAGCAGGTAATTATATATCATCTATGTTGCAATTGAAACTCAAAATCAAAGCTAAATACTGCAGTGAACCTCAAGATCGATAGAAGCACAAAATTTGGAAATTAAACTGCTAATTACTGAAAACTAGTAATTGATCAGTACCCACAATCTAGCATGGATTAATTATCCACTTCATAACAATATCAAAAACATCAAACCAAATCCTAAACTTATACTAACAAAATAATGATTAAAAATTACCCACAACATCAACAATTACCTAACATAGAATCAATAGTAAATCCTAACCTTAATTACATTGGAGAACCCAAAGTACACAAAGAAAGGAAGAGGACGTCGACGGCCCCCAAAATAAGTATACATGGTACAGAAAACAACTACAACTTTATTATTACAATTATCGTGCAAAATACGACAACACATACTGTGAGTTTAAATACAAATATTGTCTTCTAGACAATATCCACACCCAAATAAAGTCCTCATTACAATACAAAAATAGTGAGGACTGCTAAAACAACTGTCTAGGACTATCACTCTATACCCCGACTGGTTCCTGCTATATTCTCACTTCCTGAGAAGAAAAATGGAACAAAAAGGAAAAGGGTTAGCTCAACTAGCCCAGTAAAGAATATTATGACTAAAATAATGTACAACAAATTATCATTAGTCCTCAACAGGGAAAAATCTGATAGAATATAATAGACAACAAATTTTAGATCAATAACTGCAGCGGAAACAATAATTCATTAGAAGAATTAAGTAGAGAATAAAATCTACTATCATCTATGAATTTAAAAGTTTATCATCAATATTTTATCCCTGTAACATCAATCAATATACATCTTGCATCAAATATTCATCTTTGCACTACGGGCCAAAGATATTCATTTGTATCACCAGTTGGTCATGTTCATCTCAATACCTGTTCATCTTTGCACTACGGGCCAAAGATATTCATCAGGTAATCATTCATCTTTGCACTACAGGCCAAAGATATTCATTAAGTGTCACCATTAAAGACTGAGGATGATAAAAACATTTTAGAGAACGAATCCAATGAGATAAAAGGACAAAGATTAGAGATTCGTACTTTAGATAATTCAAGTTTAAAAATACTCCATAATAAACCATAATGGAGTAAAATTCAAGAATAAATATCAAAACATGGATACAATCAAAGATAGTAACCATAATAGAGATCTGGGACAAAGAAGAGAAAATTTTATTTTTCGATGAATAGTGTCGTATTTATGAATAGTGCCGTATACGTGAATAGTGCCGTATACGTAAATAGTAACCCCAACACAAAAAGGTAGAAATTCCATAAGAAAAATCATACTTCGTGAATAGTACTCGTGAATAGTACCATATTCGTGAATAGTGTCATATACGTGAATAGTGACGTATACGTGAATAGTAATCTCGACATGAAAAGGTAAAAGTTTCACAATAAAATTCATACCAATATTTTGGTATAATAATATTGAAGAAATAACATCATTTACGAAGAAAATAACATCTTTTACCTCAAAAGAACAGTACTTCTGACCGAAATATCGGATGTAAAGCCGAAAGAAACTTGCACTGAATAGCAACTCTCAAAGTATCTCAATACTCACAAAATACGCTCGATAATATAGAGAAAGAGAGAGAATATTTGTTTTTGTTGTGATTTTCAATTCTAACTAAGCACTCTATTTATAGGAAAATGCTAGAACGCCAAAGGAGACTAAATAATAAAATAATATTATTATTATATGCATGCCAGCCTCCACCTTTGAATAAGAATTTCAGCACATCAGAATTGATTTCTAGCAAAAAATTTCCATAAAAAACAAAATTGGGTCCCACCCATAATTTTAATAAAAATATTTAATTTTTGAAACTTCAATAATTCATAATAAATAGCTCTTTTATCAGAAAAATTCAAATCTCATGTCTATTTCATAGGAAATCAAATTCTCTACAACTTTGTAGAAGAAAGTTTTTCCAAATTCCAAACGAAAAATGACCGAAATTCACATACGGACGATTTTCAACACCTCTTAAAATTCATAACAAATCATACGTTAATTTTTAACGGTTCAAAATTTGTGGACATATACTCAACTTATATATGTATAACATATCCAAAAATCACAACGATCCAATGGTCGGATCAAAATTATAACTCACGCAATAGAGCTTAAGAACACTAATTTGATTTTCGGACTATAAGTCCGTCATACCGGTTTCACTAAAACAATCACCACGAAAAATCCACAAAGAATTTTTGGGTGATTCAAATTTCTACGTTTAGCTTACTTCCAGGGCTTTCTTTTGATATATGACTCATCTCCTAACTCATTATACACAAAAAGTTATAGATTTAACAAAATCAAGTAATAAACTAATTTTCTGAAAATTTCCAAATTTTATTCTTAATTTCGACAAAATACTAATAAAATACCCCAGCATTAATTCCTTCATTTATAATCACATAAAATAAATATTTCCCCATCCTTCATTTATATCCACATAAAATAAATATTTCCTTATCATATAAATCAATAATTAATTATTCACAAATAATATTACAGAATCACAATTATGACAACCAGGTCGTTCCCAGGAAAGGGAGGGCTTTCTGATAAGGATTTCTCCTTATTGGCGCGTAATTAGGTGACCAAACCCCTTTCCTAGACAGAACTTCCTTAAACATTGTCAATAATACTATCTAATAATATTATTCAAATAATATGAATTATTGATCTGATAATGGAAAATATTGTGCAATGACAATTATTGAAACAACAATAATATAAAATATCAACGCAGCAATTATTGAATCAATAAAATAAAATATTGAATAGTAATTACTGTAACAATTATTGAGTAGTGTCTTCTTACGTAAGAATCAATAATTCAAAAATATTATGTAATACCGTGTGCTACTGTGCAACCACGCGTATTACTATATTTTAACCACCAGGTAATCCAACAGTGTTAACGGTAACAATTACGCCGTTATTTATAAAAACTCAAACTTGTTGTTTTCTTCATCCGATAGTTATTCTTTTATGGGGCCAACAAATGGATGCGCCATCGTACGAATATTCCCCGACAGTAAGAATATTCCACGACCAAATGAATATTCCACGACAATAATGAATATTTTATAACCACTTGCTTATTTTGCAAAATTTGCACATTTCACCCATAACCAAAATATTATATCAAATTAACTCCTTATTATTTCAAGATAATGAATAGAGGAAATTCAATTTTATTTATAAAAAAAAAATTCGGGGTCTTACAACCTCCCCTCCTTATGAAATTTCATCCTCGAAATTGATGTACGTACTTGGCGTTTCGAAAAGGTGAGGATACCTTGCTTTCATTTCCGATTCTAACGCCCAGGTCATTTTCTCAATAGCATGGTTCCTCCACAAAACCTTGACATGTGGTATAACCTTTGTTCGCAGGATATGCTTTTTCCTATCCAAGATCTTGATAGGTACCTCCTCGTACGTTAAATCTTTGGCTATCTCGTCTGGTTCTAACTCAATAATGTGATTCGGGTCTTTCACATATTTACGTAGCATGGATATGTGAAACACGTTATGAACACGAGACATACTTGGCGGTAAAGAGAGTCTATAGGCCACAGTTCCTACTCGATTGAGGATTTCAAATGGACTAATAAATCGAAGGTTTGAGCTTTCCTCACATCACCGATTCTCGCTTTTGGAATAACGACTTCTTGCATCTTCTTCTTCATATTTATCAGCTCTAGGTCTGTAGCTTGAGCATCTTTAAATTTATCGATTAAAGTCGGTTCTACTCGTATTTTTGACATCATCACGTGGGTCCTTAGAGTCTTTAACTCTATCTTTATCGTTTGTAAATTATAAAAAATAGGTCTTTGTGTTCGACAATATCACACTCGTACTCGCATACGATCTTCTACTCAATGCGTCAGCTACCACGTTCACTTTTCCAGGATGGTATGGTCAAAATATGTTCCGAAATGAATCTCCTCTTGAGTTCTTGGAAGCTCTTCTCACATTCCTCGCTCCATTCAAATTTTGTATCTTTTCGAGTTAGCTGAGTTAACGGAGTAGCGATTAGAGAAAATCCTTCCACGAATCTCTAATAGTAACCAGCTAAGCCTAGAAAGCTAGATATTTCGATTACTGACTTAGGTTGCTCTCAACTATGACTTATATCCCAATCTTGGATAACACGTCACAATGGCGCCTATCAGTTTACCACCGCACGAATATGACGTCTCCTACGGAGAGTCTGGCTTCGGTGCATCCCACAAAGGAAGTCACCAGATAGAGGCTCGGGTACCAACTCTTGTACGTGGGTTTTTAACTCCTGAAGTTCAATAGGAGCCATTTGATATGGATTTTTGAAAATGGGTTTTGTACCGGGTTCAAAGTCAATACAAAATTCAATATCACACTCTGGGGGTAGGCCAAGAATTTCTTCAGGAAATTCACTAACAATAGAAATATTATTCAAATCTGACGTATTTTTGTTCAAGTCCATAACATGGGCTAAGAAGGCTTGACATCCTTTTTTTAATAAACGAATGGCTTTATGGCTTGATATGACAGTGATTGACTTTAGTGGTTTGGTTGCTTAAATTCGCATAACAGGTTGGTTAGGAATATAAAAACTAACAACCTTACGAAAATAATCAATTTTGGCATGATGAGTGGTTAACCAATCAATTCCTAAACTTACATCAAAAGCAAGTATCTTTAAAGAGATAAGATCAACAGGTAATGTGATGGTACCAATTTGAATCAAGCAAAAATTATAAACAATGGATGTAACGAAAGTTTCTCCTAACGGAGTTTCCACAGATAAGTCAAAGTCTAATTTCTTCGGAGTCAAGTTTAAACGTTGAGCACAAGCAGGAGAGATAAAAGAATGGGTAGAACCAGTATCTAATAAGGTATAGACTTTGCAAGAATTTATAATTAACTAACTCGTGATACCTTCGTTCGGGTTAATCGCATTTTGGGCAGTCACGACAAACGCTCTTCCCAAAACCATGACTTTATTTTGTCAGATCCGCGCTTTGGTGCCATCGTCCAAATTTGGACTTGATTTCGCTACAGGACAAAATTGAGCTATGTGACCATCTTTTCCACAACTAAAACATACCTTGGAAGGCTGTGAACAGTTTGTACTTATATGTCCCTCCTCTCAAAGATCTATAAGATCTAAGCGCTGGCCGTTCTCCTCCCCTATAATTTGTTGTTGGTGTTGGTGTTGCTACCGACGTCTTCCCATCATCGTTAAATCTTCTCTTCTTGAAATTTCCACTTGAATTATTTCTTCTATTATCTTGGTCATGATTACCACCGAAGTGGTTACCATTTCTGGCATTATAATTTCCTCCACGATGGTTATCATTGTTCCGATAATTGTTGCCACCGGTACGATTATCATCGAGTTGTTGGTCATTATTCTTCGGTTGAGCTGACTCATTATCGCGCTCCAATAATTGAGCCCTATTCACAACATCTGAATATAAACAAAGTTTGGGAGAAATTAGGTATTGACGTATTTCGGGTTTCAAACCTCGCAGAAACATTCGCGTCATTTTCTCCTCATTATCAACCAAATGGGATGCAAATCGGGACAACTCGACAAACTTAACGTCGTACTGCGACACGTTCATATTGTTTTGCTCCAGCTTGATGAACTCTACCTCCTTCATGTGACGAATACTTTCAGGAAAGTACTTGTCATTAAATAATTTTTGAAATGTTTCCCATGACATATTGAGTGCGGCAGGCTGGGTAGGCTTCACAGATTCCCACCAGTAATCTGCCTCACCACGGAACATAAAGGTGGCGAATGGAATCTTTTGTTCCTCCGTGCATCCCAAGACATCAAATATCTTGGTAATTTGCTTAACCCACGTTTCTGCCTTGATCGGATCCGGCTTTCCCCAGAATTCTGGTGGTCCCAACTCTTTGAACTACTTTGCAGTGACAAACCGCGTGTTGATATCATTTCCACCCGTATTTTGTACACAAGTCTCCCTCGTCTGATTTTGCATGAACTACAAAAAGTTTCTAAATATTCCATCATTCATCATTTGCTCGGTAGTGTTGTTTACAGGAGGAATATTGCCTTCTTGTTGCACGTTCTCCTAGTTAGTGATTAAAGGTTGTTCCACGGTCTCATACACTCCATTGTAAACGTTCTCAGCTGCCATTCTTAAAAACTTCCATAAACAAGGGTTAATTAAACAAGTTAACATATCACATAATATCCCTATATTATGACCGACCAACAAATAAGCTTAGGTAGGACACACAAGCGAAGGATTTACTCACCTCTCCCCTCCTAGTTCTATTCCTCGATCTCCACCAGAGACCATATCCCTAAGCTCTGATATCAACTGTGACGCCCCCAAAATAGGTATACATCACCCATTCTGAGTCACCAAATACATGGTACAAAAAACAACTACAACTTTATTACAATTGTCGTGCAAAATACGACAACACATACTTTGAGTTTAAATACAAATATTGTCTTCTAGACAATATCCACACCCAAATAAAGTCCTCATTACAATACAAAAATAGTGAGGATAGTGAAAACAAAACAACTGCTCAGGACCATCACTCTATACCCCGACTGGTTCCTGCTATATTCTCACTTCCTGAAAAGAAAAATGGAACAAAAAGGAAAAGGGTTAGCTCAACTAGCCTAGTAAAGAATATTATGACTAAGATAATGTACAACAAATTATCCTTAGTTCTCAACAGGAAAAAATCTGATAGAATATAATAGACAACAAGTTTTAGATCAATAACTGCAGCGGAAACAACAATTCATTAGAAGAATTAAGTAGAGAATGAAATCTACTATCATCTATGAATTTAAAAGTTTATCATCAATATTTTATCCCTGTAACATCAATCAATATATATCTTGCATCAAATATTCATCTTTGCACTACGGGCCAAAGATATTCATTTGTATCACCAGTTGATCATGTTCATCTCAACACGTGTTCATCTTTGCACTACGGGCCAAAGATAACCATTAGGTAATCATTCATCTTTGCACTACAGGCCAAAGATATTCATCAAGTGTCACCATTAAATTAGACTGAGGATGATGAAAACATTTTAGAGAACGAATCTAGTGAGATAAAAGGACAAAGATTAGAGATTCGTACTTTAGATAATTCAAGTTTAAAAATACTCCATAATAAACCATAATGAAGTAAAATTCAAGAATGAAGATCAAAATATGGATACAATCAAAGATAGTAACCATAATAGACATATGGGATAAAGAAGAGAAAATTTTATTTTTCGGTGAATAGTGTCGTATTTATGAATAGTGTCGTATACGTGAATAGTGTCGTATACGTGAATAGTAACCCCAACATAAAAAGATAGAAATTCCACAAGAAAAATCATACTTCGTGAATAGTACTCATAAATAGTACCGTATTCGTGAATAGTGTCGTATACATGAATAGTGACGTATACGTGAATAGTAATCTCGACATGAAAAGGTAAAAGTTTCACAATAAATTCATACCAATATTTTGGTATAATGATATTGAAGAAATAACATCATTTACGAAGAAAATAACATCCCTTACCTCTAAAGAACAATACTTCTGACCAGAATATCGGATGTAAAGTCGAAGAAAACTTGCACTGAATAGCAACTCTCAAAGTATCTAAATACTCACAAAATACGCTCGATAATATATATATAGAGAGAGAGAAAAAAAAACTTGTTTCTGATGTGATTTTCAATTCTAACTAAGCACCCTATTTATAGGAAAATGCTAGAACGCCAAAAGAGACTAAATAATAAAATAATATTATTATTATACGCATGTCAGTCTCCACCTTTGAACAAGAATTTCATCACATCACAATTGATTTTCGGCAAAAATTTTCCATAAAAAACAAAAGTGGGCCCCACCCATAATTTTATTAAAAATATTTAATTAACAAAACTTAAATAATTTATAATAAATAGCCCTTTTATCAGAAAAATTCAAATCTCATGTCCATTCCAAAGGAAATCGAATTCTCTACAACTTTGTAGAAGAAAGTTTTTTCAAATTCCAAACGAAAAATGACCGAAATCCACATACGGACGATTTTCAACACCTCTTAAAATTCATAACAAATCATACGTTAATTTTTAACGGTTCAAAATTTGTGGACAAATACTCAACTTATATATGTATAACATATCCAAAAATCACAACGATCCAACAGTCAGATCAAAATATAACTCACGCAATAGAGCTTAAGAACACTAATTTGATTTTCAGACTATACGTCCCTCGTACCAGTTTCAGTCAAACAGTCACCAAAAAAAATCCACAAAGAATTTTTGGGTGATTCAAATTTTTACGTTTAGCTTACTTCCAGGGCTTTCTTTTGATATATGACTCATCTCCTAACTCATTAACACAAAAAGTTTTAGATTTTACAAAATCAAGTAATAAACTAATTTTCTGAAAATTTGCAAATTCCATTCTTCATTTCAAAAAAATACTAATAAAACACCCCAGCATTAATTCCTTCATTTATAATCACATAAAATAAATATTTCCCCATCCTTCATTTATATCCACAGAAAATAAATATTTTCTTATCATATAAATCAATAATTAATTATTCACAAATAATATTACAGAATCACAATTATGACAACCAAGTCGTTCCCAGGAAAGAAGGGGCTTTCCGATAAGGATTTCTCCTTACTGGTGCGCAATTAGGTTACCAAACCCCTTTTCTAGACAGAAATTCCTTAGACATTGCCAATAATGCTATCTAATAATATTATTCAAATAATATGAATTATTGATCAGATAATGGAAAATACTATACAATGGCAATTATTGAAACAACAATAATATAAAATATCAACGCAGCAATTATTGAATTAATAAAATAAAATATTGAATAATAATTACTGTAACAATTATTGAGTAGTGTCTTCTTACGTAAGAATCAATAATTCAAAAATATTGTGCAATACCGTGTGCTACTGTGCAACCACGTGTATTACTATATTTTATCCAACGGGTAATCCAACAATGTTAACGGTAACAATTACGTCGTTATTTATAAAAACTCAAACTTGTCGTTTTCTTCATCCAATAGTTATTCTGTTATGGGGCCCATAAATGGCTGCGTCGTCGTACAAATATTCCCCAACAGTAAGAATATTCCACGACCAAATGAATATTCCCCGACAATAATGATTATTTTATAACCACTTGCTTATTTTGCAAAATTTGCACATTTCACCCATAACCAAAGCATTATATCAAATTAACTCCTTATTATTTCAAGATAATGAATAGAGGAAATTCAATTTTATTTATATAAAAAAAAATCGGGGTCTTACAGCGCATGCGGAAGGAAGATGTCGACCAGAGGAGGAGGACGGCGAAGGAAGGGTGAGGAGAGAGATAGCAATAGAGAGAGAGGGGTTGGTTCAGAGAAGGAGAAATAAAATTTGGGAACAAATGTTTGTGCCGACACAGACTGAAAGCGATAAGGTTTTAACCTTTATTTTCGATGGAATTCCGTCGACCTTAATTCCATCAGTAATACGTTATTCTCGATGGACATTCTGTCAGACTTAATTTACATTCTGCCGATATTGTGTTTGGCGCTAGCGGGAAATCTGACGCCAATGGGAGGCTACTATATCCGATAAAATTCCCTCGAGAATATTTTAGTTACGACATAAGTAATTGTGACCATATATTAGGCCGAAAATAACATAAAGTCGACGGAATGTAGTGCGTCGAAAATAATTCCGTCGAGATTATAAGCTTTTCTTGTAGTGAATACTGTAGAGCCTAGAAAACTACAAAAAAAAATTGAATTTGACCAATAGGCGTCGTTTAATAGCTTAGCATCTGCAATTTAATACTGCGGACGACACTTATTTAAAAATGACATTGTTTTCCAATTGGTCAGTCATACTTAGCGTTCTCAGTTTAATACTGTAGACGAGAGACTTTTACAAGGAGAATATTTTGCACATATATCTCATTTGCAGTATTAAACTACGGACGAAGACTCTATTAACCATTCTTCGATTTACAGATAGACAGTCACAATGTGTTGTAAGGATAATTTTAAATTGACAATGATTCAGTCCCATATATATATATATATATATATATATATATATATATATATATATGGGTTCTCATCCATAACAATCGGTTACTATAGACACTATCCCAGCAACCAACTTGTCATTCGTAAATCAATTAAATGGAAGGCTGAGATGGGAAAAAATATATTGACAACCGCAACATATACTCTAGCGACTTCTATTTTAATAAAAGTCAAATTAACTTGTTAATATGGGCCCATATTATCAGATAGAAAGATATAAATGAATTTATTTTTTTTATATACCAACCGCTACAGCTTGTAGTGGCTTGGTCTTAATATTTTTTTTATAACGTGGGCCCATTTTTGAAAAATAGAATGATAAAAAGGAAAAAAAAAAATTATATACCAACCGCTACATAACTTGTAGCGTCTTGGTCATAATTTTTTTTGTCACCCGTTGTCCCGCTTTGTTGGTAAATAGTGTTATTACTTGCCTTTTTTTATTATTAAAGACAACACTAAAGGCATAAAAAAAAAAAAAACAAGCCGCTACATCTTATAACGGTTGGTAATAGTGTTGTTACTTGCCTTTTTTATTACTAATATTAATAATATTAATTACTTTTTTATTACTAATACTAATATTAATTGTCTTTTTTGTAATATTAGTAATAATATTAGTAATTGTCTTTTAGTAATAATATTAGTAATTGACTTTTTATTACTATTACAAATATTAATTGCCTTTTTATTACTAATACTAATATTAATTGCCTTTTTAGTAATATTATTAATTGCCTTTTTTTGTATTAATGTTAGTAATTACCTTTTTTAGTATTAATATTAATTGTCTTTTTATTATTATTACTAATATTAATTGCCTTTTATTACTATTACTAATATTAATTGCTTTCTTATTAGTAATACTAATACTAATTGCCTTTTTATTACTAATACTAATATTAATTGCCTTTTTAATTCTCATTTAATTAATATTAGTATTAGTAATAAAAAAGGCAAGTAATAATACTATTACCAACCGCTACAAGATGTAGTGGCTTGTTTTTTTTTTAATACCTTTAGTGTTGTGTTTAATGTTGTCTTTAGTAATAAAAAATACAAGTAATAACACTATTACCAACCGCTACAAGATGTAGTGGCTTGGTTTTTTTTTTTAATGATTTCCGTTGTAAGAAATTGAGAGATAGAAAGATAATGTTGTAATATTAATTGCCTTTTTTTGCTTTTTTAATTCTCATTTAATTAATATTAGTATTAGTAATAAAAAGGCAAGTAATAACACTATTACCAACAAAGTGGGACAATGGATAGCAAAAAAAATTATGAACAAGTCGCTACAAGCTCTAGTGGTTGATATATAAAATAAATAAATTCCATTTTTATCATTCTATAATTTCTAAAAAATGGGCCCACGTTATAAAAAAGAAATATTAAGACCAAGCCGTTACAAGTTGTAGCGGTTGGTATATAAAAAAAATTTATTTTATATATTTCTATCTGACAATATGGGCTCACATTAGCAAGTTAATTTGACTTTTAATAAAATAGAAGCCGCTAGAGTATGTTGCGGCTGGCAATATATTTTTTTCCATTTCAGCCTTTCATTTAATTGATCTACGGCTGATAAGTAGGTTGCTGGAATAGTGTCTATAGTAACTGATTGCTATAGATGAGAACTATATATATATATATATATATATATATATATATATATGAATCATTCCTCATGTACTATTAATCATATATACAAAAAGATATTTATATGAATTTCTCACAAATATCATTAATGGTTCTATATATTATGAAAAAGCTACCCTCAACCTCCACCTCCACCTTTACACACGACCAGGAGAATGTTCAGATCTCATTAATTATTTGAAAGAAAACATGAGATTTTTCATCCTGATCGAAATGGTTTTAATTTATCATGTGGATTAGAGAGCAAGCTCCATGATCAAAACAATCTTTTTGTATATGAATATTGCGCAAGTGTAGTTAATTTAATAAGGAGTACTTAATACATTGTATCTTAAACAAGAACCTTATCATTAATTTGACATGCAAGTACAAGGGAAACATTTTATATTTATTATTATAAAGTATGAGAATTATTTCTCATGATCGAAAATGGAATATTACAATTATATTAACTACTACAAGTCAGCATATATATAAATAAAATAAAAAGTTTTTACAGCTCCCTTAAAGATCATAAAGTTGGAGAAATCTTCTGGTAGAGGCCCATGTCCATCCCATTGTAAGCAATAGGGGCATACATCCACATATCATCAGAGCTCAGTAACTACAAAACAATAATTATTGAACAAATCAGTTAATTATATGCTCCTTGTAGATTAAATAGAAGTAAATAAAGAATAATTCATTAATCAGTCATTTTGACTCAAATTACCTTTATTTGAAGCTGCAAAAACTTCACATAATGGACTGCCTCTTCAAGCATTGTGCTAATGTCAACCTTTGTTCCATTCGGGACAAGGTTTTGCAGGATTCTCAATCTCTCATTTATTCTTTCTCTTCTTTTCTGCAAGAATATTAGGAGGACATACCATTAGTAAAATAAATAAATAAATCTTAATTTGTTTGAAATAGAAGTAACTAAAGACACTTAGTTGAATTTTATACACTTAGTCCCTCCATCCAGAAAATAGAGTCCCATGCTTAAAACATAATTTATCTCCAATAACAAATATTATTTTGTAAATTTTTTACGAGAATGATTGAAGAATTATATGTTCAATAGGAAAATATCAGTAGACAAAAGTCAAAATGTCAAATGGAACTCTCATTTTCGGATGATTAGAAGGAGTATTATGATATATGGTTACTAAGTTTGCTACTTACCCTAGCATAGAGGCTTTGGTGATCAGTTGCAGCCCCTCTACTGGTTCTCGCCTTCCCGCTTGAGTTAGGAGCTGCAGATCCTTCATTTAACTCCTGAGAAGCATTGGAATCATCCTCTGAGCTGCAACTACTAGAGCTTTGTCCATTTGGACTAGCATAAGTAGACTCTTCATCATTGTTTACATTTTGAATTACCTTCTGATTCTTCTTTGGCTGTGCATTCCTCTTATTTTTAGGTGTCTGCATATATAGTAATTAAGTAATTTAATTTATTAGAAGCTACATTATCCCAATTCTATTACATTCTTGAAAACGATAAAAAGTCATCCAATTTTAACTCTAGAAACTTACATCTCTAATAACCCGAGATTTTTTATTGGGATGCTGAACTGATTCGCTTTTGGTTTTGAGATCTTTGGCAGTTTCAGGCTGCTGTGGCTCTTCAAACTTCCTCTTGATACCTAAATTAGTATTACCTGCATTTCCCAATGTGTCATTGCCAATGTCTTCATTCAAGAAGAGGACATCATGCATGACATAATCTTTACGAAAAACTTGTGCTAACGCGTTAATTTCTCCATCCATTACACAAAAATTCATGGACTCAGAAATGCCATCCATCATTGGAATAAGATTAGAATCACAAAAGTGGTGGTTTTCATGGCTTGGAGTGGGAAAACAAGCACTACTATAATTAGTACTTTCTTGAGAAAGATAATTAGGGTTAAAATTCTCATCAAAATTAGCCAAATTGGCATTGGCATTGGCTTCACTATTGGACCAAAAATTTGAAGGAGTTCCAAAACCATCCAAAAACTGCAGGGCGAAATCAATTTCTTCATCACTGGAGAACATTTTGCTCAAAGAATTCCAATCTTCATTAAGAAAAACTCCCACAGAATCCATTTCTTCCTTAGAATTGGGAAGTGTATGGATTGGAGAGAGAATTAATTGATATCAAAATGCTCTAGTGATGGAGCTAAGAGAAGCTTGTACAATTGACTTAATTGAATGAGAGTTGGAGCTAGATGTATTTATACTAATTAAAGAATGTGAGTAAAGGTTGACTTGGATTATTGTATTTCATTGTTAATACTTAATACCTAATTATTATTCTTAGTTCTCAATTTGTAAAACTCCAGGAGTCCAATGTGGGGCAAGAACAGCTCATAAGTTGACCAATTAAGTTCATGCATCTATGGTTTAAATTAACATCGCCCTTCATACCATATTAGGCTTGCTAAACCATATTATCAAATTTGTTTCTGTCAAAATTTAAATGACTTTATATCAATTTTGAATTTTATAATTTCACAAATTAACTTCAAAAAATAATATTGTATGCTACCCGGATCAAATCCCGAGTGCCAAACAAATCTGGTAAAATTATTCAAATAATTAGGCTTTAAACCACTATCTCAATAATATCTTTTTCAGTCGTTTTGTTAAAAGGTCACCATGATTCAATTATTAGTAATTTAATTCTTAAAAGATTACAACTAAAGGTACAATTATTAGTAATTTAAGAAATTACTTTATTTACAGTATTTATTCTTTTATACATGTTTAAATGTAAAAACAATAACGCGTGTAATATCAGTACTCTAATTTTAAAAGAAAGAATATTAAGAAAAGAAATTACTTAAAAGTATCACTACGAGTATAGATTGACGTTTTAATAGATAGGTTTACATGTACTAAAAACAATAACGCGTATAATTTAATTTCTTTATGTACTTTCAAATTATATTAATTATGATAATCATCATTTTCCTTCCTTCGGTAGACCATTGTGTCTAGGTACTGTCATTATCCCAATCATTGGGACATGGCTAAGCATGATTAATCAGTGGTTTAAAATGGCAAACAAAATTAGGTAGATTGAGAGTGATAGTAATGGAGAGAGAGAAAAAAAGTACTTGGGTATTGTTTGTTTGGACTCGGGAGAACGTGGGAACTATTTTTTTAGTAGTTTTTTTTCCAATTCATTATTTTATTTTGAAGGGAATTCTGCAGTGATAAATAGAATGAATCTGCAGGACGGTCTTATTTGAACGTGGAGATGAGTCTGACATTCTTTATAATACTGACATAGTAACCGGAAAGCTTGGTCCTTGTCTGCTGAGATGCCCTAATTAACCTAACAAGTGTCTCTCCTTTGAACTTACAAGTATGCATTTTCTTAAATCAATACGAGAATTATTCAGTTATTCATAGTGTGCAGCTTTGTAGTGATTAATCCACAACAATATTTTGCCCTTAAAACTTCAAACAAATCTGCCAAACTACATGTACAATGTACATGATCATATTGTAGAAGAACATATTATTTTTGACTTCTATTTTATGTGTCTAATACTCCCTCTGTTCCTTAAAATAGGTCGTTTTGGAGTTGTGCGCAAATATTATGGAAATGATTGTATAACATTAACTATAATATCTATTGTCTATATTGCATTTGTATTGGAAGAAGAGATTGTTATTTATTGGACAGAAAATAATGAGAGAACCAAAGTTACATTTAATACTTGGGGTAATACTGAAAACTAAGCAATTAATGCTTACTTGAAATTCTCAAACGACTTATATTAAGGAACAAAAATATTTTTCTAAAACGACTTATATTAAGAAACGGAGAGTAATTTAAGCATGGAGCTCAGATGAAGGGAGAGATCAGTGATGAAATTATGCTCTACATTGTGCAGAACATCAATGTTGCAGCAATAGAAACAACACTATTTTCCATGGAATGTCCATGGACCATAGCAGAATTGGTCAATCATACGACCGATGCGCATTGTGGCATATATAACGCTCGAAGTGAAGCGGATCCTAAAAGATTGAATAAAATGATACATAGACAAATAAATCCCTTATGAATTCTAATGATCATGTGGTACTGATCTATATAGAAAATAGTAACTAAAGATCAATTTATGACCACCCCATCTTACATTGTTTATTATAAGATTTTATAGTGAATGGTTAAAAATACAATTTCCTTACCGCAACACAGTGTTACACTAGGTAATATTTATTTTTTAAATCGCAGCAATAAGATTTATAAATGGATGATGCACATAAATTTGGTGGCCAAAAATTGATTCATAGCCATCATTTGTTATGAATCAGTTTCCATTCAAACAAATCTTGTTACAAAACTTATTGTAACCAACTCATCTCGCTTAGAAGGGCTCTTACAATGTATATTGAGTTAACACAATTACGTGCATATCGTACATAGAGAGAAAAATTAAATACAAATTTGAACAAAATAAAAATAAATGTTCAATTCTGGAACGATGGAAATATTTTTCCATTCGACACTGTAAGTCTACAATTAATGTAGATTATGAGATGTAATATTGCCATTTAGCCTACCTAATTAAGTGAGATCCCAAATAATATTCCTCTCAAGAATAATATCTATTAAAGCACCAATACCCAGCTGTGATATGCAGTATATATCTTGGTTTTAAGATTAATAGAGAAACCCAAAAACCCTTCATATGTCATGCAGTTAATGGATTCAGATTACTTGAACTTAGTCCATTAACTACCTATTCACACCGTAGATTCAGTCACTTCTCATGCTTCAATTCCTACGCGTCCGAAGGATACCGACTTTGAAATAATTAAAAAAAAGCATACTCCTTTTGTTCCACAAGTCTAATTTGCAAAGGAAAAAAATTAGAATTAGTCACAATAAGAGTTCGCTTTTTAATGTTAATAGGATAAAATAATATAATATCATTAAAATTGTCATCATAATTTCATTGCATATTATATTAGTAAACTAACAACTTATTATTTTAAAGCATATATGGAATAAAAATGTACCCTTAATATCACAAATTTTGCATTTTTTTTTAAATTAATGGAGGAAGTACTCTATATTCTAAAATTATAGATATATTTTCAATTGTTTAAAAGTTAGAAATACGTTTTCAAAATTTTCTTATAAAATCACATAAATTTCTTAAAATGTCATTAGTTATATACTAGGTAACTTGAGAATTATCGTTCCACCATTACTATATATTTATTAAATATCAGAGATATATTTAAAAATAAATAAATTTTTTTTCTTAATAGTAGTCATTTTAAAAAATTATATCTAATTATAATGGAGTTGAAAGATTTGTGTAAGGTAGTTCTTCAATGTTCTTTGGAGGTTGCACCGCCCATTGCACGATTTATGTGGGAAAAAATATAACTTGAAACCTAAAAATGTAGGGAATAAAATCTTAAAATTATGGACAGTAAAGAGATTGGAAACCCTAAAAAATGAGATTGTGTTGGCTTCGAAGTTATCTCACGTTTGTTTTGGCCGGCTTTGCACGACTAGCTAGGGTTGGGATTAGGGTGTTTTGGTAAGATCAAAGTGCATGCTGTCACTCTAATCTGAGTTTACACCTTTTGAGCAAAATTAACAAGAGGTCCAAAGTGACAGCTATTTTTGTCTTATCAAACTACCAACAATTCAAATTATTCTGCCTTAGCCAGCCAATAGTTGACACGTATTACTATAATATTGAACCACGAGTTCAACATTTATTAATTCATTTTACAAAAGCAAAAAAAAAATAGTAACTACTCCGTCCCTTAACATGCAGTACTCCCTCCATTCTTAAAAGATTGTCGTTTTAGAAGAAAAAATTTAGTTTAAAAAATTTATCGTTTACAATTTTCAAGAAGAATAAATTATTTACTTTTCTATATTACCTACCTACTTTCATTGTCCCAAGAAATTTCTCTCTCCTCAGATTAATAGTTTTTAACTTCCCATAAAGGGGTAGTGATGGAATTTCAAACAAATTTTACTTGGTAAATGATACTTTCTTAATCCATGTGCCAAAACCTTAAACGACAATCTTTTAGGAACGGAGGTAGTATCATTTTAGATGCTCTCTATTTTTCTTAATTATTTGTTATTTAATACTCCCTCCGTCCTAAGATAAAAGTTCTGGTGAATTTTTCACACATATTAAGAAGAGGAATAAAATGACAAAATTACCCGTAATAATATGTCATTAATCATTTCCAATATAGGTGAGAGAGTGATTTTCTAGCTTTTCAATTCAAAATATTTTCAACACATAACTAATTATACTTATTGAATATGGAGAGAGAATAAAAATAAGAAAAATATGAGATATTTAATGCTAAGGGTATAATAGAAAAATTTGTGTAAAAGTTTGGTTATTAAAAGAAAGTGGACATTTAACATGGGACTACCCAAAATAGTAATAAAGACTTTTATTCTGGGACAGTGGGAGTATAATCTAAGAGAATTAATCATAATTTTTCCAAATTTACCCCTCATTATTTCACCTAATTTTTTATGGTCTTTATTCACAATTGTTGGATGTTTTAACTATTTCTTAATTATTTGTTTTTCTTTAGTTTATAACAGGTACAATTATGTATATGTAAATGAACAGAGAAGAATTTCACAATTTTCTAATTTTTTTTAAAGCAAGTCATTGGCGACAGGGGCATTGGCGACGTACGGCTTCCCATCGACACTGACCTACAGCGACGGTTCTTTACATAATATAAATTAAGATCATTGGTGACGGTAAAAAAAGTCATTAGCGACGGTATGGTCGTTGACAATGAGTATATTAATAAATTCTTTTAGTGGCTATTGTCGACGGTTTTTGTCAAAATCGCTTCATGTCCGTTTAAGAATGACTCATCGGCGACACAAGCAAGATCAAGAATGACATCGTCGTCAATGACCTAATTCCCGATGGTGAGCGACGGGAGCCAGGGACGACGACCTGTGGGACGACGGGAGTGGCGACGGGTTCTGTAGTCACCAATGACCTCATTGTTGACGACAGGTGGGTCATTGGCAACAACAAGGCCCATCAACAATGACCTTTTTTTTTTTTTGTAGTGTTCCTTGATCCAAATATTTTGGGTTGAGGTTATTTCAATAATAAAATATTTTTTCTTTTGCTAAAATATTTTGGGTTTAGAATTCTTTATGTATTGCGATACATTTACGTCGAATTACAATTGCGAAACTTATCAATACATGAGATTGTAGAAATGACAGGAGGACTCCATTTATTAGTAGACCTGATAAAATATGGATTTAGTTGGTTATGGTTTTCACAATATGGGTTATGGATTCTTTAGGAACTAAAACCATATTATCCATTTTAAATATGGATAATATGGTTTGGACTCATATGGTTATGGTTCTAATCCAGGTCAATCCATATGGTTATGGTTTGGACCCATATGGTTTTGGTTCTAATCAAGATGTGTAATAAGTTATTACACATCTTGATCTTTAAAAAAGTTACCACATACTCCCTCCGTTCCTTAATATAAGTCGTTTTAGAGAAATATTTTTGTTCCTAAATATAAGTCGTTTGAGAATTTTAAGTAAGCATTAATTGCTTAGTTTCCAATATTACTCCAAGTAATAAATATAATTTTGGTTCTCTCACTATTTTTGCTCTATAAATGAGCAGTTCTAGGGCGGCCAGGATTTGGCGACATTGTAGCGACCGGGTTTTTTTTTTTTTTTAATCTCTCCCAAATAATTTATAAGATTTATTGGAACTGAAATTTTTACAGAATAAAGTGATTTGGATGTCATTTGGATACATGTAAAAAATATGCATGTGCAGACTGTACAGACATATTTTTTACATGTATCCAAATGACATCCAAATAACTTTATTCTGTAAAAATTCTCGTTCCAATAAATCTTATAAATTATTTGGGAGACATTAAAAAATAAAAAATAAAAAAATAAAACTCAGTCGCTACAATGTCGCCAGATCCCGGTCGGCCTAGATTTTTTCTCTATAAATAGCACTCTCTTTTTACAATACAAGGGCAACAATATAAATAATTGATAGTATATTTAATGCTTTACAATCATTTCCTTAATACTTGTGCACAACTCTAAAACGACCTATATTAAAGAACGTAAGGAGTAATTGACAATCAAAAGGTCAATGTAAACATTTATAATATATATCATTTTCTCAAAGTTTATAGGATTTCTTTGTTTCGTATAGCTTCTTTAATTACTTAATGAAGAGATGTAGAATTCAAAGATTAATATACAAAATTATTGAAAGAAAACTGGTCATTAACATATAATTACTAATATTATGGAAGTTATAGTACCAAAATTCTAGGACTAGTTTCAAACATGCTTGTTCTAATCATTAAGATGCATAATAGGCTTATCCTCCAAATTAATAAGAATACCTAGTAGGATTAATTAAGCTTATCTCATGTCTAATAATGTCTACACGTACTTAAGTCAACACTCTTGTATATATAATTGTATTTTTTATTTTTATTTTGGTATTGGAATATAATTTGTTGCCATAATACCTATAAATAGTCATGCAGATATCAAATTTAATTGCTTCTAGAACAGTAGAACTGAATTAAATCGATTCATACAAAAATCAAGAAATAAAAATAATTGCCAATAATTAAAATAACAAGAGACAGAGAGAGACCAAGGGAGTGCGGGACGCAGTCTTAGTTATGGCATAAGTTTAGTTTTTTTTGTTGTTGGTTGACTTATGTACTCCACTTTAATAGTCAAATACGGCCTAACACGTGGAGGCACGCGTCACATGATTTCAGTTGCTAGAATAAGGTGGTATTTGATAAAATTGAGTGTTAAGATCTGAATAATTTTGTATATCCGAATAATATAGAAAGATCCGTCTGTAATTACGTCTCGAATAAAAAATATTGTTTGATAATTAATTTTTTTTAAATGTTTGAATAACAATATTTTACCATTTTAACCCTTTCAACAGTTTAAGTAAAAATAACATCCAAATTAGCAAATTAAAGGAAGATAAATAACATTTAGCGTTAGGTTTGTAATATTCATGTGCGCAATCAAATTGCATAAATAAGCGGAAGCGAGTAAAAATCAGAGTTTAAAAAAATTTACAAACCATAAACCCGGATCACCCTTTATGCATAATTATTAATTTAAACGAAAAGATAAAGAATAAAATCATACCCTTGAAGATCGAGCTTCCTCAGTACAAGTTCACCTCCAATCCTTTTCGCTCAACTTGAATCCACCGGTTTGGTTCCTTCCTTTGATCAACGTTAGCCACCCAAATGTTTCGCCTTCAGAGGTGATCCACCAAGGAAGAAGAAAATTCAAGAAGAAGAAGGGTGGTTGGCTAAACCCTAGTTTTTCTATCTCTATAGAAAAGGTGTACTCTCCCAACAATTGGAATTATGTCAGTATGTTGAAAAAAGTCAACAACCCCCATCACCCATAATAAGACTCTCTTATTAATAGATGTGGGCAACCCACCTTAACAATTAAGGAATTTGGTTTTATTTAATTAATTAAATTCTTTAAATTAATTAAGCTCCCTAATCTTATTAGGGATAATTAATTAAACTCCTTTAACTAATTTTTCTTCCTAATCCAATTAGGAATAAATGAGAGTACTTATATTAAATTAATTCCTAAACTCTTTTAGAAATTAAAATAATAATAATTGTAATAATATTAATAAGACTCCTCTTATTAATTTATATTTAATATTTCTAAAATATTAAATAATAAATATTAAGCTATTTAATTTATTCTATCACCATAGATTAAATTAAATATACTTAACATATTATTACGATTATGCCATTAACTTCTTAAATAATTATTCTTCCTTTTATGGTGTGACCCTTTAGGTTCTCCATATTAAACCTAGGTTGTGAATAAATCAATTGTAATTCTAATCTTATTTAAATAAATAAATTAAACAATTAATTTATTTAAATAAATAATATTTATTCTACAATAGGGATAAGCCTCCTAGCGATCAACGACTTTCCAGATAATATAGATTCCAACATTAATCATTAAAGAACCTTTGAGTAAATAGTTACCGTATAATTCAATCCTTCCACCATACAATGTTCCAATTAAATATAAGACATGGAATTACCTGTCAAGTCTTATTTTATTTAATTATATGTATTTCGATCCTTAAATGCACAACTCAAATAATGCAAATTAGAAACTCCTTTCTAATTTCATTCGCTCGCCGCCAAGGACTCTTTGGGTTGTCATTTATCGAATCACATAGACATTTTTCTTCTTTTTTATTAGAAGTGGTAGATTCTTTATCGATCATACATTATCTCCATGCATAACTTATTATACCCAAGCATACCCTTTGATATACCCTAAGGGTCTTAAGGAATAAGTCAAAGTATAACTCATCATACACAAGATACTACTATGATGATCTCAAGTCCAAGGATTACTTCAGATTACTATCACTACAGGAATTCCTATTGACAAAAGCAAATAAAACTCCATTAGGTATTCCTTAGCGAGCCAACGTTCAAAGTGAACTTATTCTCTAATAAGCACCTACATACTTGCTTTAGTGTCTCCACACAAATGATCATAAGATCAATCATCCTCATCCAATGAGCAAAGAACGATGTATCAATCTATCCGGATTCACTAATCCCCAATTTAGTAATCCAATGATTGGGAACTATTTTAGTTTTAAGCTTTCTAAGAATTTAGATCTCATTAGAATGATCATCATCATTATTCTAAAAGCATTGCTTAAAACTATGGGTTTATCACATATTATAAAACAAAGATCATGTAGATAATTAAAAGCCTTTAATAAATTAATACTTTTTATTAATAAATGAATAAGATTGTTACAAAGTATATGCTTTATCATCAAACATGATTGGCTTGTGTGCATACTACTTTCAATCTCCCACTTGCACTAAAGCCAATCGTCATGGTATCTCATACTCTTCTTCTCTAAGTGACGATTATCCTCATTGTTGGATAAGCTTTAGTTAATGGATATGTAATGTTGTTCATGAGAGTCCACTATCTCTATAGTGATTTCCCATCTTCAATGATTCTAATAATCAAATGAAAGTGCCACAACACATGTTTAGATCCAAGATGAGACTTAGGAACTATTCCTAGTTCTCGTAATGAACTTTTAATCCAAACAATCAACTTGCAGCCTTCATTTATAGCTATATACTTTGTCTTTATCACTAAACCAACAACTCTTTTGTTGTTTGGAACCTTTCCAATTCATCGCACCAATTGCTCAAGGTAACCCTTTACCTTAAAGTGGATTTTTGTCATCTTGGTCTATCCGAAAAACTTGAGTCTGTAAAGCCCTCTAGTTTTAATTCGCACTCCACCATGTATGCTCACATCCTTAGTGCTTAGGTTAAGAACTTTAAGATGTTTTTCACTGTCTTACAGTGATCTTCTCCAGAATATGATCGATCAACATCAGGTCTCGTACATTTCATTGCATGCATGATTGTCACTCATGCGACCTCTCTTTTCAGGAGTCTGTGGGGACTATTAAGAGAGATACACTCCATAATTCATCGACATGAGATATCTTTTGGAGTTTGCCATGCTAAACGACTTTAGCATCAAATGAATATACGTTCCTTGGGTTAAGTTGAGCATCCTTTTAAATCTATCTATATAGATTTATATCCCCAATTAAGATACTCTTCCCAAACCATTCATGGAGAAATGTTTAGACAACTTTATCTTTATCGATCAGTAGATTGGTATGTATGTCATTCCTTATCCGTAATATATCAACATATAGTACTAGGAATGTCACGATGCTCCCAATCGACCCTTTTGTATACACTAGGTTCATTCTTATTTTTGATAAAATCAAACTCTTTTGATTGCCTCATCAAAACGAATGTTCCATATTTGAGAAACTTGCTTCAATCCATTTCTCTCGAAAGTGTTCACAACACTTACTTCATCGTATGTAATCTGGATCATCATCTTCTATGATGTGTACCTCATCATCATCATCCATGATGAATCCATACCTCCTAGGTATCTTTGGTACTATTCCGATTTACGATTCGGTTTCTGGGTAATGATGGAAGGTCAATCTACGTGTTCCTCTTATTCGACTTATAGTGTTTTGTGGTTCTTGAACTCTTCAAGATCTATTATCCTCCCACTAGCCCCTTTTAATGATAAACATCTTTATCTTGAAAGCGCCGTGTTTCGTAACAAACACCTTTTGCTAAGTAGGATTATAGAACATATACCCTAAACTTACTTTAGGATGTCCTACAAATCAGATTTGTCAAATCTTGTCCCAAGCTTATCCTTTGAAACCTTTTCACATAAGTTGGACAATCCCTTATCTTAACATACTTAAGATTAGGAATCCTCCCTGTCCATAACTTTTATGGAGTCTTGGGGTCGGATTTTGAGGTTACCATTTTCGTAGATATATGTACCATTTCTAGGACATTATCCCGTAGAAGGATATTGGAATGTCGGTAAAATCATTATGGATCACACCATGTTCAAATAGGTACGATTTTTCCTTTCGGATACATCAATCAATTATCACAGTATCGGGATGTGTCCATTATGAGAAAACCATTTGAGATGATCTAGAAACTTATTGCACAAGTATTTATTCCTCGATCTAATCAAAGAATCTTAATATTTTTTAATTTGTTTCACTCTTCAATTCTTTGAACCTTTCAAATAATTCACAATTGTATTTCAAAGCAAATACACACATTCAACTCTTTGAATGATCATCTCCTTTTCTTATACTAATTTGTTCAATATGCAAAATTATTTTCATGTAAGTCAAGTATACAAAATTTATTAAGTAATCTTTCGATTCTATACTGAAACATTATTATTATAAATAGAACAACAATTGTTCTTAATTATAATACTAAAGATTTCATTGTCCAACAATAAAATAGAAATAATGTTTTCAACGAGAACTAAAAATACAATTACAACTTATCGACTTAATAGATTTGCTCAGTAGCAAAGGTTAAACTATAAGTTTCTATGGCTAATGTTGCAACCTTTGCTACATTTCCGCACATAGGATTACTTATATTTGTTTAACTTTCTACTTCTGTTTGGTCCCTTCATAAATCTATATTTATGATAACCAAAGTCGGTATCCAATACCCAAGTAGAACCTTGACTTAAAGAAAATTTATTTCAATCATGAACAAATTTGTATTTATAAATAGAAACTTCACTAAGTTTCTTTGGTTAGCCTCTCGCAAGATGCTTCTCGTAGTTTCTTTCTAGTGTCCAGGCTTATTGCAGTGGAAGCAAACTCATTTGCTATCCGTATCAGTTTTGCTCTTATTATCCTTTGTTTATGCCTTTCTATTTACCTTCTTTGAATGTTCTTCTTTTCAGAAGATCCTTTGGCCCCTACCAGTAAGACTTGATCTTTCTTGGTTGGAAAGTGACTCTCAACATTTTTCAATATGTTAAGCAAATCAGCGAGGCTGATATCTAGCTTGTTTATATGAAAAATTTACAACAATTGTGAAAAGAGTCCGGGAGTGAGTGCAAGATCCAATCTTGGCTCAACTCTCCATCCATGACAAAACCAGTTGTCTTAATTGATCAATCAAATTGATAATGTTAAGAACTTTTTGTCTGTACTATAGTGCCATTGGCCATTCTAGATCGGAAGAGCTCCTTAGATATCAGATATCTATCAGTCCTACTTTCCTCACCATCAACTACTTGATGTGCAGGAATATAGTAAGAGCATCCATAGTTTCATGCTAACGCTGAAGCTCGTTACTCATGGATGCGAGCATGATGCATTGAGCCAACTGTGCATCATCTTGTCACTTTCTAAAAGTAGCAATCTCTTCCTCGAGGCATTATCTCGCAACCATTTGGATAGGATATTAAGGACATAAGATAGCTTTTCAACTATGAGAACTATTCTCAAATTCCTTAACCAATCCATTTAATCTTGATTACGATTAATTTAGCATCTAATATGCTTCGCAGATGATAGTAATTTTAGACATTGTAAAATTTCGTAAATGAATTTGTAATTAACAATATTTTAACATACATTCTTTTATTAATTACCAAAATAAATTAGGTCTTGTTTTAAATTGGTATCTCCCACTATTTTCTTCAAACTATATTACCTCACTTATATAGTTCTAAGCAAAATCTAATTAAAGATTTGCTAGTGAGAATAAGGATCCCATTTCAAATGTATATAGCCTTGTGGTGACACAACAAACTATATATAAATAAATAGGTAGACAACTTTTGTCAATTACATCAACTATGCAACTCCTTTTATTTTGCCTCTTAGATTATTTTGATCAAGTGGTGGCACATCCGAATCAAAATTATCCAAGTTAAGTCCGACTCTAGCACTCCATATATTCAAAAAGAAAAATATCATCCTTGTGGTGACACAACAAAACAATATTGTTCAATTTTCTTTATAAGCATCAAATGTGATAAATTAACATCTTAAATACTTAATACTTGCCTTGTGGTGACACAACAAACTCATATTAAATATTTAATACTCTATTAATTTTATCATGCTAGAAAGGCTTAATTCGATATTCCAAATATCTTTGAACGCTTAGGACTTAATATAAAAAATTGAGGGGTTTGTTATTAATTTGTCTCATCTTGCTTTAATAGCATTTACACATATATATATATAAAATACGCGTCATATTAATGAACATGCGAAGCATGTTTGCATAATATATAATATATATATAGTATAAACATGCACATATAGAATACTATATTCTACCCGGATTGATTATGGACTTTTATTCTAGTTTGGTTCACTAGAGTCACCAAGTGAACCAAAAGGTCAAACCCTAGGGGTGCAAGAAATAATATTTAAATATAACAAATACATTTAAACCCGGGCTCCATTACAAACGGGTCTTCAAGCGCTCCTTGCTCCTTGATCTCCAATTTTTCAAAATTAATTCTAACTATTCCTATTACAAAACTATTTAAAATAAATAGAAACCTTGATCGTGCAATCGAGGGGAAGTACATAGGAGGGAATAGAATTTACATTAAGAAAAATTAGAGAAGACGAGGTACTGAGACCCCATTTAATAAAACCCATACATTCATGCATCCAACTAAAATAAAATCCAATCGCATTGGTCAATAATTCATAATCAATTCCCATTTATTATCATACACATCACCATACGCATCAATAAATAACATTCATCTTATGAATAATAAACATTTAATATATATATTGATATCATTTAATGGGCAAATTTATTTAGTATAAAATCTAATTTTGAATTAAAATAAACTCCTTTATTTTAATCCAAATTTAAATCAAAATAAAACTATTTTATTTTAATTTATCCAATTTTGAATGAAATAAACTATTTTATTTTAATCAAAATCTTTAATCAAAATAAACTCCTTTATTTTAATTAATTATGGAATCCAATTCCATGTAAAAAAAATCTTTAATTAAAATAAACTCTTTTATTTTAATTAATTATGGAATCCAATTCCATGTAATAAAAAAAAAATTATTAAAGGAAACACGGATTATCTTTCCTATTCACAAATAAACTCCTTTATTTTGAATAATATGAAATCTTATTTCATATTTAAATAAACTCCTTTATTTAAGGAAATTAGGATTCTCTTTCTTATTCACAAATAAACACTTTTATTTTGAATAATATGAAATCTTATTTCATATCTAAATAAACTCCTTTATTTAAGGAAATTAGGCAATCCAATTTCAACTCCAATTAGTTATCATGGAATCAAATTCCAACTCTAATTAGTTAGCATGAAATTTAATTTTAAAATTAAAATAAACTTTTTATTTTAATTATAAATTATTAAGATTAAAATAAAACTTTATATTTTAATATTAAAATAAACCTTTTATTTTAAAATTAAAATAAACTTTTATTTTAATTATATAATAATTAAGAATATATATATATATATATATATATATATTCGTAATATATTATATATATATATAACTATTATATATATATATATAAAATAATGTATATATATATATATATCAAATATATATATAATACGTTAATTATTAATTTATATACATATATATATATATATATAAAATATATATATAATACAATAATTTTGATTGCCTTGATATGCGTGCATTGCATCAAAAAATCCCTTAAATCACGTTGTTGCCTTTTTCCAAATTCTTTGGAAGTTTTTTTTTTTTTTTTTTTCGTGCTGCTGGGTGATACCAGGTGGCCTTGAATTCCGTGCCCTCCATCAAAAAAAATAATGTCGCTTTCAATTCTTAGGATGATCGCTATACATGGCCTATTTACTGCCGAATTCCACTTTAATTTCCGTCTTTCATCGTATTACGAATTCGGTTTTTTTTTTTTTTTTTTTTATTATAAATTTTATACAATAAAATTATGCCCAATTAAATTGTTCTAAACACATATCAACATACATATCAAATCGAACAATTAATAATTGATAAAGGTTTGGGCTCGATGCCACCGTAGTTTGTAATATTCATGTATGCAATCAAATTGCATAAATAAAATAAGCGCAGTAAAAATCGAGTTTTAAAAAATTTACAAACCATAAACCCGGATCACCCTTTATGCATAATTATTAATTTAAACGAAAAGATAAAGAATAAAATCATACCCTCGAAGATCGAGCTTCCTCGTGCAAGTTCACCTCCTATCCTTTTCGCTCAACTTGAATCCACCGGTTTGGTTCCTTCCTTTCGATCAACGTTAGCCACCCAAATGTTTGGCCTCAGAGGTGATCCACCAAGGAAGAAGAAAATTCAAGAAGAAGGGGTGGTTGGCTAAACCCTAGTTTTTCTATCTCTATAGAAAAGGTGTACTCTCCCAACAATTGGAATTATGTCGTATGTTGAAAAAGTCAACAACCCCCATCACCCATAATAAGACTCCTCTTATTAATAGATGTGGGCAACCCACCTTAACAATTAAGGAATTTGGTTTTATTTAATTAATTAAATTCTTTAAATTAATTAAGCTCCCTAATCTTATTAGGGATAATTAATTAAACTCCTTTAACTAATTTTTCTTCCTAATCCAATTAGGAATAAATGAGAGTACTTATATTAAATTAATTCCTAAACTCTTTTAGAAATTAAAATAATAATAATTGTAATAATATTAATAAGACTCCTCTTATTAATTTATATTTAATATTTCTAAAATATTAAATAATAATATTAAGCTATTTAATTTATTCTATCACCATAGATTAAATTAAATATATATAACATATTATTACGATTATGCCATTAACTTCTTAAATAATTATTCTTCCTTTTATGGTGTGACCCTTTAGGTTCTCCATATTAAACGGTTGTGAATAAATCAATTAGAACAATTCTAATCTTATTTAAATAAATAAATTAAACAATTAATTTATTTAAATAAATAATATTTATTCTACAATAGGGATAAGCCTCCCTAAATGATCAACGACTTTCCGGATAATATAGATTCCAACATTAATCATTAAAGAACCTTTGAGTAAATAGTTATCAGACAATTCAATCCTTCCACCATACAATGTCCCAATTAAATATAAGACATGGAATTATCGTCAAGTCTTATTTTATTTAATTATATGTATTTCGATCCTTAAATGCATTAACTCCAAATAATGCAAATTAGAAACTCCTTTCTAATTTCATTCTCGCTTGCCAAGGACTATCTGGGTTGTCATTTATCGAATCACATAGACATTTCTCTTCTTTATTAGAAGTGGTAGATTCTTTATTGATCATACATTATCTCCATGTACAACTTATTATACCCAAGCATACCCTTTGATATACCCTAAGGGTCTTAAGGAATAAGTCAAAGTATAACTCATCATACACAAGATACTATGATGATCTCAAGTCCAAGGATTACTTCAGACTACTATCACTACAGTGAATTCCTATCGACAGCAAATAAAACTCCATTAGGTATTCCTTAGCGAGAGCCAACGCTCAAATGAACTTATTCTCTAATAAGCACCTACATACTTGTTTTTAGTGTCTCCACACAAATGATCATGAGATCAATCATCCTCATCCAATGAAAGCAAAGAACGTATGTACCAATCTATCCAGATTCACTAATCCCCAATTTAGTAATCCAATGATTGGGAACTATTTTAGTTTTAAGCTTTCTAAGAATTTAGATCTCATTAGAATGATCATCATCATTATTCTAAAAGCATTGCTTAAAACTATGGGTTTATCACATATTATAAAACAGCATCATGTAGATAATTAAAAGCCTTTAATAAATTAATACTTTTTATTAATAAATGAATAAGATTGTTACAAAGTATATGCTTTATCATCAAACATGATTGGCTTGTGTGCATACTACTTTCATTTAGGTGATCAAATTAGCTTTCAATTCATACCAACATGGGTACTTCAACAAAATCAGCAATTGATTTCTTTTTAAGAAATTAGGTATGGTGAATAGTGAAGGGCCAATCATCCTGAAACGCAATCCTTTCCGTAGAAACCTACAGTAGAGAAATCGACATTAGGGCTTATGCTAATAGAGGAGTGAGAGAGTAAAGAGTAATTCATTGATTCTGTCATCGCAGAGTAATTCATTTTTAGCAACAATTTTTGGCTTCACAGAGTCTGTTGCTTCTCCTACTCTCTCTCTCTCTGTCTCATTGTTAAACTTATAACCGCAACCAAGCGTTCGATTAGGAAATTACTATCAACCATTGAACATAAGACATACATGTAATAAAATAAAAGTCAATCCCCAGTCGACTTGCTCCACTATGTAATCTCCGAAGATGACGAGCTCGGAATCGGTGAGATTATGAGGGTTTGAGACTCCATTTTTGTCAAACAGGAGGGCCAAAGAGGGACAAGAGATGGGGATAAAAGAGGAATTTTGTAATATTGTTGAGGTTATTTTTGTCTAAAAAAATATAATTTCGCTCAGATGTGGCTCTGAATGGTTTAACGTTATTGTTTGAATCTTACCGATTAAGAGGCATAAATTTTTTTACCAAACAAATTGTGCCTCTGACCGAATTAGAGACATGCCTATTAAGAGCCTTTAAGATTCAAACAAACACCACCTAAGTGTGTTCTAGCCTTCTAGGCAAGCAGGTCAGTGGCTTGTCACGTGATTAAATCATTTAATTTGACGTGGCAGAAGTTAAGGTTTGATTACTGTACATGACAGTTGGTCCCCAGAGTAAGCTACGAAGGACATGCCTGCACTCTATCTATTCTGAAACTATATATACACATACATAAATATAATTGATTATAAAAATAAAACTGGTTTTTATTTTTAAATTATAAATTAATATAAAATTTATAACATATCATTACTTGTATATTAAATAAATTATATACAATTATGTTATCTCTATTATATTTTAAACAAATAAAATTATGTATAAACTTCTTGAATAAGTCATCATTTTTAAAGATGTAATCTTTTTCGTCCCAAAAAGACTAACAAAGTATAATTTGTATATATATTAAGAAAAATAAAATAGAAGAAAGATAGTAAAAAGTTTTAAATTTATTTTTAGTGACCCCATAAAATTATTTAAAGTGATGAGTATTTTTTATTTTTTATTTTTATTTTTATAGACCCTATCAAATGACATATTTATCGTTTATTTTATATATTTTATTTTATCCTTTTAAGACAATAAAATCTATACCTTTAGTTATACTTTTGAGGACTAACGGAGTATCTTTAATTTTAAAATATAAAAAGTACTACTATTGTAACTTGTAAGTACTTAGCAAATTGGTTGTTATGTTTTTCTTATTTTTTTTTAAAAATAAAATCTTTGATAGAAGTCAAAGGTAATAATATTAAATTTCAGTTTAATATAGCAAAACAAAAATTGAAACTCCAGAGGCAGGCAAGCAGGCCGGCCACTTGTCTCGTATCTTCTCAACGACTTGATTTCAAGGAGTAGTTTGAGAATTCAAAACGACCATAATCATAATAAATGGACCTCAATTTGCTTTTGCTTGTGCCTATATGTTATGGGCAACTGAAACATCATGCAGAATACAACTCCATCCTTTTTTTAATATAGGTCGTTTTAGACATGTGCACAAAAATTAAGAAAATAATTGAAAAACATTAATTATACTATCAATTATCTTTAATACCATTTACAGTAAAAACCCTATTTAAAAATACTCTATATAAGAATAACCTCTATAATATTATAAAATAATTTGGTCCCAATTTGGGCCAGTTAAAAATAGAATAACCTCTAAATTATAATATGTTATATACTTTTTAAGTTAAAAGTATTAAAAAACTATACATCTATATAGTAATAATTTCATATATATATATATATATATATATAATAGAAAGATAATATTAATTTTAAAAGACTATATTTTCTATAAAAAAAAAACTACATTTCTTATAGAACTACATTTCCTATAAAAGACTACATTTTCCTAGTTTGAAAATCTAAATAATTTATGTTTTCTTTAATTTTTGTTATAAAATCTATATTTTTGTTAAAGTGAATATTTTTGGGTGTTCGGAAAATATTTTGTACCAATACCTCTATTTAGTAATAACCTCTCAATTAGAATACAAATAGTTTGATCTCAAGTCTATTCCTAAATAGAGGTTTTATTGTACCTCACTTATTTCATACTCTCTCCAATAACATATTAACAATTTCCTATAATTTTACTCCTAAAAAATCTCAATAGTCTCATTTACTTTTATTTTCTTTTTCTTTCTCTTTTTCTCTCCCCACAAAACACTTTAATTATCAAAATTTTAAAGAAAAAAGATGAAAGAATTTTGTTGGGAGGACAGAGAAGCTTAAGAGTAGAGGAGATCATAAATATGGATCAAAAAATTAGGTGGAGTAATAAGGGGCAATTTGGAAAAAATAATGATCAATTCTCTTAGATAATCACAAACGACAAATAATTAAAAATAACAAAAAAATAATAATTCTAAAACGACTTACATATAGGAATGGAGGGAGTAGAGTGATAATTAAAAGATTGCCAACCATAATAATCCAAGGTCGTTCACAACCATAATGTGTGTGTGTGACTTTGTCAAAAAAAAAAATAGAGTCAGTCATTGAAATTTTCTAGAGTTTGTAAAAGTTTTGAATTATTTTTTTAATGTTTCAATTACTTACATGATATTACTAATTATTCATGTGACAATAGCATCTGTTGAAAGAAATTTTTCAAAGTTGAAATTGTTAAAAAATTACTTGCGGTCGACTATGACACAAGAGAGGTTAAATTGGTTCATAACCATGCACATCGAGAAGGATATGTTGGGCAAACTTGATTTTGAACATTTGATTGAACATTTTGCCTCTAGGAATACTAGAAGTATCTTTCAATGAATGTATTCTCATATATTTTGTTGTAGTCGAACATCTCATATATTTTGTTGTAGTCAAAGTTCTCATATATTTTGTTGTAGTCAAATTAGTATGTTTTAAGCTCCGGAAAGATTTTTTTTTATACAACTTGTATTTTTTATTTATTTATTTTTACTTTTTTTTCGAAAAGGATTTCGTTTTTATTTTTCGATGTGGACCACCAAAATCTCAGGAACGACCCTACGTAACATGACACCATAACATTCCCTCTTGAGGGGGGGGAATAATATTATATACTCCTTCCGTTCCTTAATATATGTTGTTTTATAGTATTTTATTTTTTCTTAATTATTTGTCGTTTTACATAGTCTAGGAGAATTAACAACAATCTTTTCAAAATTACTCTTCATGGGAAAATATTACAGATAAGAGAGAGTACGAGACAAGTATGATAATTATGAAAATTTAAGGGTATTATTAAAGTTGTAAAATGAACCAAACAGTTCGGGCTCGATTCGTACTCGCTCGACTAAAAGTTCAATTCGAGCTCGACTCGAAATATAAATGATTCAAATATGAAAAAATTTTAAAATTCGATAAAGTACTTGAATCTCTTCAAATTATAATTTTCTATTGATACTCGAATCATATTTGCTTGAAAAAGCTTAAACTGTTGAAGATCGATTTGAGATCGTGTTCAACTCGATAGCTAAACGAGGCTCAATCAAACCTTATTTTATACTCGATAAATTTTGTGAACTAAATTTGGACAATTCAATACTCGGGTCAACTCGGTTCATTTGCACCCCTAGGTAGTATAGACATTTGATATTATATTATGATTTTATTTTTCCCTAATTATTTGTCATTTTATATAATCTATGAGAATTAAGTACAATCTTTCCAAAATTACTTCTCATGAAAAAATGTTGTAAGACCCCAACTTTTTATGAATAAAGATTTAATTTCTCTAAATATTATTTTGAATAATAAGGTGTGGATTTGATATAATGTTATAGTTGTGGGTAATATTTACAAATTTTACAAAGTAACCAAGTTGTCATAAAATATTCGTTTGGTCGAAGAATATTCATATGACGGCACAATCATTAGTGGACCCCACAACGAAATTACTGTCAGAGTTAGAAAATAACAGAAATAACTTTTTATAAAAAATAACTAAAAGCTTTTAATTGTTAAATATTGAAATACCGGTGATAAAAAGTACAAATAATACCCGTGGTTGCATAGTAACATTACCAGATTGCATAATATCTTTGATTATTGATGCTTCCGTGAGAAGTCATTCAGTTTTATTTAATTATTGCTACAATAATTGCTACATAGTATCTCATATTATTGATTCAATTATTGTCACAATATTTTATATTATTAAATCAATAATTGAGATGACAAAGTTATTCATATTATATATTATTTTCATTATTGACGATGTCTAAAAAATTCTGTCGAGGAAAGGGGTTTGGTCACCTAATTACGCGACAATAAGGAGAAGTCCTTATCGGAAAGCCCCATCTTTCCTGGGAATGATCTGGTTGTTAATATTGCGAGTTATAATATTAATGATGAATAAATGTTATTAAAAATGTGTTTAGTTAAGCCAAGTGAATTGAGATAAATAGAGAGATTTTTTATGAAGTATTTGTTGTAAATTTGACTTATTACATGGACCTCCACTTACTCATTTTTCTAAATCGGTAAAAAATTATCTCAGTTTTATTTTATTACCCATGTATATGTATATATATATATATGAATGATCAAGAACACTCCCCTTATCTAGTATTCTTTCTTAAATAACACTCCTTTTTTAAAACTACGTCGTTTTGGAGACACTTAAAAGAGGGTGGTCTCTCTTTCTTTCATTTTATTTACAAAAATGTCACTCGCGACTCCACTTATTTTTTAAAAGAGTCTCCAAAACGACGTAGTTTTAATAAAGGAGTGTTATTTAATGAGGAGTGCTAGATAAGGGAATGCTCTTGATCCTTCATATATATATATATATATATATATATATATATATATATATATATATATATATATCCCTCGATCTTAAGTTTCACTCATTATCTAACATACATTGCTCACCCCTTTAGCGATGGATCGGGCGACGATTCGGTCTGTCGCTATATATTGAATCGTTGTCTTAGCTTTTAGCGACAGATAACATATAGCGATGAACCGAACCTATAGCGACGGACCGAAGCGTCTCCCGGTCCATCACTAAAAGAGTGTGAACAAGGTATGTTAGATAAAGGGTGAGTTTAAGATCCGAACTATATATATATATATATATATATATATATATATATATATATATAACGTGTGGGGAGGTGTTATATATATATATATTATATAAGTTTTGTTTTTTATATAAAATAGAATATATTATATTTTATTATATGCATAGTATTGCATAGTGTTACATAGTACTGCATAGTGTTTGCATAGTGCTGCATAGTAAAATTAATTTTTTTTTTCAGTTTTCTCACGTGAATTCGTGCCCGTGATTCCTACTGTTGGTCCGTGATTTTCTAATTCAAATAGTATCCTACCATTCTCTTATAAATAGGTTGCTCAGTTTAGAAATAAAAATCACACCAGAATCAGAGAATTCTTCTTCTATAATATTGAGCGTATTTATTTAGAGTTTAAGGAAGCTTTTGAGTGTAGAAAATAGTGAAATTTTCCTTCAAGTATCTCCGCTATACCATTCAGAATTACTCTTTTTTTTTAAGGTAAGGTGTATTATTTATTTCATATTCAGAAGAGATATTATTTTTCGTATTCTTATGAATATTATTTTTTTCAATATTCGTAAAAAATATTATTTTCGTTCAATATTCGTAAGGGATATTGTCTTCGTATAATATTCGTAAGGAATATTATTTTCGTTCGATATTCGTAAGGGATATTATTTTTGTTCAATATTCGTAAGAAATAATATTTTCTTCCATACTCTTTAGTATGTAAGTAATATTATTTCATTTCATATTCCTAATTCTACATTTATGTTGATAAGTATTGCTTCTATACTCCTTGAAATTAGTAGAATATCCTTGAAATTTGCGCTTCATCTAGTATCGTTCCACTAAAATATTTTTCTAAACATTCTTGTTAAATTTTAAGTTTTTCATGCCAGAGTACTATTCATGGGTACTATTCATACATACGATACTTTTCATACGTACGGTACTATTCATACATACGGTACTATTCACGGAGTACTATTCATGGAGTACTATTCACGAAGTACTATTCATGGAGTACTATTCACGACGAAAAATTGATTCTTTTCTGTCCAATATTATTTTTACTCCACAAAGCAGTTATCATGTTGACAATTTGGACATTTTTAAACTCTGGATAAATTAAAAATCTTTAATATTTATCCTTGATTTCGGTTGATTGATGCTTATATCATTGTCATCATTCTCATACTTATATTGTGATGAAGTCATCTTTGGCCCATAGTGCATAGATGAACTGTTGATTGGTATGATTATGACCAAGAATTATGTATCGGTATAATCATGACATCTAATATTACAAATGATGTGGTAAAAGTCCCCATTGGCTCGTACTACATTGATGGACAATTATTTGGTATGATCATGACCATGGGTTCTCTTCGGCCAAGGGTGAAAAGATGAATTATTGTTTGGCATGATCATGACCACTGATGATACTAACGAATATCCTTGGCCCGTAGTGCATGGATAATTCGTGGATGTGATACTAACGAATATCTTTGGCCCGTAGTGCATGGATAATTCGGTGATGTGGATTATTTATTGAAATGTGTTTCAGAGATAAAATATTGGTGATGAACTTTTAAATCATAGAAGATAGTAGATATCATGCTCTACATGACTCTTCTAATGGATTGTTTATTCCGCTGTAGTTAAACTTGTTGTCTATTATATTCTATCAGTTTAACATTATTGAAGGATACCGATAATTTATTTTGCATTATCATAGTCATAATATTCTTTACTGGGCTAGTTGAGCTCACCCTTTGCTTTCATTGTTCTCTTCAAGAAATGAGAATATAGCTGGGCCTAGTCGGGGAATGGAGTGACGGTTCAGATGGTTGCTTTAGTAGTCTACACTATTATATGAAATAGTATAATAATAATTGTAATGATGATTTTATTTGAGTTTGGATATTGTCTAGGAGACTATATTCGTGTTAAAACTCTTAGCTACGTTTTTATCGTATTGTATAAATGAAGTTGTATTTAAATTTTATAATATGTATTTGATGACTCAGAATGGGTGATGTATACCTATTTTGGGGGTGTCATAGAATATATATATATATATATATATATATATATATATTATATAACTTTTGTTTTTTTTATATAAAATAGAATATATTATATTTTATTATATGCATAATACTGCATAGTGTTACATAGTATTTGCATAGTGCTGCATAGTAAAATCAATTTTTTTTTCAATTTTTGCCCATGAATTCGCGCCCGTGATTCCTACTATTGATCCGTGAATTTCTAATTCAAATAGTATCCTGCCATTCTCCTATAAATAGGATGCTCAGTTTAGAAATGAAAATCACACTAGAATCAAAAAAATTCTTATTCTATAATATTGAGCGTATTTCTTTAGAGTTTAAGGAAGCTTTGAGTGTAGAAAATAATGAAATTTTTCTTCAAGAATATCCCTGCTATACCAGTCGGAATTACTCTCTTTTTTAAGGTAAGGGGTATTATTTATTTCATATTCAGAAGAGATATTATTTTTCATATTCGTATGAATATTATTTTCGTTTAATATTCATAAGAAATATTATTTTCGTTTAATATTCGTAAGGGATATTGTCTTCGTTTAATATTCATAAGGAATATTATTTTCGTTCAATATTCGAAAGGGATATTATTTTTGTTCAATATTCGTAAGAAATAATATTTTCTTCCATACTCTGTAGTATGTAAGTAATATTATTTCGTTTCATATTCCTAATTCTACACTTATGTTGATAAGTATTGCTTCTATACTCCTTGAAATTAGTAGAATATCCTCAAAATTTGAGCTTCATCTAGTATCGTTCCACTAAAATATTTTTCTGAATATTCTTGTTAAATTTTAAGTTTTTCATGCCAGAGTACTATTCATGGGTACTATTCATACATATGGAACTATTCATACGTACGGTACTATTCATATGTATGGTACTATTCATATATACGGTACTATTCACGAAGTACTATTCACGGGATACTATTCATGAAATACTATTCACAGGGTACTATTCACGACAAAAAAATGATTCTTTTATGTCTAAATTATTTTTGATACGTGAATATTATTCTTAATTTTTACTCCAACAAAGTATTTATCATGTTGACAATTATGATATTTTTAAACTATGGATAAATTAAAAATCTTTAATATTTATCCTTGATTTCGGTTGATTAATACTTATATCATTGTCATCATCCTCATATTTATATTTTGATGAAGTTATCTTTGGCTCGTAGTGCATAGATGGACTGTTGATTGGTATGATTATGACCATGAATTATGTATCGCTATAATCATGACCTGTAATATTACAAATGATTGGGTAAATGTCCTCATTAGCCCGTAGTGTATTGATGGACAGTTATTTGGTATGATCATGACCATGGGTTCTCTTCAGCCAAGGGTGCAAAGATGAATTGTTGTTTGGCATGATCATGACCATTGATGATACTAACGAATATCCTTGGCCCGTAGTGCATGGATAATTCGTGGATGTGATACTAACGAATATCATTGGCCCGTAGTGCATGGATAATTCGGTGATGTGGATTATTTATTGAAATGTGTTTTAGAGATAAAATATTGATGATGAACTTTTAAATCATAGAAGATAGTAGATATCATGCTCTAGTTGATTCTTCTAATGAATTATTTATTCCGTTGCAGTTAAACTTGTTGTCTATTGTATTCTATCAGTTTAACATTGTTGAAGGCTAACGATAATTTATTCTGCATTATCTTAGTCATAATATTCTTTATTGGGCTAGTTGAGCTCACCCTTTGCTTTCATTGTTCTCTTCAAGAAATGAGAATATAACTGAGACTAGTCGGGAAATTGAGTGATGTTCCAAGATAGTGACTATAGTAGTCCTCACTATTCTATAAAATACTGTGATAATAATTGTAATGAGGACTCAATTTGAGTTTGGATATTATCTATAAGACAATATTCGTGTTAAAACTCCCAGCTACATTTTGTCGTATTGTATAAATGAAGTTTGTATTTAAGTTCTGTACCATGTATTTGGCGACTCAGAATGGGTGATGTATACTTATTTTGAGGGCGTTACAAATGTTACATATGTGAGTGTGAAAAAATTAAAGTATGATAATTATGAGAATTTAAGAGTATTATAAACAATTGATTTTATATTTAATGTTATACAATATATATATATATATATATATATATATATATATATATATAACCCGACTCTCTTCAACGAACTGGAGGGAGAGAACTAAGAGCGAATCGGCTATAGCGACGATTTTTTTCGACGTTATAACATAAAAGACCGGCTTTCTATGCTATAGCGACGGAAAAAACCGTCGCTATATATAGCCGATTCGTTCTTAAATCGCTCCTTTCAATTCGCTGGGGAAGCGGACTATATATATATATATATATATATATTTGCTATGGATGAAAAATAGATAAATAACATTATAACCATCAATTGCAATAATTAAGGACGGAGATTAAAAAAGAAAACACGCCATCCGCTACTTGGTCTAGCGGACTCTCTAAAATAATAAGCCACTTCCGCTGGACCAAGTAGCGGATGAGAGGATAAGGGAGCCAGCCAACAGTGAGGGAGCCAGCCAAGCAACAATGTAAGTGACTTTTTTTTTTTTTGGTTTTAAGAAGCTTAATGTAAGTGAATACGTATACTATGTAATACTCTCTCCTTTTAAAAATGTCAATTTTCAAAAGAAAAATTCATTTTCAAACATATCCACATTATATTAGTGACAATATGATATGATAGTACTCAATTTACCATAGACATAAATAATTTTGTATTAGAATAATAGCACAGTATCTTATTCTTACACTTTTGTTTATGTAACTTGACGTAGAGTAGTAATGACAATTTACTTCAACCTACCATCATTAATATGAACTTCCTACACACAAATTAAACCTGAGATTTGCACTCAATTTTTGACATCTTTGTTGTCGGAAGTTGCAGATGGTGGGGATTGACTAGTGCAAAATTACTGATTTTTATTTTATTTTTAAAATAATACTTGATCTTAAATAATGTTAAATCATCAAGTGGGGATAATTTGAGTTTTTTGAATTCTTAATATTTATCAATGTAAGATAAATTTAGTCATTTACGAGAGATCTATTTTATTAAAGGAATTCTTAATATTTTATTTAGTCATTTATAAGGAATTCTTTCTTGAAGTTGTGTAATTCTTTTATTTTAATATTAACTTCATTTATCTTCTTTTATTTTCTCACCTATGTAGTACTCTTATCCAAATACTTTTAATTTTTTTTTTTTTAATTGCACACATATAGTGCTCGCCATAGTTATGAATAATATTACGTATAATAAAAGATTGAACACGTAGAGAGTACAACTCATATATTACATACTAATAAAAATATGTAAAATGTCTAATGGCATGTTCTATTCTTATTTTTCTCTTTTTTAGTGTTTTTATGTATAATTTATATCCATATCGTTACTCTAGTTATTTAACTTGAAGAATCTGTTATTCGAAGGCAAAAATGCAAAAGTATAGATATATTTTCTTTATTTGGCATAAATTTTCTAATACAACATTATTTATGTCTATGGTAAATTGAGTACTATCATGTCATATTGTCACTAATATAATGTGAATTATGTTTGAAAGTGAATTTTCTTTTTGAAAATTGACATTTTTAAAAGGAGATAGTATTACATAGTGTACGTATTCACTTACATTAAGCTTCTAAAAACAAGTCCCTTACATTGTTGCTTGGCTGGCTCACTTACATTGTTGCTTGGCTGGCTCCCTCACTGTTGGCTGGCTCCCTTATCCGCTCATCCGCTATTTGGTTTAACGGATGTGGCTTATTATTTTAGAGAGTCCGTTAGACCAAGTAACGGAAGACGTATTTATTTTTTTTAATCTTCGCCCTTGATTATTGTTAATTATTGCAATAGATGATTATGATGTTATTTGTCCATTTTTTATCCATAAAGAAATATGCATGATGGATTTTCTATATATATATATATATATATATATATATATATATATATATATATATATATATATTTCATCGCTTTTTTCATTTTTCAGTTAGTATTTTTATAAAAGATATTTCATCGCTTTTTCTCATTCCGAAATAATAATTCCGTTGTAGGGTCCAATTAATGATTGTCTTAAAGTCATTTAATATTTCCTGTTAAAACTAATATTAAACCAATCGAATATTTTATAATAACTTGCATACTTTGTAAAATTTATAAATATTACCCACAATTATAACATTATATCAAATTCACACTATAATACTTAAAAAAATATTTTGAGAAAATTAATCTTTATTCACAAAATTTGGGGTCTTACATCTATGCTATAGCGATGAAAAAAACCATCGCTATATATAGCCGATTCGTTCTTAAATCGCTTCTTCCAATTCGCCGAAAGAAGCGGACTATATATATATATATATATATATATATATATATATATATAGTAAAAATAAAAGATACGTAGTGTAACTTTTAAAGTTATACTGCCTACGATCGTAGAATAGTCGCATCGTAGAAGTGAATTTAGAAATCATGGAGTGATTATTTCTGCGATCATAGAATGAAATCACTTATACGATCGTAGAATAAAGTATAACTTTAAAAGTTACTGGCAGCACTCTATATATATATATATATATATATATATATATATATATATATATATATATATATATGCAGAAGTCCAAGTATTGTTGTGTATTTATAAATAATTGTTATATGACTTACTTTATGACATTATTTGGAGATAATATATGTTTTTTGTATTATTTGTTTACTAGGAAGCACAGTTTAATGATATAGCCTGGAAAAGAATGCGTAACAAAGAGCACCATAGTCAAATACTCAAATGAATACATTATTTTCATATTTCATTAAGTATGGGTTTTAAACATTTCACGCGGTCTTAATTCCAACGGTAAAAGAGGAGAGACGACGTGATTTCTTTTTAAAAAATATTATGTATTTCTTTCGTCCCATGATAAAAAAAATTTATTATTATTTTAGATAGTCTTAAATTAAATATCTATTTACTTTAAATGATCTATTTTTTTTATAATAATTTGCCTATAATACCCTTATTATTAATTGTTACTCCCTCCGTCCCAGCATAAAAGTTCTGATGAACTTTTCACGCATATTAAGAAGAGGAATGAAATGATAAAATTGCTTACAATAATATGTCATTAATTATTTTTAATGTAGGTGAGAGAGCGACTTTCTAGCTATTTAATTCAAAATATTGTCTCTCCATACTTATTAAATATGGAGAGAGAATTAGAATAAGAAAAGTATGAGATATTTAATGCTACGGGTATAATAGAAAAAATGTGTAAAAGTTTGGTTATTAAAGGAAAGTTAACATTTAACATGAGACTATCCAAAATAGTAATAAGGACTTTTATCATGGGACGGATGGAGTATATTTCTATTCTCTATGAATATTTATGGAGCATCATTAGTAATATGCAGAAAACTATGTAATTAAATGAGAATTTAAATATGGATAATTTTGTCATTTTATCATCTTTCTTAATATACACAAAAAGTTAACTAGGACTTTTACCCTGGGACGAAGGGAATATTTAATAATATTTCATTGATCACATTCTTATTTATTATAGAAAATGAATTATTCGTATACTATTATTTCCTTTATAATTAAAAAAATAGATACTAACATAATAATAGTCGTTTTATTTTCATTCACATAAATTAAAAAAATCATTTAATATTATCATTTAATAATTAAAATTTATATAAAATTTTATCACTATTCTTTTATGAGAAGTTAAAACTACTAATACAAGAGAGAATTTTTTGGGATAATGAGAGAAGTTAGGGGTGATATATGAAAGTAAATCATTTATTCTCGCAGAGTTGTAAATTATAAATAAATTGGAACATATTTTTTCTTCTAAAAGGTCAATTATTATGGAATGGAGGTAGTACAAAACAAGCGTACCGAATGGATACAAAAACATTTACTTCCCTCCGTCTCATAATATATTACGTTTTAAATGATTTCATCTTTTCCAAATTATTTGTCATTTTATATAATCTTGAAGAATTAATTACAATCTTTCTAAAATTATCCTTCATGAGAAAATGTTACGGATGAGAGAGTATGCGATAAGTATGATAATTATAAAAATTTAATGTTATTATAGATAATTGATATTATATTTAAAGTTATACAATTATTTCTTTAATGCTTGTGCACAATTTTAAAATATCAGATATTATGAGACGAAGAGAGTATTGATGTAGTAGATCGATCAATACTCTTATGCTACGTTTGGATTGGTGGAATTAGAGAGGGAATGAATGAGTCATTTCTATGGAATAAAAAAATTGTGTTTAGTTGCGATTGGAATGAAAAAATTTGTCTTTGGTTATTTTTGGAAGAAGAGAGAATATGGAATAATTCATTCCAACTAGAATGGAATGAATTATTCTATTCTTTATTTTATTCTTTCAATCCAAACATAGCATTAGGGTGATGCAAGTTGACTGAAATTTTGATTATAATCGGTGCAACACAGATTTAAATAAGGAGTCGGTTAATTTGACAAAAAACTTTTGAAAACACAGTGCATGCATAAATAAGGAACTTGATGAATACATATATTAGTCTTCCCTCTAACCTAACAATTTTACCAAATTAATTATATAAATTAAATACTAGCTAACGGACACGATTAAAACAAAATTTAGGAGATACGGAGAGATACTAGCAAAGTGAAGGGAAACTAAAAGCTGATATCACTGCTTTATTAAACTTAAAATGCATAGTATCTTGGTATATAATATGTTTAAGATATTAATTAATTAATCATTGAAGAAAGGTTGCTTGTCCATATAATTAATAAAGGCAAAACTTTTTTTTATTTTTAGAAATAAGATAAAGTCAAACTTAATTTTTAAAAATAAAGTCAAAAGCATTTTTTATTTTAAATAAAATAAAGTCAAATCATTTTTCTTTTTGAAATAAAAATAAGTCAAAATGTTGATGAAGAACAATATATAAGAATATTAATATTGTTTTTCTTTCCTAAAATTGAATATTACTTGATAAACATAATTCTTATCGTAGTGTCCACTCCACTCTAATTAATATCTGGAAGTTTGGAAGCAAAAATCAATTATTGAAAAACCAAAATTAATAATACTTAATCGAGAGTTTAGAATGAGAACATCATTTTCATTTGTGGAGCCAAAATTTTCAAAATAGTAGTATAGTTAATAATTTTCCAACAAAGACGTTACTTAATTTTGGTTTCTTTGTTTTTTGTAAATTCAAATTTGGTTGCTATCTTACTAAAGAGTGGTCTTCATTTTCCTATCCTTACTCTCGTTTGGAGAAGACGAAGAGGGTGATACTGGGCATCGTTCTTACTGAACAAAATTCCCGTGAGCTACAAAAATACTTGATGATGCTAACGCCATAGCCCATATATAATACTCCACGATATCGTCGCCGAATAGGATTAATTGGTTTTTTGATCACCATATTAGGGGTCAATTTTCATTGTTATTACCGTTTTTTTTTTGTTACAAACACTAATTATACTCGAAAAAACTTACAAAATAGTCGTTACTTATAATTCCGTTCAACAAAATGAACAAAAGTGCTGAGTAGACTAACGGTTGACAAATGTTAATTATGTGGCAGGTGACGTTGATCGAGTTAATTGATATTTTGGTCATTATACTAGAAGTCGATTTTCATTTTGGTTACTGAAACTCTTTTTTTACATTCTCGTTATCGAAGTACCAAAAATATTACAAATTAATGATTTTATAATTTTATAATAGTACAAAATATTATAACAACATTTAATACTAAGAAAATAAAATGTAAAATAAAAATACAAGCCGAGTTGTTGAATCCTAAACCAGCGACATTTAAATTGTTGTCGTTCCATAGTAATATTATTGATGATGAATTTTTGGTGGCTGATCTAATTGATAAAGATATATTTATTTGAAAGGTTGAGATGTTAGAAGGTAAGGTACACCTGAGCGATATAGATATTATTAAAAAAAATCATCTTCTTCTCAAGCTCGTGGAGACAAACTGGTTTGTCACTACAATTCTCATGGGAGTAATTCGGTTAAATCGACTTATCACATAACAATCCAAAGAAAACGTGATGGTCTTAATAGGGGAATTACTTCACAGGTTTGTAATTCTTTGTGAAAATTGATTTGGAATTTGAAGGTTCCTCCTAAAATTAGACTTTTCTCGTGTGGACAGCTCTTTGTTAGCGTCGAATGGGGTCGGATCCTTCCTATCATGTGTGTAATTTTCATATTGAGTCTGTTTTTCATGCTCTGTCAGGTTGCCCAACAACGGTAGCAGCATGGTTCGTGACTCGTGAGCCCTTTTGGACTCCTTTGTGACCGGATAACTAAAGGTAGTTTTGGGGATAGTTTGCTGGTATAAAGGAGTATTTGGACACTTGTCACAATTGCTTACAAAATATTACAAAATTATAAAATCACTAATTTGTAATATTTTTGTACATCGATAACGGGAGTGTAAAAAAAAGTTTCAGTAACCAAAATAAAAATCGACCCCAAATACAATAACCAAAACATCAATTATCCCGATCCACGTCACCTGCCACATAATTAACATCTGTCAACGGTTAGTCTACTAAGCACATCCGTTCATTTTGTTAGAAAGAATTATAAGTAATGATCGTTTCGTATGTTTTTTTCAAGTATAACAATGTATTTGTAACAAAAAAAAATTCGGTAGCCGCAATAAAAATCGACCACTACTACAGTGACCAAAAAGTCAATTAACCCTCGCCGATTATATGTGGTTTGTACAATATAACAAATTGGTGAACAAACGACTCTAGCACTTGCAAAAACTCTAAAGTTGTAGCAACTTCGACTCTGGCCCCAAAACGTTTGCGATTGGTCCATACATGGACAACTTCATCTTGTAGCTAAGGATAAGACAATCTAAAGCTTCAGTAGTTTCGGTTCCAGCCTAAAACGTTGGTCAATAATGGACTACCACAACAAAAAAATAGATTATTGACGACGGCAGTATAACCGACTGCCGACGGGATAGCCGTCGTGAATGAGTGCCATCGGTAATGATATTTTCCATAGTTGAATTTGGAGCAAAATTTTTGTGGTGGAGGGAAAAGTCATAGGCGACATGAAAAAAATGTTATAGACGACGGGTCCCCATTGCTATTGAGTCACTCTTGATGGGGTGAATCTTGACAGACATGCCGTCGAGAATGAGTCCTCGTTTTTAAGCCCTAATTGCGACGGCAACGAGTCTATTTTTTTCTTCCCTCCCTTATTTCTCTCTTTCTCTCTCAATTCGCCTATTTCTCTTATTTCACTCAGTTGATTATCTGATTTGCCTAATTGATTCTCTTGCTTCTCTAATTTGCTCAATTGATCGCCCAGTTTGCCATTTTACCTTCTCCATCCCAGTTGATTCGACAGTTCTTTATCCCAGTTGATCCTACAGCTCGCCTTGCTGCAACTCGTTCTTCACCCCAGTTGATTCTACAGTTCGCCTCACTCATCCCCGCTGCAAACTATTTCCGGCTATACCTCCCCGACGATTTGCCTCATCATCGCTGCAAAATCCTTCCGGTCGTACCTCCCCGATGTCGCCTCGAAGATTTTCAGAATTAGGAAAGTTTTAGTGTGTGTGTGTGTGTATATATACACATAGTTCAACAAATTAATATTTGGCATTAATGGGTTGAAATTTCAGTTTTATGGAGTAAATGGTTAAATTTGAGTTTTGTAAATGATCGACTCTTAAAAAATGGTTGTATCTGTTACTCCAACCTTTTCCACTTGACCCAAAACTACTAATCTTCTCGCCTTTCTTGATCTGAACCTCCTTACTACCCATTATATAAGTAGGTGCATAAATCTATTCATGGTCAAATTTAATTGTTAGACTTAATATAGTACTAATCTGCCCAAGAATCTTACTCGTGACTATTAAAAAATTTGACAACAATGATTCTTATTGCGGAACAAATACAAAATACTTGACCATTTTGAGTCTGAGAGTTATATTATTTTCAATTCCCTGTTTTTGTAGACTGTATAGCTTTACATAGATAGCTGACATGCAATTTATACCTATATTCAAGAAGTTGCTCTCTTAACAAGTGTAAAAAAACCTTTGAAGTTGAAATTATGCATAATATATAGCTATCTAGTTAACATATATGTTTGGATTTTCTAGTAGAAAAGTTCTCTGGGAAGCAGCTTTTGGGGGAAGAGATTGAGTATGTTTGAATTTGACATTGGAGTTCAAAGTTGAGGTACAACCTACTTAAAACCATGACCAGTTGTTTATCTTAGTTTCAAGACTATTTATAATTTAATATTGATAGTTTATTCTTGTCTATTTATCTCATTTATATTGAGGAATAACATTGATGCAATTATAGAAGACGTTATGAACTCAATTTGCTTAATTTACGTATAATATATGTATATGTATATATATATATATATATATATATATATATATATATATATATATATTATTACCCAATGGTGTAAGTTATAGCACCTCATAGATATTAGGCACACATTACAACTTATGGAACTCGATTCCGATATACGGAGGCCGTTATTAGTCCGTTTGTCTAACTTGTTAAAACTTAGAACAATAGTCGAAAAAGAGACCAAAAACTTTCTCGGGCGTCAAAACAACATGAAACCATAGACATAGTACCTAATAGATATTAGGTACACGTTACAACATACGAAACTCAATTCCGATATACAGAGGTCGAGTTATCAGTTCGTTTGCCTAACTTGTTAAAACTTAGAACAATAGTCGAAAAAGAGACCAAAACCCGCCTCAGGCGTCAAAACGACATGAAACCATATACATAGCATAACATAGATATTAGGCACACGTTACAACTTACGGGACTCTATTTTGATATCTGGAGGCCGAGTTATCAGCCTGTTTGCCTAACTTGTTAAAACATAGAATAATAGTCAAAAAAAGGAGCAAAACTCGCCTTGGGCGTTGAAACAACACACAACCATAGAAATAGCACCTTATACATATTATGAACACTTTACAACTTACAAAACTCAATTCTGATATCCGGAGGCCGAGTTATCAGTCTGTTTTCCTAACTTGTTAAAACTTAGAATAATAGTCAAAAAAGAGACCAAAAACTGCCCCAGGCATTTAAACGACACGCAACAATGGACATAGCACTTCATCGATATTAGATACACGTTACAACATACGAAACTCGATTCTGATATACGGAGGCCGAGTTATCAGCCCGTTTTCCTAACTTGTTAAAACTTAGAACAATAGTAAAAAAAGAGACCGAAACCCACCTCGGGCATCGAAATGACACACAAACATAGACATAAATACCTCATAAATATTATGCACATGTTACAACTTACGAAACTCGATTCTAATATCCGGAGGCCGAGTTATCAGCTCGTTTGCCTAACTTGTTAAAATTTAAAACAATAGTCGACAAAAAGACCAAAACCTGCCTCAGGAGTCGAAAAAACACATAACCATAGAAATAGATCTCATAGATATTAAGAACATGTTAAAATTTATGGAACTCGATTCTGATATCTGGAGGCCGAGTTATCAGCCTGTTTGCCTAACTTTGTTAAAACGTAGAACGATAGTCAAAAAAGAGACCAAAACCCGCCTAGGATATCGAAATGACACAAAACTATAGACATAGCACCTTATAGATATTAGGCACATGTTACAACTTATGAGACTTGATTCTGATATCCGGAGCCGAGTTATCAGCCCGTTTGCCTAACTTGTTAAAACTTAGAACAATAGTAAAAAAAGAGATAAAAATTCGCCTCGGGCGTCGAAATGACACGCAACCATAGACATAGCACCTCATAGATATTAGGCATATGTTACAACTTACAGTACTCGATTTTGATATCTGGAGGCCGAGTTATCTACCCGTTTGCGTAACTTGTTAAAACTTAGAACAATAGTCGAGAAAGAGACCAAAAATCGCCTCGGGCGTCAAAATAACACGCAATCATAGACATAGAACCTCAGAGATATTAAGTACATGTTACAACTTACGAGACTCGATTCTGATATCCAGAGGCCTAGTTAACAGCCCGTTTGCCTAACTTGTTAAAACTTAGAATAATAATAAAAAAAGACCAAAACTCGCTTCGAGCGTCAAAATGACACACAATCATAGACATAACACCGCATAGATATTAGGCACACATTATAACTTACGAGACATTCTGATATCCAGAGGCCGAGTTATCAGCCCGTTTGCCAAATTTGTTAAAACTTAGAATAATAGTCGAAAAAAGACCAAAACCCGGCTCGGGCGTCGAAATGACACGCAACCATAGACATAGCACCTCATAGATATTAAACATACATTACAAGTTACGGGGCTCGATTCCGATATCCAGAGGCCGAGTTATCAACTCGTTTGCCTAACTTACATAACTTGAAGAACACAGACTAAAATTATTTAAATATGCTCTCTTTTGGACTTCGTTACTAATATTTTAATTTTTTAGCATCTTTTTGATGAGTCTCGTGGGGGTGGAGTCAGCGGCACAGGCGATGACCATGGAGAAGATGGCGAGGACCGCCGAGTTGATGCTGATAATGCTATAGAAGGTGGGACTGGAGGTGGTACGATAGATGACGACGATGATGATACTGGTACTTCAAATCTGGGGATGTAGTTAGTTTATGTTTATATTTTGACTTTCATGTATGTACTTATACAATATTTTGGTTGTACAGACTAGAGTTTTGTATTTAGTTAGGTTGATGATTTATGTATCTAACTAAATTGATAAAAGTTTCATGATGATTGCATTTTGAATCTACTAACATCGTACGACCTTTATCTATGTTATTACATTGTCTATATATTTGATGGTTGATATCAAAAGATTTGATTGTTATTGATATGCATTCATGAAGAATTATTTGTTTTTATTTAGTTTATAATAGGTTGTTTGTGTTGTAGGAAACGGCTTCGAAAGGTCAAAATATGAAAAATGAAGCTTAGTGGCATTTTTATAATTTTTGGTCAGGAAATCCTGCCGGGGCGGCAATCCTTAGCGTAAAAAGCCCGCTGGGGCGGGCTTGTCAAGAAGAAAAAGAGTTTTCAGAAGTTGAGTTCAAGGAGGATTGGTTTGGGCTGTTTGTTTCAAGGACTTTAAGGACCCTAAAAGACACATGAAGATGCATATAAAAGGAGGAGAATCACAAGGATTAAGGGAGATTATTCCATTAGAGTAGGGTAGAGATTAGGTAAAAATCCTAGTTGGGATTGGATTGGAAATTCAAGCAACTTGGAGACCATTGAAGATCAAGAGCAGGAGCAAGAGGGAGCATGAGATTTACTGACAACAAATTTTATTCTTTTCTTTACTCTTATTTCTGTCTTTTAATGTTTATTTAATTATAGATTATTGGTTTTAATTCAATAATCATGAACTAAATTCTTGTTTAAGATTACAATGGAGCTTGTTGCACAGTTTATTTTAATATGCTTCTCTATTAATTATTGTGATTATACTTGGATTGTCTATTATGGTTTGTGCTTAATGCTTAATTTCCTAGATAACCATTACCGTGATAATCTATATGAACTCGAGAGATGGATTATAGATTTAGATCTGATCATAATAGCATGTGATTGTGTTTTTTGCATGGCGTTGGAATTCATAATTTATGTCCAGGATATAGATAAACCTATACATCGCATGTAATCTGATAAAAAACTTGTGCTTTAAATCCTCTTTAATTGTAATTCACATAGAGATATTGTGACGCCCCCAAAACAGGTATACATCACCCATCTTGAGTCGCCAAATACATGGTACATAAATCAAATACAAACTTAATTATACAACAGTCGTGTAAAATACGACAAAACATAGCTGAGAGTTTAAACAAGAATATTGTCATCTAGACAATATTCACACTCAATGGTGTCCTCATTACAATTATTATCACGTTATTCCGTAGAATAGTGAGGACTACTAAAGTTATTTATCCTGGACCATCACTCCATTCCCCGACTCGTCCCAGCTATATTCTCATTTCCTGAAGAGAACAATGAAAGAAAGGGTGAGCTCAACTAGCTCTGTGACACCCCCAAACCCAGGTACTTTATTTCCACAGGATTTGGTGTTCACTTAATCAAACATTCATATATAACTACCCAATCACAATAAAACTGGATAAATAAAACCTTCCCCATTAAAGGGTTATATAAAAAAAATCTCCCAGGTTGTCTAACCTTTAAACACAATAATTCAAATGCGGAAAATAAATAATCTTTATTACAACCATTCCATTAAAAACCGATAATAAAATATCATCGATTACAAGTCTTCAATACTTGTTCATCTTTCCTTTTCCTTATCGGTGCCAGTACATCAACCTTCTCATCCTTAATCGTAATAATTATATAAGCAAGAGTGAGCAAACAAAGCTCACTTGATACAATAATGAATGAAAACCCTTTACAACAAATGTTAAATAAGAGGCTCGAAGAGATTTAAACAATTACGATTTGTCAACAATCAAGTAAATAAATCGAGGGTCCTAAGACCACTTAACTATGTCCATAGTTATAAGTAATGTTTCAACTTAAACTTTAATGAAATATAAGACTATAGGGACTCCTCGCACTTAGGGGATCAGCCCTTCAGTACAATGTATTGTGCATAAACATTTCAACGCTAAGCGTAAGTTACCCCTAATAATAGGGTTGTTCATCTCAAGATTTAGAGTACAAGTCCGCACCAAAGTGAGTTTGGTTTGGATACATTTAGGGTAATTTGAATTCAATGAACATCAACTAAGGATTAGTTGAATGAAACCAATAACATCATATTATAGAATAATAAATCAGAATCGAATCAACATGGTAAATTAAAGTCATGTTTTAGGAATAATCTAATAGCATACAACTTGAATAACTATAATACACCTTGCTTGAACAATATTAAGCCAAGGTTATTTAGAATTGAATACTAAGCATGCATGGCAATATGAACGATAAAACTATTCAAATATATTTGGGCATGCTAAACAACAAGTTAAATACAAGAATAACTTGTTCAATATGAAAAATCAAAGTTTAGAAACCTTGCATTATTATATTGGCAACAATAATTGATTCAACAATAAAATAGATTAGAGAACTTGTATCATTTATAAGGTAATCGAATTGAAAACCATAACTAGTTCAACAAGATAAAGGATTAGAAAACTTGCCTTGCTCGTAGGCTAAACCGAATCAATTTGGATCACAATACCCTATATACATATATATATATATATGTCATCATGACATAGTTAGTCACTACCACTTTACGAACTTAACTAACTACATTCATCATGTAGGTTTGATTATTTAATCACATAATCAAGTTATAACACAAGTTAATCGTTAATAACATACTTATTCATAGTATAGAAATACTAAAATCAACATTTTACAGTCTTACTATCATCACATAACAATTCTTTAAAATTTCGAGGACAAAAAGTACAATCGTCAGGAATTATTCGCTAACTTTCGCTATGGCGCATGGAGGATGAAAGTCTTCTTACGATGAGAATAACGCTATAAGATCGCTATTTGTGGTATACCGAGCGTCGTACATAGATTATTATCGCTAAGTCATACGCATTGCAGGTAAACCAGTAGTTTCAATCGACATCTTCTTGCAACAATATAAGAAAAAGACAATTTTGGCCTAAAAGTTCCTTTCTAACAGCCTAATTCACATGCAAATCATACAAAGACTTCATGTAAACCTAATTCAAGAATTCCTAACATGTTTCTATCCATACAACAACATAAACAACAAGTTTAAAACATTCAATTTCACTATTTTTGATAAAAAAAATTCACTTTTTGATGTTTTTGATGAAAATCAATACTGTGATTTTGTTTTTCAACCAAAACAGTTAATTTAAAGCATTTTATCAAAGTATATACGTACTCTAACAAATTGAATAGCCAATTTATCAATAAAACAACTAAACAACCCATAATTTCTATTTTAACTAAACAATATATAATCACAAAAACTCTCTGTAAAAATACTTTTCTTCACAAACATGTACATAATATAAATTCATGGACTATTCTCATTCATAGCTTAAGAAAATATTTTAACTCACTAGATTATCATATAAAATCACATACATAACAACTAATTTACCCTTACACAAGGATTCTACAGAGAATTTGGGAAGAGAGAAACTAAAATTTTAAAACTAAAAGAATAGGTTAATACCTTGAAGAAGAAGATGATGATGATGGCTATATCTTTAATTCTCAAGCTTCTTTCTCCAATGTCCTAGCCTTTCTTCCTTTCTTCTTTTCTTCTTTTCTTCTTCTTCTTCCTTTGAGTTTTTCTCTTTTCTTCCTAACTCTAACTACGTACTAACAATATAACGTATATATGATATAATTTATATTAATTATATAATATAAATATAGATATAACTGATATCAGTTATCTAAGTTTTGAAAACCAAAAGCCATAAGGCTTGTTTGGCTAGTCACTAAAAAAATAACCAATTAATCCTTATGCCTTGTTTGGTAAAACAAAATTATAATAAAGACTTAATAAGCATTAGACATTGTTTGACAAAACTGAATTAAAACTCCTTTAAGTTATTTTAATAACTACTTTATAAAAAGTTATTTGTCACACTTTTAATAAATTAAATTAATCTTATTAACAATATATTAAATTACTTTAACACATAAATTAATACCACAAAATTATAATTTTCTATATAATTATAACTTTATTTAACCAACTAACACATCCTTTTAATTACAAAATTCAAATAAAAGAATAATAATTCAATTAATCAAAACTCTCTAACTTAATAATTAAATTAAATTAGCAAATATAATAATTTCCTTAATTATTTATTTAACCGATAGTTAACCAAATTGAATCAAATTTGAACAATTACAAATTCAACCATAAACACATCCATTAAATACTTAAATAATTCAATAAATATTTAATATAACAATTAAAATTCTGGAATATTACAAGCCCAGTAAGAAATATTATGTCTAAGATAATGCAGAATAAATTATCCTTAGCCTTCAACAGTATAACAACTGATAGAATACAATAGACAACAAGTTTTAGATCAACAACCGCAATGAATGAGCAATCCATGAGTAGAGTCAAGTATAGAATAAAATTTACTATCTTCTATGATTTAAAAAGTTTTTCATCAACTTTATCGCTGAGACTCAGCTTAATAAATAAAATCGAATCATCCCTGCACCACGACCAAGTTTATTCATGTAATCAACAATGGTCATGATTATACCGAATAATCTCTGGTTATAATCATACCAACAACTGTCCATCAATAAACTACAGGCCAATGAGGACTTTTACCACATCATTCTTTACATTACGGTCATGATTATACCGAATAATCCCTGGTTATAATCATACTAAGTCCATCTATGCACGTAAGCCAAAGATGACTTTCATCACAATATAAACATGAGGATGATGACAATGACATAATAATTCAATAAAACAAGTTCGAGGATAAATTTTAAAGATTTATAATTTAATTTATCCAGAAATAAATAACATCCAAATTGTCAACATGATAATCGCTTTCAGTAGAGTAAAAATCGGGAATAATATTCATGTACCAAAAATAATTTGGATGTAAAAGAAATTTATTTTTTGGGTGAATAGTATTTCTAGAATAGTACTTCGTGAATAGTACTTCGACATGAAAAGTATCCTAAGAACCCGAAAGTGAATGATACTAGAGTGAATAGTAATCGGGTGAATAGTAATCGTGAATAGTAACTCGTGAATAGTACTCAAACACGAAAAGTACCTCAATACCGAGTGAATAATACCAGAGTGAATAGTAATCGGGTTAATAAGAACTTGCGTGAATAGTAACTCGTAATAGAAAAATACCAAAGAAAACGATATTTCATGGCGATTTAGTACAAAAAATGATATCCCGGATGAGTATAATAGAATATCTGAAGCTAAATGGATTTTCACCGCCATGCAGTAATCCACGTAGATGCATCATTTCCATAATTTAATAAAGAATGAATACAAAAGATCATTCACCATGCATGCAAGAATTCATATATAGTATAAAAGTTATTCCAATAGAATAATAAAGATTGGAATAACGAGAAGAATTCACCATGCATGCGATAGACCGCATGATATAGGTTATTCCCAACGTAATAATAAAGAATGGAACTGTGTCACGCAGAATCCACATGCATGTGATATTCCAAATGTAATAATAAAGAACGGAACCAAAGTTGCGCGTAATCCACACGAGATAAGATATTCCAATGTAATAATAAAGAAAGAAAGAACAACAGAATTCACGGTGCATGCGATAGATCAAGATGCATAAAAGTTATTCCAATGTAATAATAAAGAATGGAATAATGAAGAATTTCACCATGTATGCGGTACCAGATGATAAAAGTTATTCAACATAATAATAAAGAATGGAATAACAACCCTTATGAGTATTGAAAGAAAATAACTCTCTTCATGAATACGAAAGAATAATACCCATTACCTCAAAAAAAGACTGGATACTGGAGTGAGGTAGCAGACTTCTCTTCTTCTTTCTCTCTATAATAATTGCTCTATAGCTTTAGTGAATTGGTAAAAAATAATGAAGGAATGAGCTTCTATTTATAGGAAAATATAGTTTCGATAATTGCACATTTTTGGGCTCGAAATATTACAGTATAATACTGTAAAACCCCAAATTTTACGAATAAAGATTTAATTTTCTCGAAATATTTTTTTGAATATTATGGTGTGGATTTGAGATAATGTTATAGTTGTGAGTAGTATTTAGAAATTTTGAAAAGTATGCAAGTTGTTATATAATATTCGATTGGTCGGGGAATATTCATTTTAACAGGGAATATTCGTACGACGGCACAATCATTGGTGGACCCCACAATGGAATTATTGTCGAATTGAGAAAACAACAAAAATATTTTTATGAAAATAACGGCGGAAGTTTTACTATTAACTGTTGAAACACCCTTGTTAAAAGTACAAGAATATGTCGTGTGGTTGCATAGTAGTAATACCAGATTGATTATTGATGCTTACGTGAGAAGTCACCGGTTTTGTTCAATTATTGCTACAAGAATTATTGCACAAGATCTCACGTTATTTGATTCAATTATTATCGATATTTTATATATTATTAAATCAATAATTGAGATAACAAAGTTATTAATATTATTATTTGCAATATTAACGATGTCTCAAAAGTTACGCCCAGAGAGGTTTGGTCACCTAATTGGCGCCAATAGGAGAAATCCTTATTGGAAAGCCCCTCTTTCCAGGAACGACCGCTTCGATTAATATTGTGAATTATAATAATGATGATAAATGTTGTTAAATATATTGAGGTGTCTTTTTATGAAGTCACGGAAGTTTATATATATATATTATATATATAAATTTTGTTTTATTAGTATTATTAATGTAATAAAAAATGAAAAGCTTTTTATATAAAATAGAATACTTTTATAAAGTTATTTGTTTTATTGTATAATAATTAGAATATAATATATTTTATTATGCATAGTATTTTGCATAGTAAAATCTTTTATATAAAACATAATACTTTTATAAAGTTATTTATTTTATTAGACAATAATTAGAATATAATATATGTAAAATCCCAAATTTTACGAATAAATATTTAAATTTCTCAATTTTTTTTTGAATATTATGGTGTGGATTTAATATAATGTTATAGCTGTGGGTAATATTTATAAATTTTGCAAAGTATGCAAGTTGTTATATTATTTGATTGGTCGGGGAATATTCTTTGTGTCGGGGAATATTCGTACGATGACACAATCATTGGTGGATCCCCACAATGTAATTATCATTTGATCGAGAAAACGACAAAAATATTTTTTATGAAAATAACGGCGAATTTTTATCGCTAATATCTGTTGAACTACTCTAAGTAGTAAAAGTAAGTAATAATACTGTGTGGTTGTATAGTACACACCAGTATTGATTATCGATGCTTATGTGAGAAGTCACTCGCTTTTGTTCAATTATTGCACAAAGAGTTCTGATAGTATCTCACTGCTATTTGATTCAATTATTGTTGATTGTTTATATATATATATATATATATATATATGTTTTGTTTTATTAGTATTATTAATGTAATAAAATGTAGAAAAACTTTTTATATAAAATAGTAATACTTTTATAAAGTTATTCGCTTTATTAGGCTAATAGTAAAATCTTTTTATATAAAATGTAATACTTTTATAAAGTTATTCATTTTATTAGACAATAATTAGAATATATTATATTTTATTATGCATAGTATTTTCATAAAGTGCTCTGATAGTGTTTTCAGATAGTAAAATCTTTTTAAAAGTTATTCATTTTATTATATTATAAATAGAATATATTATATTTTATTGTAAACCAAACTGGACCGTCTGCTTAAAGTAAATCGATCTCGACCGTTCATGGATTGGTTATTATTCACCCATTCTTCTATAAATAAGCTCATTCCTTCATTATTTCTTACTTAATTCACCGAAACTCTAGAGAGAGAAACCTAGAGAGAATTATTCTTCTATAATCTTGAGCGTATTTCTTTAGCGTGCTTAAGAAAGCTTTGAGCGTAGTGCAAGTTTCTTCAAGTATATCCCGCTTCTACCGCTTGAGTACTTTTTTATAAGGTAAGAGATATTATTTGTTGTACTCGTAATTTTTTTATATTCATGAAGAGGTATTATTTTTTTATATTCGTTGAATAAGAACTTCGTTATTCCATTATTTATTATTCATCATGGAATAACTCGTATACGCTGGCTCACCATATATACTTGGTGATTTCGTTGTTATTCCATTCTTTATTATTCGTTGGAATATCCTATCTCGCAAGGCTTTTACGCTGCATTCGGTTTGATTTAAATCTTTATTATTCTGCTGAATATCTCGTCTCGTTGCATTTTTACGCCGGACCGATTCCGTTATTTATTATTCTCGTTGAATAACCTATCTATGCGCAAGTACCGCATGCATGGTGATTTCGTTGTTATTCCATTCTTTATTATTTCGTTGAATATCCCCGCTTGCATATTATTACCGACCGGTTCCGTTATTTATTATTCATTGAATAACTCGTCTATGCAAAAGTACCGCATGCATGGTGATTTCTTTTGTTATTCCATTCTTTATTATACTCAATAAGTTAAAGTTTTGACTTCTATACTCCATGAAATTAGTGGAATATCTTTGATATTTGCGCTTCATCCAAGATCTTTCATGGAAATATTCTTCCGAGCATTCTTGAATTTTACTCTACAAAGAAGTATCATGTCGACAATTTGGACGTTATTAGTTCCTCGGATAAATTAATTTTGAACTTGTTTTATTGAATTCTTATATCATTGTCATCATCCTCATGTTTATATTATGTTGAAAGTCATCTGTGGCTCAGAGTGCATAGATGGACTTGGTATGATTATGACCAGAGATTATTCAGTATAATCATGACCGTAATGTTACAAATGATGTGGAAAAAGTCCTCATTGGCTCGTAGTGCATTGATGGACAATTTTTGGTATGATTATGGCTATGGATTCTCTTCGGCCAAGGGAGCAAAGATGAATTATTTTATGGCATGATTAGGACTGTTGATGAATACACGAATATCCTCGCCCATAGTGCATGGATAATTTGTGGTCGTGATACTAATGAATATCCTCGTCAGAAAGTGGTGGATGATGTGGATTATTTATTGTCGAGTCTCAACGAATAAAAGTGATGAAAACCTTTTAAATCATAAAAGATAGTAGATTTTATTCTCTACTTGACTCTTTTAATGGATCGCTTGTTTCATTGTAGTTAAACTTGATGTCTATTGTATTTTATCATTTTAACATTGTTGAAGACTAATGATAATTTATTCGCATTATCTTAGTCATATATTTCATCGGGCTAGTTGAGCTCACCCTTTCCTTCACCTGCTCTTTCGTGAAATGAGAACGTAATCGGGACTAGTCTGGGAAGGAGAGTGACTGGTCCAGATGATAGTATTAGTAGTCCTCACTATTCTCGTTAAATAATAGTGTGACAATAAATGTAATGAGGACTTATTTCGAGAGTGGATATTGTCTAGAAGACAATATTTGTATTAAAACTCATGCCTTTCTTGTTATATATTAAATATTGTATTTGTATTCTGTACTCATGTATTTCATGTACTCGTAATAGGTGATGTATACCTATTTTGGGGGGTGTCACATTTGGTATCAAAGCTTAGGATATGATCCCCTAGCTGAGATGTGAGACAAGAACTAGGAGGGGAGAGATGGAGAATTCTTCGCTAGTATAACCTACCTAAGTCTATTTGATATTTAATTGGTCACGTAGTATAGGGATAATATGTGATATGTTAATTAACCCTTGTTTTGTGGCAATGTTTGAAAATGGCATCCGAGAATGTTGAGAACATCAATGGAGCACAGGAGACCGTTGAGTCTCCATAGATCAATAATCAGGATAATGTGCATCAGGAAGGCGATAATCCTCCTGTAAATAACAACACTGATCAAATGACGAACGACAGACGCTTTAGAGCTTTTTAGAATTTATGCAACACCAAACGAGAGAGACTCCTGTTCATAATGCAGGTGGAAATAATGTCAACTCACGGTTGGTCACCGCTAAGCAGTTCAAGGAGCTGGGACCACCGGAGTTTTTGGAAAAGCCAGAACCACTTAAGGCGGAGACATGGTTAAAGCAGATCACCAAGATATTTGATATTTTCGGATGCTCCGAGGAGCAAAAGGTTCCATTCGCCACCTTTATGTTGCGTGAAGAGGCGACATCGTGGGAATCAGAAACGACTCAAATTTCGACACACTCAAGATGTCTTGGGAGAAGTTCCAAGAGTTATTCAATGACAAGTACTTTCCCGAAAGTATTCGTCACATGAAGGAGGTGGAGTTTATCAAGTTGGAGCAAAACAACATGACCGTGTCGCAAAGTACGAAGCCAAGTTTTCCGAGTAGTCCCGATTTGCGTCTCATTTGGTTGATAATGAGGATAGAATGACGCTAATGTTTCTAAGAGGTTCAAACCCGAGATACGCCAATATCTTATCTCTCATAAACCGTGTTTGTATTCGGATGATGTTGTTAATAGGGCTCGCTTATTGAGAGCGATAATGAGTCAACCCAACCAAAAAGAGAAAATTTGGCAAAAATGATAATAATACCGGTGATAATAGTCATCAAAAGCGGTGACAATAAAGCATGGAGGGAATCAACATGCCGTAAATGGTAACCACTTCGATGGTAATCATGGCCAAAATAATAATAATAAGGACATTTCAAGAAGAGAAGGTTCAACAATGACGTGAAGACGCTTCAAGACCAAAGACCCGCTTTCAAAGGAAGAAGAACGACCACCGGTCAGATGTTTCAAATGCGACAGAGGGACACATCCGTCCAAACTGCACGCAAAGAATCCAAAGCGTGTTTTAATTCAAGGAAGAGAAGGTCACCTAGCTTGATTTTGTCGTATGGTGAAGTCAAGTCCAATGGGATAGTGATGCCAAAGGATGTCCTGCATAAGCCAAAGCCGGTAGTTTAAGAGAGAGTTTTTTTTTTGTGACGAGGAACCCGAATAAAATTATCACTTGGTATGTTAGTCATAAACTCTTCATAAGTCTATACCGTGTTAGATACCCGGTTCTACTCACTCTTTTATTTCACCTAGTTGTGTTCAATGTTTGAAGTTAACTCCGGAGAAGTTAGACTTTGATATATCTGTTTAAACTCAGTTGGGAGAAACCTTCGTTACCTCCACTATTTATAAATCTTGTTCAAATCAACACTTTCACGTTACCTGTCGATCTTATCTCTTTGAAAATACTTGCCTTTGATGTGATTTTTGGAATCGATTGGTTAACTACTCATCATGCTTTTAGTAAGGTTGTTAGCTTTCATATTTCTAACCAACCTGTTATGCGAATTCAAAGTAACCAAACCACTAAAGTCAATCATTGTCATATCAAGCCATAAGTAAAGAGCCCGATCCTTTCGTTGTTGACTTCCTTGTGTGGAATGCACCGAAGCCAGACTTTCTGTAGGCGACATCGTGAATGAAGATGGCAAGTTGATAGGTATCAATGTGACGTACTATCCAAGTCTTGGATGAGGGTCACAGTTTTGAATGATATTTCTATCGTTAATAAATTTCCTGACGTATTCATGAAGACTTCCTAGCCTATCCCTAGAGTGTGAAATCAAATTTTGTACTGACCCCAGTACAAAACCCCATTTCTAAAACCCTTAAATATTTCTTCAACTAAAACGAACGTAATACGCTACCAAAGACGCCGACTCGAAAGTGTTGAAGATTACGATCGCATCATTCAATACCATCGTGGAAAAGCGAACGTGGTAGCCGACGCGTTGAAAGTAAGATCGTATGCCATTTACGAAAGTGTAATATACGAACCCACGTGAAGATAAAGAATATACGATTAGAATCGACTTTAATCGATAAAGTTAAAGCCGCCAAGCTACATACTCAGAAATGATGAATGTGAAGAAGAAGGTTCAAGAAGGCGTTATCTTAACCCTCGATTTAATTGGCCCATTTGAAATCCTCGATCAAGTAGGAAATCGTGACTTATAGACTCGCTTTTACCGCCAAGTATGTCGCGTGTTCATAACATTTTTTTCACGATATCGATGTTACGTAAATATGTGGACTAATTCAACCACATTATTGATTTAGAACCCGGACGAGATAGCGGATAATTTAACGTATTAAGATGTACTGTTAAAACTCGGAATGTATTCAACACTCAAAGGTTATACCTCAAGAGTTAGAATCGGACGATGTGTCCTCATCCGTTTCTAAGATACTGTGTAACGCACGTAAATTTTCGCTAAATTTCATAAGGAGGGGAGATTGTAAAATCCCAAATTTTACTTAATAAAGATTTAAATTTTCTAATTTTTTTTTTTGAATATTATGGTGTGGATTTAATATAATGTTATAGTTGTAGGTAATATTTATAAATTTTGCAAAGTATGCAAGTTGTTATATTATTCGATTGGTCTGGGAATATTCTTTTCAGGTTGGGAATATTCGTGACGATGACACAATCATGGTGGACCCCACAATGTAATTATTATTGATCGAGAAAATGACAAAAATATTTTTATGAAAATAATGGCGGAAGTTTTACCTATTAATCGCTGAACTACTCAGTAGTAAAAAAGTAGTACAAGAATACTGTGGGGTCGCATAAGAGTACACACAGATTGATTATCGATGCTTATGTGAGAAGTCACCGCTTTTGTTCAATTATTACTACAAAGAGTCACGATAAGATCTCACGTTATTTGATTCAATTATTTATTGATTATATATATATATATATATATATATATATAAGTTTTGTTTTATTAGTATTATTAATGTAATAAAATAGAAAATCTTTTTATATAAAATGTAATACTTTTATAAAATTATTCGTTTTATTTGGCTAATAGTAAAATCTTTTTATATAAAATGTAATACTTTTATAAAGTTATTCATTTTATTAGATAATAATTAGAATATATTATATTTTATTATGCATAGTGTTTTCATATAAGGTCATGATAGTGTTCAGATAGTAAAATCTTTTTAAAAGTTATTCGTTTTATTAGATTATAAATAGAATATATTATATTTTATTGTAAACCAATTTGGACCGTCCATTTAAAGTAAATCAATCTGGACCGTTCATGGATTGGTTACTATTCAGTCTATTCTTCTATAAATAGAAGCTCATTCCTTCATTATTTCTTACGAATTCACTGAAACTCTAGAGAGAGAAACTATAGAGAGAATTATTCTTCTATAATCTTGAGCATATTTCTTTAACGTTTAAGAAAGCTTTGAGCATAGTACAACTTTCTTCAACTATATCCCCGCCCTACCATCAGAGTACTCTTCTTTATAAGGCAAGGGATATTATTTGTTGTACTCGTAAGGGGTATTATTTTTTTTATATTCATGAAGAGAACTTCTGTTATTCCATTCTATATTATTCTGTTGGAATAACCTGTATACGCAGTCTACCCTATACTTGGTGATTTTTATTGTTATTCCATTCTTTATTATTCTGTTGAAACATCGCTATGCACATGCGTTCTTATTTATTATTCGTTGAATAATTCTTTATTATACTATTGAAGTTTCGCTTTTTTATTATTTTGTTGGAATATATTATTCGTTGAATATCCTCGCACGTTTTTACGCCGGACCGATTCCGTTATTTATTATTCTCGTTGAATAACTCGCTATGCCAAGTACCGCATGCATGGTGATTTCGTTGTTATTCCATTCTTTATTATTCTCGTTGAATATCCCCTCTTGCGTATTACGCCTGACACCGTTCCGTTATTTATTATTCGTTGAATAACCCGCTCTACATGGGCACCGCATGCATGGTGATTTCTTTTGTTATTCCATTCTTTATTATACGTAGTTGGTTAAAGTTTTGACTTCTATACTCCATGAAATTAGTGGAATATCCTCGATATTTGCGCTTCATCCAAGATCTTCTCATGGAAATATTCTTCCGAGCATTCTTGAATTTTTTACTCTACAAAGAAGTATCATGTCGACAATTTGGACGTTATTAGTTCTCGGATAAATTAATTCTTGAACTTGTTTTATTAAATTTTATATCATTGTCATCATCCTCATGTTTATATTTGTTGAAAGTCATTTGTGGGCCCAGCCAGTAGTATATAGATGGACTTGGTATGATGATTACGACTGGGATTATTCTAAGATAATCATGATCGTAATGTTACAAATGATGTGGAAAAAGTCCTCATCGCCCGTAGTACATTGATGGACGCTTTTGGTATGATTATGGCTATGGATTCTCTTCTACCAAGGAGCAAAGATGAATTATTTTATGGCATGATCAGACCGTTGATGAATACACACTAATATCCTCGCCCATAGTGCATGGATAATTTGTGGTCGTGATACTAATGAATATCCTCGTCAGAAAGTAAGTGGATGATGATGGATTATTTATTGTCGAGTCTCTCAATGATAAAAGTGATGAAAACCTTTTAAATCATAAAAGATAGTAGATTTTATTCTCTACTTGACTCTTTTAATGGATTGCTTGTTCGCCGCAGCTTAAACTTGATGTCTATTGTATTTTATCGGTTTAACATTGTTCAAGACTAATGATAATTTATTCGCATTATCTTAGTCATAATATTTCTTATCGGGCTAGTTGAGCTCACCTTTCTTTCACCGTTCTCTTCGAAGAAATGAGAACGAGTGGGGACTAGTCTGGGAACAGAGTGATGATCCCAGATGATGATGGTATTAGTAGTTCCTCACTATTCTCGTTAAATAGTGTGATAATAAATGTAATGAGGACTTATTTAGAGAGTGGATATTGTCTAGAAGACAATATTTGTATTAAAACTCACAACTTTCTTGTTCAGATATTAAAGATTGTATTTGTATTCGTATCATGTATTTGGCGCACTCGTAATATGTGATGTATACCTATTTTGGGGCGCCATTTTATATAAAATAGAATACTTTTATAAAGTTAATTGTTTTATTAGATTTTAAATAATATATATATATATATATATATATTATATTTTATTGCATAGTATCTTTTATATTTTCCTATAAATAGGATGCTTAGTTAGAATTGAAATCACACCAGAAATTCAGAGAATTCTCTTCTATAATCTTGAGCGTATTTCTTTAGAGTTTTAAGAAGCTTTGAGCGTAGTGCAAGTTTTCTTCAAGTATATCCCCGCTCTACTCGTCGGAGTACTCTTCTTTATAAGGTAAGGGATATTATTTGTTGTACTCGTAAGGGGTATTATTTCTTTCATATTCATGAAGAGAACCTTCTGTTATTCCATTCTTTATTATTCTGTTGGAATAACCTATTTATGCGAAGTATCGCATACATGGTAAAATTCTTCTGTTATTCCATTCTTAATTATTATGTTGGAATAACCTGTCTATGCGAAGTACCGCATACATGGTGAAATTTTTCTGTTATTCCATTCTTTATTATTCTGTTGGAATATCCTGTCTATGCGAATTATGCTAGACCTGGTTCCATTCTTTATTATTCTGTTGGAATAACCTGTCTGTGCGGTCTATCGCATGCGTGGTGAATTCTGTTGTTATTCCATTCTTTATCATTCTATTGGAATATCCTGTCTATGCGTTTACGCATGACCTGGTTCCATTATTTATTATTCTGTTGGAAATAACCTGTCTGTGCGATCTATCGCATGTATGGTAAATTCTTCTATTATTCCATTCATTATTATTCTGTTGAAATAACCTGTCTATGTGGATTACCACATGCATGGTGAATGATCCTTTATATTCATTCCTTGTTAAATTATAGAAATGATCTGTATACGTGGATTACCTCATGACGGGTGAAAATCCAATTACAATTTCGTAATTTTTCTGACCCTCAAAAATTCTGGAAAGTCATAATATAAGCATTAGATTGTTGATTATGATGAAAGTCATAATAAAAGCATTGGACTGATGAAAATCATGGGTATATGTAGTATTAGTAAGTGTTATGATGAGTTATGTTGGTTATTATGTGAAAACATGTAAGTTTCTTAGAAATCACAAAGAGTTGAAAATCAGATTTTTGGTGAAAAATGGAACATAAAATTCAATTGACCATATCTCCTATTATATTTCAAATTTTTGAGTGCGATCAAGTTCTAGAGTTAGATCTATGAGTTTTCTAACTTATCCAAGTGGAATCACTGGAAAAGGTGTTGTAGATTTTCTTGTGGACTGATTTTAGCAAAGGAGTCAAAAAATGCAAAGTACCAAAAAGCTACTGTCCATAAATTTAAAAGGGCATTTTCGGCCACTTAATTTGTGAGAAAAATTCCGGCCTTTTGGGACATGGAAATATGTGGTATAAAGTACCTCCTGTCCAAAAATGAGCTCATTCCGACTTAAAATGAGCAAGTTATGATCATTTCAATATTTAGGTTTTTCCGACGAAAAATGCTATAACCGGAGTTCTATAACTCTGATGACCATGAAATTTAAACTGGAAGCTCACGTTAACATGTGTAAGATCCTGCCAAGATTTGGGAATTTCTGGAGTTAAACTTGAGGTAGATAATTTCTTAAGAAATTAATTAGAAATTGAATTTTGAAAAATACTTAAGAGAGTTGAAAAATTATAAAAAAATACTTGTTGTGTATGAAATATATGTATATATGTTTGGACAAAGGATAAAAAAATGTTGATTTGGTAATTTTCATGAAAATGGTTTAGTTTCAAACATATGAGTTATATATGTTATGTGAAGTTGAAGAATTGGTAAATAGGATTTTAGGGCTTGAAAGTCCTATATAAGGTATATGCAGATTTTTGATGAGTGATTTGATCATTGGTGATGAAATCTTATGAGTATGACATTTTTGAATGATTAAATGCATTATTTGGTAAAGTGTAAATAATTAAATTAAATTGTTTATAAGTTTAAGAAGTGATTAAAATATTGTTATAATATTAACAATATTAGATTATGAGTTATTTAAGTGATGGATATATTTGGATAAATTTAAAGTCTTTAATATTTATCCTTGTTTTCGTTTGATTAATGCTTATATTATTGTCATCATCATCATGCTTATATTGTGATGAAAGTCATCTTTGGCTTACGTGCAAAGATGGACTTGGTATGATTATGACCAGGGATTATTCGGTATAATTATGACCGTAATGTAACGTAATGATGTGGTAAAAGTCCTCATTGGCCTATAGTTCATGGTGGGACGGTTGTTGGTATGATTATGACCGTGGATTATTCGGGTATAATCACGACCATTGATGATTACATGAATATCCTGGCCGTGGTGCGAGGATGATGTGGTTTTTTATTGTCGAGTCTCAAATGATAAAGTTTATGAAAATCTTTTTAAATCATAGAAGATAGTATATTTTACACTACAACAAAAAGGCTTATTTCTGACGGAATATTTCGTTAGTATTAAGACTATTTCGTCGAGGGTAACATCATCTCCGATGGAATATTCGGTCAGAAATTCGGTCGTATATAAGCACGTCGAAAATAAGTCCATCGATTCTTCGGTCGGGAACACTTAACGCCGACGGAACTAGGTTCAACTGAACATTCAGTCGGAGTTAATATATCCCCGACTGAACTGTGTCTGTCAAGGATATTCGGTCGATGATAAGCATGCCACGTGGCAACCTGACAAAAATGGAAAATCACCTTAAGAGCGACGGAATTCAGTTGATTCTATAACCCATCCGTCGAGTATATTCGGTCGAGGATATTCGGTCGAGGCTATGTATGCCACGTGGCAAGATACCAAAATGGAAGAACTTAACCTCGATTTGGTTATCCGTCGAGAATACCATTATTCCATCGAGGTTATCGTTTTTTTTAAAATATTTTTTTGTTTTTGCAATATCCGTGATTTAACCCACATCTTGCATTCGCACTGCACTGCTTTTCCCAACATCACATACACAAGCTAAATTAAGCTAAATGTCAAAAACATCCCATTACTACTAAAGATAACCACAACAAACCAAAGTAATGAAATGTAAAACCGCATTAATCAAAGTAAATTAAACTAATGTAAATTACAAAAGATCCCATTAATCTAAACTAACTATAACAAACATCCCATTAAGCTAAATTAAGCTAAGTGTCAAACCGCAACAAAACCAAAGTAATTAATGATAAGGTACTTTAAACTACAATACGTACGCCAAAAGTTATGTAAAATTAATACAAAAGAATTTAAACTACAAAAGAATGTAAACTAAGTCAAGCTAAGAGAGCCCCTTGCGGTGAGAAGGATCATCTAAGCAAGGCCGACGTCACGCCTCGAGTATGAAAATCGTCATCGCCACACACCAATCCACACACCTCGCTGATACAATATAATGTAACTCATTAGTCCATATATATGATTCAGCTTAAAGATAACTAAATGAAAATTAAATAACATGCAAAAATATATATTTGTATTTAAAACGAAATATACCGAAAAGCAATGAATACCGACTCAACATCGCCCAAACGCTGCCCTCGACTAAGGTAACCACCATCCGAACAATCTCGCCGCTTATCGCGCACCATCGCTCCGAGAGAGGAATACCAGATTTCTCGGCGGTGGCACCACCACCGCAACGCCCCGCAGAAGTCGATGGAGGCGAGAACTACTGGTGGGTCTCGACGATGGAACAATGGATCGGCCTCAAACCTCTCCGACACCGCAGCCCATAACACGCCGGAACAAAGCATCATCTAAGCCAAGTACCAGATGTGATGGTCCCACTGGGGGCTCTTGACGCAGACACCGGCTAGAGCCTACAAAAATAAATATAACATGAATAATATTAAAGTTTACTTTATTCATAAACACGAAATAAACACAAATATTATACCTCCCGGCAAAGCAGTATAGCCGGTATCCCTCAGAACCCCAAAGACTCGACACCCAACCAGTAGTACTAGTGGGAGTATCCCGAGACGCGACCCAAAGAGCCGCTCTCCTCGTCCCGAGATAAACTAATCTCTCAAGTGAGGGACTGTGGAATCTAACGCCTCAAAGATCGCTTCTAGCAAACAAGAATGCAAATCTATATACGGTCATGAGCTTCTCAAACCGCCTCCTATAATTTGATATACAAGTGAGTTATCTTGGTATATCATATAAATTATGTAATATTATCCTAAATAATATCTATTATAGTAAATGTATTACCCAGATAGCTAGTGTCATTGGAGATATCGTCAACCTCAAGTAGAGCCCTCTTCTGCATATGGACTCTATCCCAAAACTCGATCATAGTAGAGGTCTACCAAGCTACTCCGCATGGCCTAGATCATATACATTAAATAAGATCACCTTAATTTACTATAGTTGCAATATAAGATTAAACTAAACTAAAGAGAAATACATACCGACTTAACCTCCTGAAACGACTGCGAGCCAGAAGTATGTACAACTCGCAGCTTGTCGCGATTCTTCTTCATCTGCTCCGACTTGGTCTTGAACGCAGCATCATCCCAAAGTACGCACACATCGCAATTCCCCATGTCAGATCTCGACATTATTTATATCGATGATCTCGCAAAGTAGTCCCCCGACATTTCTTCTATCGCCCGGATCGCCTCTCCGTCGATCTCGCATAACCACCAAAGCATAATTCTTTCGAGATGTGGGCAATGATAATCTACGCCACCATCCACCTCGTTGATGCTTACCAGATTCCGTAGTATCTCTATCAAATGTATATAACATACGATAATTTATTATTTGAACAATATGTAAATAATATGCATGGACCTTGATTTAATATATGTAAGTCGACTTTACGTGAAACTCCCGCAACACCGTCACCATGAAGCTTCGGTATCGTAGCATAGCAGATCGACTAAATCGCATGCGTACCAAGTAGGGAGATGCGCCAGCAGATGGCGTATGTAATGGTCGCCTTTAGCTTACATGATCCATAATACTAGAATACAAAATTTATTAAGAACATTTTAATTTATTAATCACATGATAATATCATTCTAATTGAACATAAGTGATATATTATAGTTGAAACTCACATGCATTTGAGCCAACATCAATCGAAATCGTGTCGTGCATCGCCGGTGGATGACCTAATCGATCGAGGTTAGCCCCTCGCTAACGCCGATCAAAGCATCAGATGTTAATATATATAGTTGATATATTGTCCAAAAATAGTAAATGAATGTATAATATAGTTATGAAAATAATGTTATCGAGCCAAAAAAGAAATCAACTCACTAAGATCTCAAGACGACCTCCCCGGGAGCCGTCACCCGATCTGAGAGCGGCCGCCACCACGGCTACCTCCACCGCCATGTGTCGAGGCATATAGTCATGTATTTCATCAAATAATGTATATAGATACGATGAACGATCAAATGGCCATCCTATGTGTGGGATATATATATATAATGATTGATTTTAGTTAGTATAGTATTTACAAAACACCAATTAGTGAAGAAGTAAGACGTCGTCAAACCCGCTAGAGTCAAAATCATTTTCATCCTCTAATTTTGTCTCTTCCTCTTTCAGATCAATTTCTTCCTCAATATCATCTTCTACCATCACATACCGGACTAACAACCACATCTTCCTCCACTTCGTCAACATCGAGTACGCCAACGACATCATCACCCAACACATCGTCATCATATACCACAACGTGGCGGGATTGCTAACTTGTTGTTTTGCAACGGGTCATCCGCTCCGCATAAATTAGTACCATCAAATGGCCGAGTCTTCATTGTCACAATCAGATACCGTGGGGTTCTATCGTGAACGACATTAGTGGGGTAGAAGACACTTGAGTTGCTTGGTTGGCTAACACAAATACATCATCGATCAGTAAAATAGATTTTATATCTCATCGTTATTTATTCTATTACGATCAACTTTAACACCCTTTGCAAAGATCAAACCAAATGACACTTAAATGTAACGACCTTTTTAGCCCCCGGATAATTGAGCACAACCACTTCCTTTAATCTTCCATAGTAATTGGATTCGTAATCTCCATAACAACTTCCCAACACGACAACGCCGTGAGTCGATCGATGTCAATTCATTCAAGTCATCAACCTCAATCTATACCCATTCACGATACAACCCGAAATGAACTAACAAGTTTGTAGACGGCCTAAAATGACATCTCTAAAACGATCATACACGCTTCTTCTTCTTCACCTTCTCTTAAACCATCGGTGAAAATTTGCATTAGTGAATGCTTCCATCTCGTGATTCTCATTAACCCAAAGTTAGAAGCATGCGCTTCCAATTCGAATGAATCATGTATAATAATAATATGGCAATTAATTAATTTTTGATTAAGGATAGATAAATCATTTTCAACTTGTAATAATACATACTTGATGTAATGCACGACGATACTTCAGTGCATATTTAGAAGCACATATGTAGAGACAATCTTTAAATCTTTATCTGCTAGGTAAGTCTTCGCCTCATGTCCAAATGGTTTAGCCGGATAAGTGAATACAACCAACTCATCATCAAGACGACTGCACGGATCCCTCGACCTCATTTCGACTTAGACGGTTATGCTTCGTCATGACTACATCGTTAAAGTACAACGAGCGTAAGTCGACAAGCTCTTTCTTCCGTATAGCGCTCAATCAATAACCTCTACACGCGCTTTGTTTTTAACTTTCTGCTTTAATCGACGCATATACCTGTCACATGAAAGTATGTGATATATATTACCTGATAAGTTAAATATAAAGATGATTTAATATTGCACAATGTATGTGATATTACCTCTCAAATGGATACATCCATCGATATTGCACCGGCCCTCCAAGCTTAAGTTCATACGGCGTAGATGAATAGGCAAATGCTCCATGTCACAAAGAACCCCGTGGTAAAATCATTTCGAGCTTGCACATTGTCAACACTATATTTTTTCTCCATCCGCTCCACATCACTATACCTTATAATAAATTGAGCAAATATCCAAAGAAATTTGAAAGTGCGGTAAAAGTATCATTAATATTCCCGGTAACATCTCACTTAAATGCAATTGGCATCAACTTTCGCATTAATACACGATAATCGTGACTTTTGAAGCCGTAATTTTCAACCGCTTCAACCTTAGTACAACGAGATATGTTAGAAGCATATCCATCCGGGAGCTTCAATGCGCTAAGCCACTTGCAAATGTTTTCAACCTGTGCTTGGTAAGACAAAATGGAGCTTTTGGTTTTGTGTTGTTAGGTTGGAGCCACAATTCCTACCGATATTCATTTCCTCCAAGTCTTTACGTGCTTTATCATTGTTTTTGTTTTACCACTCAGATCTAGTACTTGTAAAACAAGTTCTCAAATACATTCTTTTCTCAGATGCATAACATCTATACAATGAAGAAGTGCTAGTGTGACCCAAAGATGGCAACTCAAACCAAATTGGCGAAGTGAGTCCAGCTTATGACTTTTCCCATATCCTATAGCTCTCAACGCATTCATGCTCCTTCCTGTGGGGTGGAAATGTTAGATCATTTAGCCAAATTTCAATATATGTCGCCTCGACAAGCCGACCAACAACCCCTTTCTTCTCTCATCTTTCGTTGAATCAGGTAGACATCTTTCTATAACTGTGCTCAGCAAAGCAAGAATCTACGAAAGCAGGCCCAAAGAAACTAGTTTTTCTACCACGACGTAGTTGAGTGCCTGCACATCCCCCATGCAGATCGGATATGACAACTTGCCATGAGTCGACCAACCACTAATCATCCCAAGTGCCGAAAAGTCGTTGATAGTCCACAACAAGGTCAGCTTTCATCACAAAATTTTCGCCCGACAGATTTATCAAAAGTCCGAACACTGCTTCCCACAAAGATCTTAAGTTCATCGACTAACTACCGAGGTACACATTAATGTCTTTTGTAGGACTCTTATCCCCCAAGATAAGTAAGGTCAAGAAAAGATATGGATCCCTCATGCACATCGACGGTGGAAGATCAGAAGCTACCATAATCACCGCCCAAATGTAATAAGGTCGACTAAAATTATTAAATGGAAAGAATCCATCCAGTAGCCATCCCAAGCCCCGACATTCCTAACTTCTTCGACAAATTGTGGAAAATTGGCATCAAAATTCTTCCATTCATCTCCATCTCGCCGGGTGAGTCACCGACCAGCACGACATCCCTCGTTTCTATGCCAACTCATACGCGTGAAAGTAAAGTAGCAGACATGAATAGCCAGCCGCAACCTCTACGCAAGAGGAAAATACCGTAAAATCTTCTTTCGAACATGTTTCTCCTTCCTCCACGCTTTTGTGATCTTCAGACTCGGGCGAAGTTACAGATATCACATCGCACCTTATCTTTGTCCTCCCATAATATAACATGCAATCCTCGCCACAAGCATCGATCTTCTCATACCCGAGATTCAACCCTTAACCATCTTCTTCACCTCATAGTAAATTCGCGGCAACGATATCCTCGGGTAAGAACTCACCGAGAATATCAAGCAAATCATCAATCCTCTCTCACCGCAGCCATGCTCATTTTTGAAATGTAAAGCTTCAGAATCGCAAAAAGCCTGGTGTGCTTGTCATTTCCAGGATACAATGGAACACCCGATTCAGATAGCAACTTGTAGAAAGCAAACAATAATCATTCGCTTTTTGTCGAGAACCGCTGACGATGCTCATTTTCAGCCCAACCAATATTGGTAGGCCATACACATCAACCAACATCCGCACGACATCATAGTTATCCGCCATAATCCCCGTGATCCGAGTGGTCTACAGTACTATATGTCCGTTCTCTAAACTCAGTTGATTCCCCGTGATGAATCCATACCGAATACCCATCCACAAACCCACGTGAATATAAGTCAAATTTAACTTCATCCGCAATCTTCCATATCATGTTCTTACACTGGAACACGGCATCTCATCTTTCCGCTCGGATCATCAACATGTTCTATTGCTTTGTTCATAAAATTGGACACCCCTTCACTAAGACGCATCAACTAATCCCTCCCATCAATTGGTATCCTACTAAGACATCCAACTCCTGGCCTACCGACATCTTTAATTCAAGAAAATACCCAATTAGAATATATATGCATGTATTTAGTTTACCTAGTATATATCTCCACTCTCTGTGGGTTAGTTTATCCTTCTCGGACGTGTCTCTCATTTAGTGTTATTCACAAGGTGCGTGTTTATAATATTTTAAGAAAATTTTAAGATCACTCTCCCATGGTCTTCAAGTACACTAAATAGACCAAGACAACTTAGTCTAAGTATGCACTCAAGAACATATGTAGAGACACCAAATTAAAAATCCTCAAAAAATTATAAACACGCATTACACCTTGTGAATTAGCACCGACCCAAGTGAGAGACATAACATCCAAAGAATAGTCCCAAATCTGGGATTATTCGCATTCACTCCTACCGAGTGAATGTCAAACAAGTTTCTAAGTTTCAAAGTATATATTACTATATATATATATATATTTATGAGTGTATCAAGAGCAAAAGGAGAGTATCATTGAAGTTTATTGAAAAATTGTGGAAAACTAAACAAATGCTACTTAGTTTATTAGTTGCAAATCTAAGTTTCATATTAGTTAGCATAGAATTAATAGTACTCTTACTAGTCCAACCAATTCATAAAACGATATCGGACAAAGGGGTCGTAGTTCTCGTTTGTGTCCTATACTTTATTAATAAAGTTAATTGAATCATGCGGACATTCTCATCGTTTCACCATCAGATGACATCATCGAAGGAGTTCCATTAATTTATTCAACAAAGTTCTGTTAAGCAACCTTCTAGATGAACGACGATCACTTTTCATTATGAATGAATCATCGTCGATATTGGTTCAATCCATGCCATAGAAAGCTTCTCACCACCCAAATACCCATCCGAGGAATTTGGAGTGGTGAGAAGTCGTCATGCCACGGATTGGACCCATATCCAATGCTTCATTCCTAGTAGAGAAGTGATCGTCGCTTCATTTAGAGGGTTGCTTAACCTATAACTTTGTTCAACAACTTAATGGAACCCTTCCGTATGTCAGCATCTCATATGATGAAAAAGTTGAGGAATGTCTTCAATAATTCAATTAACTTTATTATTCGAGTATAAGACACAAATGTAAACTACTTAATTCTTTTTTTTTTTAATTGTCGAGGAACCTATTGAGTACTATTAATGTGAATCGCTACGCTTTAATCCTCGTGATACAAGGAAGAGTACATATATATATATACGTAGGTAGAGTATTATCGAAGTTTATTGAAAATTGTGGCAAACTAAACAAATGCTACTTAGTTTATTTTGCCAATGATAAACTAAGTAAACCAGATTAGTTTATTAGAATTGTTATTTGGAATCTATAGAGACTAATGTTCGATATTCACTCCTACTTATCAAACCAAGTTTCTAATTAAGTTGCAAAGTATATTATTTTATTTTCATGACAACATTCTTATATATTCATTTCTTTGAATTGCATCCCAACTAAGCAAATGCTACTTAGTTTATTATTTTGAGTTGATTTAATGTATTATTTTAATTTATTTATTTTTAATTTATTTTATTATTTTATTTTATTAATTATTTTATTTTATTTTATTTATTTTATTTTTATTATATAATATAATTTTTATTTTTTTTATTAAATTAAATTAAATTAAACTACCTTATAACATTTATTAATTATTAAATTTAATTTAATTTAATTTAATTAAATTTAAATTAATTTTAATTTATTTTATTTTATTTTATTTTATTTTATGTTATTTTAATTTATTAATTATTTTAATTTAATTTATTTTTTATTATATTATATTATCTCATTTTTAAAATTTATTTTATTTAATAAACTAAATTAAATGAAATTTATTGTTTTATTTATTTTATTTATTTGTTAATAATTTTTATTTTTAATTTAATCTATTTATATATTAAATTATATTTATTTCATTTATTAAACTTTATTTTATTTTATTCTCAATTATATATTAGTATATTAAATAGTGAATTTTTATTTTATTTTGTTTTTTTAATTAAGTTGATTAAAATAATTGATATTTGAAGTATAAATTATTTGTTTAAAACTAATTAAGTAAATGCTACTTAATTAGTGAATTTTAGTATTAGTAAATTAAGTAATAAATAGTTATTAGAGCAATGATTTCAGATCTCAAGAATTTCTCGATGTAATTTCGTGGGAAAATTTCATTTAAAATATCAAGCATAAAATTACTTTTATCGTTATTAACATACAACATACAATATTGAAATCAAGAAATATACACCGTAATTACATAAAAGAAAATAAAACCAAACAATAACAAACTAAAATGACCAATTACAATGCAATTACATAAAAGAAATATACACCTAATTACATCGCTATACATAATGTACAAGAGGTCAAATGACCAATTTCGCACTAAATGACCAAAAATAGAATTCATATATACATTATACATTATCAATCCAAAAACAAAATAAATTTGTAACCAATGCACATTATAATACCAAATTCATACACAAATTTTATACTTAAATTTCATACTACTAATATATATATATATATATATATATATATATATATATATATATATATATATATATATATACTCAATACCGGAAAATTATGAAAGAAGAGAGTCTAAGCATGCGACTACATAGCCTCCCATGACCTGACAGCGATTGGTCGCGTTTGCCGTGACGATGATGAAGTCCGGGTGGCTCTGGGTGGGGGGAGGAGAGGGGCATGCCGGGAAGGGGTTTAGGAGTGGGGAACCCGAGGGTGGGGGTACCTACTGGACACACGGACAAGGGGTGGGGTGGGGACGATGTCGATGGGGAGAGGGTGGGGTACTGCAAGGGTGGTGGTGTCGTCTGGGGGGGGACGACCGACCTGGGGAGTGGGGGGTGCAGGGTGTAGGGTGGGGGACCCAGGTGGAGGTGGAGAGGGGACCAGAGAGAGAGAGAGAGAGAGAGATCAGTTGGTGTAGAGAATGAAATAGAGAGTGAAATGTAGAAATAGAGAGGGAAATGAAAATGAGAGGACGCAGGAAGGCGAAGGGTTTTTTAGGTTTATTTTCATGAATTAATTCATCGACTATATTTTGTCAACGTTAGGATACCTCGATTTAATTATTCAGTCGAGGATGACATATATTCCGTCGACTATATATTCGCGCTGGCGGGAAACCCTCGCGCCAAGGAGAAGATCTTAAATTCGACTGATGTCAGTCGAGGATACATTAATTCCAACTAAATTAACATCGACTAAATATTCGGTCGGTCTTATATTAACATCGATTGAATATGTTTAGTCGACAATAATTCCGTCAGAAATAAATCTTTTTCTTATAGTGTTATGCTCTACTTGACCCTTCTAATGGATTGCTTGTTCCACTGCAGTTAAACTTGATGTCTATTATATTTTATCAGTTTAACATTATTAAAGACTAATGATAATTTATTTTGTATTATCTTAGTCATAATATTTCTTACTGGGCTAGTTGAGCTCACCCTTTCTTTTATTGTTCTCTTCAGGAAATGAGAATATAGCTGGGACTAGTCAGGAAATGGAGTGACGGTCCAGATGATAGCATTAGTAGTCCTTACTATGGCATGACATGCAATATATAATTGTATTGAGGACCTAAGATGTGTGTGTCGTATTTTATACGTCACTTAATAATTGATTTTGGCGAACAACAATAGGGTGATGAGAACCCGACCCTGAAAGCATCAAAAGTGCACCACAGTAAAATGAAGAGAACAAAAATCTTCTAGCGTCCCTTTGGAGACTTGAAATATTTGTTGCTGTACTTTATATGACATGTATTCATTTCAGTATGAATATTGTCGTATTATATACGTTACAATATTTGTATTAAAACTCACAGTATATATGTCGTCGTATTTTGCACGACCATTGTATAATTTAGTTTGTATTTGAATTTTGTACCATGTATCCGGCGACTCAAGATGGGTGAGGTATACCTATTTTGGGGGCGTCACAAATACCTTCCTCTTTTTCTTCATTTTTAATTTAGTCCTGCAAGTATTATCAAACTTGCACCACCTCCCCTAATAGTAAATCATGTGAATCAATAGTAAATCATGTGACTCAAAAGTTCTAAACATGTGAAAAAATTAATTAAAGTATAGTACCTTCAACTATATCTCCATTTTTAATTTAGTCATGCAAGTATTATCAATCTTGCACCAACTCCCCTAATAGTAAATGAATGTGAATCAATAGTACACATATGTGAACAAATAGTTATAATCATGTGAATCAATATCAATTAATTGCTCATTTATCCGGTTAATTACTCGATTGGTCAATATAACCTCCAGACATCAATTATTATCGAAATAAATGTCAATTTTCAGTAACACAAATAATTCCAACACAATAGAACTATCAATTTCATCTTTAATCAACACGAACTTATTCATCATTAATATTATAATTCACAATATTTAACAACCAGGTCGTTCCCAGGAAAGAGGAGGCTTTCCGATAAGGATTTCTCCTTATTGGCGCCTTGATTAGGTGACCAAACCTCTCATCGATGTAACTTCTAGACATTGTCAATATTGCAAATAATAATATGAATAACTTGTAGTCTCAATTATTGATTTAATAATATATAACATATTATGCAGATGATAATCGTGACAATAATTGAATCAATAATATGAGAGATATGATGCAAAGAATTCTTGTAGCAATAATTGAGTATAAAGCGAGTGACTTTTTACGTAAGTATCAATAATCAATACTGGTAGTGTGCTATTATGCAACCACGCCAGACATCGCATTACTTTTACCACCGAGTAGTTCAACGGTTTTAATTCAGTAACACTTTCGCCGTTATTTTTATAAAAAAGATAATTTTGTCGTTTTCTAACTACGACAATACTTTCGTTGTGGGGTCCACCAATGATTATTCCGTCGCAGGAATATTCCTCGATAAAAAGAATATTCCCCGACCAAACAAATATTTTATAACAACTTGCATACTTTGCAAAAATTTTCACATATCACCCTTAACTTTTACCTTTTATCAATTTAACCATTTACGAAATAAAATAATAATTATAAGAAAATTGAATACTTTCATTTCATAAAATTTGGGGTCTTACAGATATAGTGAATTGGTTAATTACGGTGTTCTTCTTAATTCTATCATCTGTGGATTTAAGTTGATTTGAGTATAATGCATTGAGAGATGGTCATATTTAGTTATGTGTTCTTGATTAACAATTTAGAACAGTGAGTATAATCGATAAGAAGTGTATTAATTTAAGTGAAGCAATAAGTGAAGTTATGAACTTAAATCTTCATAATCTGATTTTTAACTAGTGGTAATTAAAATTAGTTTAATTAAATAATTTAATTCAAAACCTTAAATTAATTGTTTAAATAAAATTAGTTTGGTTGAGAGTTAGTATTCGGTAATTTGTATTAATAATTTCTCGTGGGTACGATACTCTACTTACACTTTATTACTTGTTGACCACGTATACTTGCGTGCTGTGTGTAACTAGATTTTACCCGACACAGGTACCATTATGGATGTGTAAATGAATAGAGGAATTTATTGTTTTTAATTTTTTTAAATAAGGTCATTATGATTTTTATGTCATCATGCATTGAATTCTATCATTGCTAATGACCTCTGTGACGGCCTTCCTTAGTAACATACAATTGATTCTTTTAATAATATAATTAAAGCCCATTGGCGACGGACCAAAAGTCATTAACGGCGACTTACCCATCGCTAATGACTATTTTAATAAATAATTTTTAAAAGTCATTGGCAACAGACAGTTCGTCGCACTTGTCGTCGCCAATAACCCCCGTCTCCAATGACCTTATTACCGACGGCGGTCTACGGGAGTTAGGTGAGATGACCCCTGGGGCGACGCACGTTGTCATCGCTAATGACCTCATTGCTAATGACAAGGGGGATATTAGCAACAACAAAGGCCGTCAGCAATGACCTTTTTTTTTGTAGTGTACTTTGTCTTACATCTAAGGCCACTGGGATGGTCTAAAGCTTTAGCAGCTTTGGTTCCAGCTTAAAACGCTGGTCCATAATGGATAATTTCTTCTTGCGGCTACGGCTAGGATAGTCTAATATTTTAGCAGCTTCAGCTCCGGCCCAAAATGCTGATTCGTACATAAATAACTTCGTCTTCCAGCTATGGTTGGTCGGACGTCCTAAATATAATATATCTTACGAAAAAAAATGATTGAAATCTACCTGCTGGGATAACACCACCTTAATATATTTTCCGGGATAAATGGTGCAAAACTCCCTCCGAGGTAAACAAAATTTTTTTCTAATGCGGAAACTTTCTTTTCTTTACCCTCCAATCCCACTAAAGTGGAATAAGAGAGTGAGGGCAAATTTTAGGATATAAATTATCACCAACTGAGCCCAATACATAAGACTAAGATATCTCATATGGATATGACCTAAGCTCAAGCTAGTGGCTCACCAAGGTGGCCAATTAAAGCTATCCTTCTCTCTCTCTTTCTCTCTCTCTCTCTATATATATATATACACAGAATCAGGTCCGGACCTGATTAAAATATAGATTTTTTTTGCTTTTTTTTTGAAAAAATAACTAAAAAAAAAGTTTAATATTTTATGGAACTGGAATTTTTCCATAATACAGTGTTTTATTAAACTTTTTTTTAGTTGTTTAAAAAAAAGCAAAAAAAAGTCTGTATTTTAACAAGGTCCGGAGTCCGGACTCGAATCGGACTATATATATATATATATATATATATATATATATATATATATATATATGGTATAAATATAAGATAAAGGTACGTAGATTCTCGTAACCTCTCTTACTCTTTAAAATATAATGTCTTCACATATGTTAAAGCCTCTAAATGAATGTATTAATTTTTACACTTGAGAGTTATTCTGGGGACTAGGGTCTTCGGATCACCGGTATGTTACATTGTATAGGCCACATTTATCCAACAACAACAACATTGTCAAGTATTTTGGCATGTAACACTTGAAAATATAACATAACAAATGTGTTAACGCCAAGATTCATCCACACATCCAATCATCAACAACTCGTCAAATTTTGCATAGAAACAAAATCACACGTAAGAGCTTGACGGTCTGGGCTGCTGGGGGAAAACTACGATGTGAGAATAAGTACAAGCTGGAAACATATTAACAATTGAGACTTATAGCTTTAGTGCTCAAAGAATTATGAATAATGGTTATACCTGTGGAGTAGGGTATAACCTTGTATTTATAGCTGATCACACCACCTTTAACATCATGTCCCCGAATTGGAATAGAATTCCTTATCATAGTAACTACCATACTAAGATAGGTGTCAATTTCCTTAAATAAAGGAAGTAGAATCTAATCCTAACTCTTTCCTTAAGAATTAGAAATTAAATGCGACTAGGAATCACAAATTCCTTAAAGTCCAATCCATTGCCCATAATATTCTTCTACGTGAGAAAGAATCCTCCACATGGCAATGGGCCCACCAAACAATCCAGGCCCACTTAATTATGCCCCAATATTGCCCCCGTTATTTTTTTATAAGGGGCCATATAATAAAAGAGTATTTAATTCAATGAGCCCAATAATTAAATAATAAATAAGAAAGTGCGATTATTATAATTAAACAAAACATTTCTGTATTTCACACTCTCTGCTGGACCCCACCATCATTACCATCAGTTTATTTATTACGTTGTACTTAGAGAAACGTTCAAAGATAAAGGGTCTGTCATTTCAATAACCCATTCATCTCTAAAACAACCGCCACTTTTCAGATCTAAGATTTTTAAAAAGCACTTTCCCTTTCTTCCTCCTCTACTGCAACTACTCCCTCTGTTCAAATCTCCTCAAATCTCTACAGTCTCCGATCAACAATGGCTGATAACACTCTCCCCAGCACTTCCATCTCCATTCCTGAAATCACTCCCTCCGCAAACACCAATGCCACCGCTGAAATCACCTCCACCATCACCACTTATGTTGTGACGCTCCCAAAATAGGTCCATACAACCCATTTGAGTCGTGATAAGTGGGATTTGTACCCGTAAATCGAGTACTCTAAGCCTTAAGAACTTACTTGGTTATCTTATTTTATACTACTTGTATATAGTGTTTGCTTTTATTTGGTTTAAAAGTGCTTTACAGGGATTATTAGGTTATTTCCAACTTTTAAAGGGTAAAAATGTCATTTTCTCACAACCAGCGCTGCAGCGCCAAATTTCCTTTGTAAAGAGGCGTTGCAGCGTTTTCCTATGATAGCTCAGCTAGTAGCCCGCGCTGCAGCACTGGTTCACAAAGCAAAAATGGCATCGCGACGCGACTTATTGACCAGACATCTTTGACTAGCGCTGCTGTGTAAGACCCCAACTTTTATAAATAAAGATTTAATTTTCTCTAAATATCATTTTGATAATAAAGTATGGATTTGATATAATGTTATACTTATGGGTAATATTTACAAATTTTGCAAAGTAAGCAAGTTATCATAAAATATTCGTTTGGTCGGGGAATATTCGTTTTATCAAGGAATATTCGTACGACGGAACAATCATTCAGTGGACCCATACAATGAAATTCATTGTCGAGTTAGAAAACCACGTAAATAACTTTTTATAAAAATAACAGCAAAACTTTTATCGTTAACTATTGAAATATAGGAGATAAAGTAAATGCTGATGTCTGCGGGTCGCATAAATAGTAGCACACCAGTATTGTATAGTATCTTTGATTATTGATGTTTTTGTGAGAAGTCATTCAGTTTTATTCAATTATTGCAACAATAGTTGATGCATATTATCTCACATTATTGATTCAATTATTGTCACAGTATCATCTGCATAATATTTTATATTATTAAATCAATAATTGAGACGACAAAGTTATTCATATTATTATTTTCATTATTGACGATGTCTAGAAATTTTTGTCGAGGAAAGAAGTTTGGTCACCTACTTGCGCGCCAATAAGGAGAAGTCTTTATCAGAAAGCCCCCTCTTTCCTGAAAATGATCTGGTTGCTAATATTGTGAGTTATAATATTAATGATGAATAAATGTTATTAAAAAATATGTTTAGTAAAGCTAAGTGAATTGAGATAAATAAAGGGATTTTTTATGAAGTATTTGTTGTAAATTTGGCTTATTACATGGACCCCCACTTACTCATTTTTCAAAATCGTCGGTAGAAAGTTATCTCAGTTTTGTTTTATTACTTATATATATATATTATATAAGTTTTGTTTTTTTATATAAAATAGAATATATTATATTTTATTGTATTGCATTGTACTGTATAGTGTTGCATAGTACAGCATAGTGTTTGCATAGTGCAACATAGTAAATCAGAAAAAAAAATTTAGTTAATGAACGAATTCAGCGCCCGTGATGGTTTCACTGTGCAATCTGTGATTTCTTTTCCTAAATAGTATCATGTCATTCCCCTATAAATAGGATGCTTAGTTTAGAAATGAAAATCACACCAGAATCAGAGAATTCTTCTTCTATAATATTGTGCGTATTTCTTTTGAGTTTAAGGAAATTTTGAGTGTAGAAAATAGTACAAGTTTTCTTCAAGAATATCCCCGCCATACTAGTCAAAAATACTCTCCTTTTAAGGTATGGAATATTATTTTTATTCAATATTTGTAAGAAATAATATTTTCTTCCATACTCTGTAGTATATAAGTAATATTATTTCGTTTCATATTCTTAATTCTACACTCATTTTGATAAGTATTGCTTCTATACTCCTTGAAATTAGCAGAACATCCTTGAAATTTGCGCTTCATCTAGTATCTTTTCACGAAAATATTCTTCTTTATATTCTTGTTAAATTTTTATTTTTTCATGTCGGGGTACTATTCATGGGGTACTATTCACGAGGTACTATTCACTGGATACTATTCACCTGGGGTACTATTTACGACAAAAATTGATTGCTCTTTGGTCCAAATTATTTTTGATACATGAATATTATTCTTGAATTTTACTCCACAAAGCAGTTATCATGTTGACAATTTGGACATTCCTGAACTATGGATAAATTGAGTTATAAATATTTAAAATTTATCCTTGATCTCACTTAATTGAATTTTTATATTATTGTCATCATCCCCATGCTTATATTATGATGAAAGTCATCTTTGGCCCGTAGTGCATAGATGAACTGTTGATTGGTATGATTATGACCGGGAATTATGTATCGGTATAATCATGACATGTAATGTTACAAATGATGTGGTAAAAGTCCTCATTGGCCCGTGGTGCATTGATGAACAGTTGTTGGTATGATCATGACCATTGGTGATAATAACGAATATCCTTGGCCTGTAGTGCATGGATAATTCGTGGATGTGATACTCACGAATATCCTTGGCCCATAGTGCATGGATAATTCGGTGATGTTGATTATTTATTGAGCTGTGTTACATCGATAAAATATTTATGATGAACTTTTAAATCATAAAAGATAGTAGATATCATGCTCTACTTGACTCTTCTAATGGATTGCTTGTTCCCCTGCAGTTAAACTTGTTATCTATTGTATTATATCAGTTTTACACTGTTGAAGGCTAACGATAATTTATTCTACATTATCTTAGTCATAATATTCTTTACTGGGCTAGTTGAGCTCACCCTTTTCTTTCATTGTTCTCTTCAGGAAATGAGAATATAGCTGGGACTAGTCGGGGAATGGAGTGATGGTCCAAGATGGTGGTTATATTAGTCCTCACTATTCTATGAAATAGTGTGATAATAAATGTAATGAGGACTTCATTTGAGTTTGGATATTGTCTACGAGACAATATTCGTGTTAAAACTCTCAGCTACATTTTTTCGTATTGTAGAAATGAAGTTGTATTTAAATTATGTACCATGTATTTGATGACTCAGAATGGGTTGTGTTTACCTATTTTGGGGGCATCACACGAAGCGCTTGTCTAAGGCAAAAAGGGTGGCACCGCAGTATCACCTCCGGTTTCCAGGCAGACAATAGTGTATTAATGACCTAATTAGCTTATCACTATATCCATAATCTATCAGCAACCTCCTGATGAGTTTCAGAGCATAGAAAAATAGCTTAGAGAGAGATATAGCATAGAAGAGGAAGAAGTTGGTGATTCAAGCTTCCAAGATCATTGCTTCCTTCATTGCTTGGATTCTACACGGAGAAGAGAAGAGTTAGAGCTAGAATACTTCAAAACAGGAGTTTTCTTTATCAATGTCTTTCATTTATTTATGTATTATGAGCATGTTGAACAGATTGATATTTATTATTTAGTTCTATAGTTATGAACTAATTACATTTCTAGGATTGCAATGTAACCTAATGATTAGTTTAATTAAATTTCTCTTCTAATTATTATAATGAATTATGTTTGAATGGGTTATGGTATTTCATGCTTTATTTGTTGATTGCTTGGCTAAGTAGTTGATATGAGTATTAATTGATATTGGAAAATGGATATTAATACTTAACCCTAATTATGATAACACTTGTTATGTCCTTTCCTCATGGATTGAGAGCATATCTTGCATAATAGAATAGGAATATGTCTATTTGCCTTGTGTAACCATTGAGGATTAAAGCTTAATGAATCTTAGTCTAATTTGTTTCACCATAGGAATATTGTGATTTATTTAGCTAGGGGATTTGAATTTGACCATCGGAAGAGGCTTATGTATGCGTAGTATTCTCGGTTGACCATTCTTGTGATTTGTTAGATAATTGGGGAGTTAGGAGATTATACAAAGCATTAGGGGAGTTTTAATCCTAGCTTGTCATATTTGATACAACTCTTTCTCACCATTTACTATTTTAATCATATAGCTTTTAATAAACCATATTTACTCAACTGTTTGGATAAGATTGAATTGATACATTTTAGTATTTGAATAACCGTAGTACTATTTCCCTATGGGTTCGACACTCAACTTATTACTGTATTACTTGTTTGACCGCGTATACTTGCACATATTTATTTGATTGCAAAACCAATCAACAAGTTTTTGGCGCCGTTGCCGGGGACTTAGTACTATTTGTTTTTCAATATTAATACTAATTCAAGACGATCTTAATTTAAACTGATTTTTCTGCTTAAACTTTTTCTCAGGTACTCTTGATTGTGTATGCCACCTCGGAGGAATCAGAATATAATACCTCTTGATCCTGAGGTTGACAGAACATTTAGACGACTGAGAAGAGAAAAAGCTCAGGAAATACCAACTCCAGTTATTATGGCTGAGGAAATTCAAAAATCTCTGCGGGATTATGCCATGCCCCGCCCCACATCACAGATATTCAAGCGAGCATCCTAAGGCCCGTGATTCAAGCAAAAAACTTTGAAATCAAGCCGGGTACTATTCAAATGATACAAAATAATGTGCAATTCGGAGGGATGTTGAATGATGAGCCGAATGATCATTTGATAAACATCGTGGAAATCTGTGACACTTTCAAATATAATGGAGTGTCTGATGATGCTATCAGGCTCAGATTGTTCCCATTTACACTTTGGGACAAAGCCAAGAGTTGGTTGCATTCGATTCCGCCGGGCTACGTTACAACCTGGACTGATTTGGCTCAATAATTCGTGGCGATTTCCTTCCTGCTCGCAAAAATAGCAAGGCTCAGGCATGATATCATATCCTTTACACAACATGAAGCTAAATCTCTTTACGACTCAAGGGAGCGATTTAAGGATTTACTGAGATGATGTCAACACCATGGATTGCTCGATTGGCTTCTAATTCAGACCTTCTATAATGGATTATCTGGTTCTACTCGTTCGAGTATGGATGCTACGGCTGGTGGAGCCTTTATGTTGAAGAACTTTGATGAAGGTTATGACTTGGTGGAAACTATGGCTGTGAAAAATTATCAGTGGCCTAACGATAGGCAAGCACCATGAAAGTGGCAGGGGTGCACGAGGTTAATGCAATTACTACATTATCTGCTCAGGTTACTACCCTTACTAAAAGAATTGATGTTATGGGGTTAAAAACAGTGAAAAGTGTGTCAGTTTCATGTGATTTCTATATAGGGAACCACCCTACTGATCAATGCTCCATTAGCCATGAATCAGTTCAGTTTGCCTCAAATTAAGGGCAGTAGCAGAACACCAATCTTCCCACACACTACCATCCTGGTTTGAGAAATCACCCAAATTTCTCGTGGATCAACAATAATAGTAAACAAGCTCAAACCTCTACCGTTAAACCAACATATTCAAATCCTCCCAATTTTTAATCTCAAAATCAACACCAACAACATCCACAAGGCTCTTACCAACCCCCACCTCCTCAGGAAAGAAAGCCTAGTTTGGAAGATCTTCTCTTAAGATACATTGCTTAGAATGAAACAAGGATCAATAGCCAAGAGGTGTCCATCAGCAATTTAGAAAACCAAATGGGCCAATTGGCATCTGCTTTAAATAGTCATCCTCTAGGCACCTTGCTAAGTGACACATATGTAAACCCAAAACGGGAAGGCAAGGAGCAATATAAAGCAGTCACTCTCCGGAGTGGCAAGACATTGAATAAAACTGGAGGAGAAACCTCCATAGTGAATCGGAAGTCATTATAGAGGAGAACAATGTTGAGCCTAATTGTGACAAGTCTGGGGGAGATGAGAATATGCAGAAGGAAACCACAATACCGGCTCCTACTGGAAATAAACCTAGTCCTATAGTACAAATAGTACCATTTCCCCAACGCCTTCAAAAACAAAAGTTGGATAAATAATTTTTGAAGTTCTTAGAAGTTTTCAAGAAACTTCACATCAATATTCCATTTGTTGAAGCGCTGGAGAAAATGCCCAGTTATGTGAAATTTATGAAGGACATCTTGTCCAAGAAGAGGAAACTGGGGGATTATGAGACAGTAGCACTTACAGAGGAATGTAGTGCTATCCTATAGAATAAGCTTCCATCTAAGCTTCAAGATCCTGGAAGTTTCACTATTCCATGCACCATCGGGGATCAGTTCATCAGAAAAGCCCTATGAGATTTAGGGGCTATCATTAATCTAATGCCTTTGTTAATCTATAAGAAGTTGGGGTTAAATGAGGCCAAACCTACCAGTGTCAAACTACAGTTAGCCGATAAGTCCCTCACTTATCTGAAGGAAATTGTGGAGGATGTGCTTGTTAAGCTGGACAAGTTCATTTTCCCCGCGGATATTATTTTTCTGGACTTCGAGGAAGATAGGGAGGTCCCTATTATCTTGGGCAAACCATTTCTAGCTACAGGCAAAACACTTATAGATGTATAGAAATGGGAACTCACAATGAGAGTTCAAGACCAGGAAGTGACTTTTAATTTCTTCCGGTCTATGAAGTTCCTTAGTGCCTCTGAAAATTATTTTTGGGTAGATATAATTGACGAAGCAGTGAATGAAGTATTCTCTGAAAATTGCATCTCTGATTCGCTAGAGGCTACTCTAACTGGTGTTAGTAATGTGGAAGAGCCTACTCATCTCGAGTATGTGAAGTTATTGAAGAAAATTATTGAACTGTTGAATCGATTAGAATCTACATCCAAGGAGCTATTATATGTGTTGGATTTAAAACATCTACCAAGCCATCTGTGCTATGCTTATTTGGGTGAATCATCGACCCTACCTGTCATAATTTCTGCTTTGTTGAGTGAGAGTCAGGAAGATTAATTATTACAGGTTTTGAAAAGGAATAAGACTAAGTTAGGCTGGACTTTGGCTGCCATCAAAGGAACTAGTCCATCTATTTGTATGCACAAGATCCTCATGGAGGATGACTCAAAACCTACCATTGAACATCAACGCCGGCTAAACCCTATCATAAAAGAGGAAATGAAGGCTAAGATACTTAAGTGGCTTGATGTCGACATGATTTATCTGATCTCGGACAGTGTATGGGTTAGACAGGTCCAATGTGTTCCAAAAAATGGGGGCATTACTGTTGTCACGAATGAGAACGACGAATTGATTCCTACTAGAATAGTGATAGGATTTCGAGTATGTATGGATTATGGAAATCTTAACAAAGCCACTCGCAAGGATCATTTCCCTCTACCTTTCATCGATCAGATGTTAGATAGTTTGGCAGGGCGTAAATTCTACTGTCTATTGGATGGATACTCTGGATACAACCAAGTAGCCATTGCTCCTGAAGTTCAGGAGAAAACGACATTCACATGCCCTTATAGAACCTTTGCTTTTCAGCGGATGTTGTAAGACCCCGAATTTTATGAAATAAAAGTATTCAATTTTCTTATAATTATTTTTCTATTCAGTAAATGGTTAAATTGATAAAATGTTAAAGTTAAAGGTAATATGTGCAATTTTTACAAAGTAAGTAAGTTGATATAAAATATTCGTTGTGTCAGGGAATATTCGTTTGGTCGGGAAATATTCTTTTTGTCGGGCAATATTCGTACGACGGCGCAATCATTGGTGGACCCCACATAACAGAATAATTGTCGGATATAAAAAGCGACATAAATAACATTTTTATAAAAAATAACGACAAAACTGTTACCGTTAAACTGTTAAAATACTCTGTGATAAAAGTACAGTAATACGCGTTGTTCCACAATGGTATGCGGTATTGCATAGTAGCATATGGTAGTACACAATATCTCTAATTATTGATGCTTACGTATGAAGTCACTCAGTGTTTGCCTCAGTAATTGCTATAGTAAAAATTGCTCAGTCGTTCATATTATTAATGCAATAATTGCTACAGTGATAATTGAATAGTATTTTATATTATTGACTCAATAATTATCACAGTAACAGCTGAATAACATTTCTCATTATTAAATCAATAATTGTAACCTATATTACTGAAATGCTATTATTAGATAGCTTTATTGACAAGGTCTAGAAAGTTCTGTCGAGGAAAGGGGTTATGTTATTTAATTGCGCGCCAGTAAGGAAAAATTCTTATCGGAAAGCCTCCTCTTTCCTGGAAACGATTTGATTATCAATATTGTGAATCTATAATATTAATTAGAAATAATTATTGAAGGATTGAAGAGTTATAAATAATTGATGAATAAAATAAAAATTGTTGATAAATATGATAAATAAATATTTGTTCAATTTTAATATAGATGGAGGAATTTTAGCATGAGACATTTGTTGAAAGTTTGGTATATTTTTCTATGGAACCATAATTATCTTCTCTGATAAAATATGAATTCATATATATTATTATAATATTACATTATAATAGTATAATGTGATAATATAATAGTATAATTTTATAATTTAAATGGCAATATTATTATAATAAATTTATGGTATAAGAATAAAATAAGGAGGAAGAGAGCAAATTGAATTTGAATTCTTTTATTTCAAATAACATGTGATAAAGGGGTGGAGTGAGCAACTTGGATTGGTATGCTTGTTTCAAGTTAGGTGTGCTGCAAAAATCATCCTTATGTGAATTTTGTCAATCCTGGTGTGCTAGCATTTTCCTATAAGTAAGTTGCTTAGTTAAACAATGAAACTCATACTAGAATCCGAAATTTCTTTCCTATAAGTAGGTTTCTTAGTTAAACAATGAAACTCACACCAGAATCAGAAATTTCTTTCTCTATAATATTGAGCGTATTTCTTGTGAGTATAAGGATATTTTGAGTGTTGATAAAAGTGCAAAATTTTCTCAACGTAATCTCCGTTATTCAAGTTAGAACTACTTTCCTAGTAACGAAAAGGATATTATTTTTCTTGTAGAGGATGTTATTTTCTTTCATACTCCATATTATGTAAGTGATATTATTTCATTTCATATTACTATTCATGGGTACTATTCATATGGTACTATTCATGGGTACTGTTCATACGGTACTATTCATAAGTACGATTCACAATAGAATTGAATTTCCTTTTCTTTGTCCAAGTTATCTTTTATGAATCTTATTCTTGAATTTGAATCCATGTTATGATCTTCATGTTAACAATTTGGACATTCTTAAACTCTGGATAAATTGAATTAGAAATCTCTAATATTTATCCTTGATCTTAGTTGATTAATTCATTATATCATTGTCATCATTCTCATGCTTATATTGTGGTGAAATTCATCATTGGCCTGTAGTGCATAGATGGACTGTTGATTGGTATGATTATGACCAGGAATTGTGTATTGGTATAATCATGACCTGTAATGTTACAGATAAATGATGTGATAAAAGTCATCTTTGGCCCGTAGTGCATAGATGGACTATTGATTAGTATGATTATGACTAGGAATTGTGTATTGGTATAATTATGACCTGTAATGTTATAGAGAAATGATGTGGTGAATGTCCTCTTTGGCCCGTAGTGCAAAGATGGACTGCTGATTATTAATTTTACAGTTATATATCTTTGGCCCGTAGTGCAAAGATATACAATTGATTGGTATGATCATGACCATTAAATATCTTTGGCCCGTAGTGCAAAGATAGACAATTGATTGGCATGATCATGACCACTAGTGATACTAACGAATATCCTTAGCCCGTAGTGCATGGATAATTCATTGATTTGAAATGATGATATGATTATTGAATATCTTAGCCTTTATGGCAAGGACATTGAATAAAAATTCTATTAAGCCTTTGTGGCAATGAGAAACTATTAATTTACATTATTATAAATATGAATTGTGAATTTAACTATAATCTTTGGTGGTTCAGGTGAAGACAAGTGGTGAAAGTTCTCTTTGTCTTGGGTACAACAAAGAACTGTTGATGGGTATTACAGGGACGAAATATTAATGATGGACTTTTAAATTGGAGGAGATAGTAGACATTATGTTCTATTTGACTCTTCTAATGGATTGTTGGTTCCGCTGCAGTTGTTGATCTAACTTGTTGTCTATTGTATTCTATCAGATTTTTCCCTGTTGAGGACTAATGATAACTTGTTATACATTATCTTAGTTATAATATTCTTTACTGGGCTATTTGTGCTCACCCTTTTGCTTCACAATTCCTTTCAGGTAGTAAGAGTGTAGTTGAGTCGAGCAGGGATAACAGGGGAATAGCGTGATGGTCCGAGACTGTGGAAGTTTCTCAATACATTATAAAACAACATGACATGCAATATATAATTGTATTGAGGACTTATGATGGGTGTGTCATATTTTATACGTCACTTAATAATTGATTTTGGTGAAAAATAATAGGGTGATGAGAACCCGACTTTGAAAGCGTCAAAAAATGCACCCTATTAGAATGAGGAGGAAAGAATTATACTAAGAGCTTAAAGGGTGTGTTTCCACTATCATACATAATGTCTGACCTCGTACAAATTCGTGTTATCATAAGATATGGTTGTGCACATCCACTTGCTGATTATATCTATGAGCACTACCTATATAATCTTGGAGTATGGTTGGAATATAATCTTCAGTTTGAGACAATGGAGATAATTATATGGCAAGAAGATACACACCATTGGAATGAACAGGATAGTAATCTTCTCGTTCTTCTTTGGGGTATATTGGGTCAACCAAGGTTAATTCTTAAGTATTATGATATATATCATAACTTAGATGTATGACCTCCCATGAATGAAGGCTTCCTTGAGCATTTTCTAAAAATTTTAATTCCTAAAACAGTTATCGACTGTACCTTTATGTAAAGTATCATTGGTTTTGAGTGTGAGTACTGTTATTTGTATTGAAAATCACATTATATGTGTCGTCGTATTTTGCACGACAGTTTAATTGTTGTAAATAGGAAGTTTGTATTTGGATTCTGTACCATGTATTTGGCAATTCAGAATGGGTTGTGCGGACCTATTTTGGGGGCGTCACAGATGTCATTTGGGTTATGCAACGCACCGGCTACATTTCAACGGTGTATGATGTCAATCTTCTCTGATTTGGTCGAACATACATTTGAAGTGTTCATGGATGAATTCTCAGTGTTCGGGAATTCTTACGCCTCATCCTTGGAAAATTTGGATCTTGTACTCAAAAGATGTGTCGACACTAACTTAGTGTTGAACTGGGAAAAATGCCACTTCATGGTTTAGGAAGGAATTATCTTGGGACACTGGATATCTGTCGACGGAATTGATGTGGTTAAGGCAAAAATTGATGTTATTGAAAAACTTCCACCTCCATTCACTGTGAAAGGAGTTAGAAATTTCTTGGGGCACGACGGTTTGTATCGATGATTTATAAAGGATTTCTCCAAAATCACTAAACCCCTATTGTAAGACCCCAACTTTTATGAATAAAGATTTAATTTTTCTCTAAATATTATTTTTTAATAATAAGGTGTGGATTTGATATAATATTATAGTTGTGGGTAATATTTACAAATTTTGCAAAGTAAGCAAGTTATCATAAAATATTCGATTAATTAGGAGAATATTAGTTTTATCGGGGAATATTAAATGCACTCAAGACAATCATAGTGGACCCCACAATGTAATTACTATCGGAGTTAAAAAATGCGAAATAACTTTTTATAAAAATAACGACAAAAGTTTTACTGTTAAGCTGTTGAAATACACGGTGATAAAAGTACGATGTCTGGCGTGGTTGTATAGTAGCACACGGTATTGTACAGTATCTTTGATTATTGATGCTTACGTGAGAAGTCACTCAATTTTATGCAATTATTGCCACAATAATTGCTGCATAGTATCCCATATTATTGTCACAATATCATCTGCACAATATTTTATATTATTAAATCAATAATTGAGACGACAAAGTTATTTATATTATTATTTACATTATTAACGATGTCTAGAAAGTTCTGTCGAGGAAAGGGATTTGGTCACCTAATTGCGCGTCAATAAGGAGAAGTCCTTATTAGAAAGCCCCCTCTTTCCTGGGAATGATCTGATTGTTAATATTCTGACTTATAATATTAATGATGAATAAATGTTATTAAAAATGTGTTTTGAAAAGCCAAGTGAATTGAGATAAATAGAGGAAATTTTTATGAAGTATTTGCTGTAAATTTGGCTTATTATATGGACCCCCACTTACCCATTTTTCAAAATCGTCGGTAGAAAGTTTTCTCAGTTTTGTTTTATATTTTATTGTTTGCATAGTACTGCATAGTGTTTGCATAGTATTGCATAGTGCAGCATAGTAAAATCAATTTTTTAAAAAAGTTTTAGCTGAACGCTCGTGAATTCGCCCATGATGGTTTCACTATGGGTTCGTGATTTTCTAAAATTCAAATAGTATCATACCATTCTCCTATAAATAGGATGCTTAGTTTAGAAATGAAAATTACACCAGAATCAGAGAATTCTTCTTTTATAATATTGAGCGTATTTTTTTTGAGTTTAAGGAATCTTTGAGCGTAGAAAATTGTATAAGTTTTCTTCAAGAATATCCCCGCCCTACCAGTCAGAAATACTCTCCTTTTAAGGTAAGGGATATTATTTTTATTTAATATTCGTAAGAAATAATATTTTCTTCCATACTCTGTAGTATGCAAGTAATATTATTTCGTTTCAGATTCCGAATTCTACACTCATTTTGTTAAGTATTGCTTCTATACTCCGTGAAATTAGTAGAATATCATTGAAATTTACGCTTCAACTAGTATCTTTTCATTAAATATTATTCTGAGCATTCTTGATAAATTTTAATCTTTTCATGTTGGGATACTATTCACGGGGTACTATTCTCAAAGTACTATTCACGAGGTACTATTCACTCAGGTACTACTCACCCGGGGTACTATTTACGATAAAAATTGATTTCTTTTCTTTCCAAATTATTTTTGATATATGAATATTATTCTTGAATTTTACTCCACAAAGAAGTTATCATGTTGACAATTTGGACATTTTTAAACTCTGAATAAATTAAAAATCTTTAATATTTATCCTTGATTTTGTTTGATTGATGCTTATATCATTGTCATCATCCTCATGCTTATATTGTGATAAAAGTCATCTTTGGCCCGTAGTGCATAGATGGACTGTTGATTGGTATGATTATGACCAGGAATTATGTATCGGTATAATCATGACTCGTAATGTTACAAATGATGTGGTAAAAGTCCTCATTGGCCCGTAGTGCATTGATGGACAGTTGTTGGCATGATCATGACCACTGGTGATACTAGCGAATATCTTTGGCCCGTAGTGCATGGATATTTCGTGGATGTGATAATAATGAATATCCTTGGCCTGTAGTGCATGGATAATTCATGGATGTGATACTAACGAATATCATTGGCTCGTAGTGCATGGATAATTCGATGATGCGGATTATTTATTGAGCTGTGTTACATCGATAAAATATTGATGATGAATTTTTAAATTATAGAAGATAGTAGATATTATGCTCTACTAGACTCTTCTAATGGATTGCTTATTCCGCTGTAGTTAGACTTGTTGTCTATTATATTATATCAGTTTTACACTGTTGAAGGCTAACGATAATTTATTCTGCATTATTTTAGTCATATTATTCTTTAATGGGCTAGTTGAGCTCACCCTTTGCTTTTATTGTTCTCTTCAGGAAATGAGAATATAGCTGGGACTAGTCGGGGAACGAAGTGATGGTCCGAGATGGTGGCTATAGTAGTCCTCACTATTTTATAAAATAGTGTGATAATAAATGTAACGAGGAGTTAATTTGAGTTTGGATATTGTCTATGAGACAATATTCGTGTTAAAACTCTCAGCTTATGTTTTGTCGTATTTTACACGACAGTTGTATAATTAAGTTTGTATTTGAATCATGTATCATGTATTTGGCGACTCAGAATGGGTTGTGTATACCTATTTTGGGGGCGTCACTGTTGGTATCAAAGCTTAGGGATATGATCCCTGGCTGAGATTTGAGGCTAGAACTAGGAGGGGAGAGTTGGGTAAATCCTTCGCTAGTATGACCTACTTAAGTTTACTTGTTATTTAATTGATAGGTCAGAATATAGGGATAATATGAGACTTTTCAATTAACCCTCGTTTTGTGGCAGTGTTTAAAAATGGCATCTGAAAATGTTGAGATAAACAATGAAGCACATGAGACCGTTGAGTCACCGCCAATCAATAACCAGGATAATGTGCATCAGGAAGGCAATAGTCCTTAGGTAAACAACAACACCGATTAAATGATGAACGACGGGGAGTTTAGGAGCTTTCTAAAATTCATGCAACATCAGGCAAGAGAGACTCATGTTCAAAATGCAGGTGAAAACGGTGGCAACTCACGGATGGTCACTGCTAAGTAATTCAAGGAGTTGAGACCATTGGAGTTTTTGGGAAAGCCAGAACCACTTAAGGCAGAAACGTGGATTGAGCAGATCACCAAGATATTTCATGTCTTGGGATGCTCCAAGGAGTAAAAGGTTCTCTTCGCCACCTTCATATTGCGAAGAGAGGCAAATCATTGGTGGGAATCTGTAAAACTTACAACACCTGCCACACAGAAGATGTCTTGGGAGAAGTTTCAAGAATTATTCAACTACAAGTACTTTCCTAAAAGTATTCATCACATGAAGGAGGTAGAATTCATCAAGCTGGAGCAAAATAATATGACTGTATCGCAGTACGAGCCTAAGTTTGCATCCCATTTGGCAGATAATGAGGACCGTATTACGCGGATGTTTTTAAGAGTTTTGAAACCCGAAATACGTCAATACCTCATTTCTCACAAACTTTGCTTGTATTTAGATGTTGTGAATATGGCTTAGTCATTGGAACGCGATAATGAGTCAACCCAACCAAGAGATATCAGCCGGCAAAACGATAATACCAGTGGTAGCAGTCATCGAAGCGGTTGCAAAAAACGTGGAGGAAATCAACATGCCAGAAATGGTAACCACTTCGGTGGTAATCCTGACCAAGATAATAGAAGTGGAAATTTCAAGAAGAGATGGTTCAATAATGATGGAAAGACAGCAGCACCAACACCCGTTTTCAAGGAAGGAGAACGACCACCAGTCGTATGCTACAAATGCAGAGTGGAGGGACACATCAGTCCAAACTGTACGCAGCAACTCAAAGCATGTTACAATTGCAGAAGAGAAGGTTACCTAGCTTGATTTTGTCGTGTAGTGAAGTCAAGTCCAGTCGGGATGGAGACACCAAAGGCCGTCCCAGACAAGTCAAAGTCGGTAGTTCAAGGGAGAGCGTTTGTCGTGTGTAAACACTTGAAATTTTGTTTTTCTGTTACTAACTATGCAGAAGGATAAAAGCATCTTTTTCACACTCCAGAGATAATCCTGAAGGACCATAACATCAATTCCAACCCCAAAAATAGCCCCGGGAGATTTAGTTTCCAACCCCAGAGATAATCCCAGGAAATCAGTTTCTAACCCCGGGAAAAATCAGTTCCAACCCCAAAGATAATCCTGTAGGATCAAGTTAAAAGCCTGGAGATAACCCCAGGAGGTCAAGCCAACTTCAAAGATAACCCTGAGGTTAGTCAGAGTCAACAACAGGTCAACCTCAGAGATAACCCTAAGAAAAGACTGCTACACCTATGCAAAAACTGGAGATAACCACGGGAGGGGCAAAATGGTCATTTTGCCAACTCAACTTTAAATCAAATCAAATACACTCATTTCGAATCAAATTGCTTCAAAAGAATTCCCAGCTTGTAAACTCGATGATCCATGCTCAGTTCTAGATTCGGTTCCCGTGATGGACATTTTTGGCTGTAATCTACTTGTAAACTATTCACGGTGTTTGAATTTCCTTATATGACTTTTATGCCCATAAGGAAATTGGCACTGCTATATATCTTATTTTCTCGAAGATGCCTCGCATCTTGAAAATAAAATCAATCAAGCCGAATATATAATAAAATGGAAATATTAAAGGCCTCAATTACTATTGAGCATAAGGGTTTGAAAAACCTCTTTTACAAAACATCATTGCTATATCTTGTTAAAACTGAACTTTTATACAAAATTAAAACCCTTTGTTTATAGGTGTAAAAGTGGCATAGCACTACTTCCTGATAATTGCACATTGACCCACACACACACACATTCATATAACAGTTTAATTGAAAAGTGGCGGTCACCGTGTTACCACGGATGTCGGGGGGGTGCCTAACACCTTCCCTCTGCATAATCAAGCCCCCGGACCCTAACAAATCTCGGTTTCACAGACCGGTTAAGCAGTGTTACGTCACTCGATCAATGTGCAAACCTTTTCTCGATTGAGTTGGTACAACCATTTAAAAATACCAACTGGCGACTCTTACAGTCCAATCCTCGACATATACATGTTAGACCTTTTCACAACTTATTTTTTCAAATAAATCTCACTTAACATGAGAACACCAAAAGACAAGAATAGAAAGGGACAAATAAAAATCCCGACGTCGACAGGTGGCGACTCTGCTGGGGACATCCAGTAAGAGGGTTTAAGATGCTATTCAAAAAAATTTCAAAACTTTTATCTGCTTGTATGTGGATGTTGCATTTACATTTGAATGAATGTGTATTAATGCATTTACTTACTGCACTTAGTGCTTCGTACCATATCTGCTTGTGATATTAGTGCTTCGCACATGTCATCATTTCCATACGGTGAGACGTGTTGTATGTGAATGTATGTTGTGTGGTCCCTCCACCAGGAGGCTATCCCTTCGGTGTTTGATTACTGGACTCGTAGGGAGACTAATTCCAACGAGGCTCAAAAAAGGCACCACCCAGATTCGCTCCAGTTGAATGACCGGATTAACTTCTCGTCGAGTAAATTGCAATTATCTAGGAACCTTCATGCCAAAAATCCGCGAGAGTAGCCTAAGATAGGTTAGTCTCTGATAAACCAAACGCGAAGGGAAGTCTCTTCATACCTTCCCATTTCAATTACTTGTAATTTCAAATACTTGTAATTTCATTTCCATGTCAATCTCAATGTAATGGAAAGTATAAAGGAATATGTGTACAAGCATTCCCTTTTATATCAAAACGTGTCATGCTATATTGTTATAAAAACAACTAACATCCGTTTTGCAGGATAATACTCCTAAAACAGACACATCATATAGCATGTAACATTTCCACATTCCCTAAGACTAAACTACATAAGTCTTTTTATAGGGAAGCAATTGGTCCTGTTTCCCGTTCAAAGTCGAAAAAGACGTTAAGCCCATAGTCAGACATGGCTACATGCGCCCCACCTGATCCTACTCCTGTCTCTCAAGAGGAGTTCGAAGGATTAAGGAATCAGATAGCAGAATTGGATGTCTTTCTAAAAGAACAAAGTAAAAACACTCGGGGCCAAAGAATGCCTACTCAACCAAAGTCATTCACACCAGGAGGCAGTCAGGGTATTGGCAAAAAGATAGAAACCCAGATACCTGAACCTCATTCCAATAAAGGAACCAACAAAACCCCTGAAATCACAAAACTCAGGCATGATCGAGAAACTGGGGATATAAGAAAGAAAGTCCAACAAATGGAAGAAACTATCCGGTCAATCAAAGGGACTGAAAACTATGGAAGTGTCATCTATTCAGATCTCTGCATATTCCCAGGGGCTCGATATCCTGACAAATTCAGAATCCCAGAGTTTGAAAAGTACAATGGGGCAGGCGATCCCTATACGCACCTAAAAGTGTACATTGGCGAAATTGGGTCTTATGCTGAAGATGAAAGCCTCAGAATGCAACTTTTTCAAAAGAGTCTCACTGGAGAGGCTAAAGCTGGATATGCCCGACTTGACAATGCCAAAATCCACAACTAGGAAGAATTGGCCCAAGCCTTTCTAAAATAATACAATTTTCAGTCACAAATGGCACCAGATCGATACCAAGTGACTAAAGTCAAAAAGCAAGGTATTGAGTCTTTCCGAGAATATGCCCAAAGGTGGAGACGTCTGGTAGCGCAAGTCATTCCATCAATAACAGAAATTGAAATGGTGATGACTTTCATAGACATTCAAGAGGCGCCTTACTATGAGAGAATCCTAGTAGGCATAGGAAAGCCATTCTCAAAAATTATCAAACACGGCGAAATGGCAAAGATGGGCCTGAAGGCAGGCAAGATTAAAGACTTCACTGCCTTGGAAGCAGTCGCTAAACATATATAGACTGGAAAGTATGCGAGCGATCCCAAGAGGGTACTTGATAAAGGCAATAAAGATGTATCCCTTGTTTCACAGGGGTAAGCTAGGAGACCAACCTACAGTCCCCCCATTTGGAAAAAAGCAAGACAATCTATCATTTCAACAACAGTCTGCATTCAACCAATGCCCAGACAGGAAAAGAAAATTTAAGAACGGAAAATTGGGTGTTCACTCCACTGGGCGAATCCCTTAAAAATGTATTGGCGATATTAATGGATCACAAGAAAATTACCGAACTGGCTCCACCTTTGGAACCAGGGAGCAAAAGATGCAATCCAAGCCAAAGATGTGCTTACCACTCAGGGTCTCCAGGACACGATACACAAGATTGTTGGTCCTTAAAGCATAAATTTCAAAATTTGATAAAAAGTGGTAGTATTGTGGTCCAACAACCTGACCAACAAAATGTCAACACCAACCATCTGTTGCAGCATGATACGGAGGAAGTAAATATGATCGGGTCAGGAAGCGCTGAAATGTATCCAAATCGTAAGTACATACGAAGGATGGAGGAATACCCCCAAAGGCATTGAACAAATGTCCTAGAGTGGGAAAACTCGGAAGAGGGTATGACAGTAATGAAAAATTAGAGACAATCCAGAATCAAGTAAATCTGCTAGCTAAGCTGATAGTGCCCTAACATTAGGAAACAAGGCAGTTTTTCACTCAAATATCAGAAAGCTAAGAGAAAAAAGAGGTTAACCATAATGAAAACCCATATCTCTCCATGATGAGCCAAGTAAATAAAGAAGATCAAAGCAGGCTGAAAGGAAAAGAAAAGGGGGATGATAAAATTGCCGAAAGATCTCGCTAGTGGAAAAATCGCTCGGGGGGAATGAGAATTCTCAAAGAAGAAAGATCAAACAACCTCCACAAGAGTCCAAAAATTCACCCCTCTGAACAAATCAAATGAAGAAATGCTACACTTTCTGATAATCGAAGGAAGGATTACTGAGTTTCTGCCTCGTATAAATCCCAAGATAAAGAGTTATGATTCCACCAAGATGTGTCTCTATTATTCTAACTCACTTGGACATGCGACTGAGGAATGCTGGTCTTTGCGACATAAAATCCAAGATCTCATTGAAAAGGAAGAGTTGAAGATAGAATTCCCCATGACTAGAAAAGGCGAAAAGGAAATAAAAAGCTTAAGCTGTCCATTAGAGACAGGCAGTTCAAAGGAGTTGAAGGCTATAAGCACCAATTCTGGAAGAATACAAGGTGGACTAATCCTAATGCAGGGAATGATAGAGGAGATAAAAGAATCCCCAAATAAGATTCCTCCACCAACATCAAACATCCTATGGTCCAAAGATAGCAACCACGTTCCTGATTTTATCATCTTGGATGATGAGGAGGAAATACTAATCCTTTCCAAGGAAGAAAAAACCAAAACAAAAAGTTCTTTGCAAGAAATGCCACAATAGTTCAAGGGAGATTTCATGGTCGAATCCTCTCAAGCCCAAGAAAAAGGTGAAGGAACAGATGAAGGAAAATGTTGTGAGATTATCGGGGTAGCCAACCCATTGAAGAATCAGGAGTTCATCCATTTTTGCAATGGGTCCAGTATAATCGTCCCTGAGGAATGTACTGAATCAGGAAGTGATCAAGTTATGGCCATAAGTGAAGATAGTTAGAACCAAGAGGTAACCTCTATCGCGAGCCTTGAAGGCAACATAACCACTGACAACTGGACTATTAGGCCTCAGCTAGCCAAGAAGATATTAATCCAAGGTATAAAGTTGTGAGTTCTAGAAGATATTGGGATGGTATCACTTTCTTCACAGTATGCCTTTTATTCATGTAAATATTGAAAAAAAAACAAAAAAAGCAAAAAACAAAAAACAAAAAAACAAACAAAAAACAAAAAAATAAACAAAAAACAAAAAATAACATCTCTACACCCTCTTTGCCACATACAACTTTGAACCTTTCCACGTCAATCCTGAACTACGAAAGACCTGATCTCCCCTCTTCAATGGGAGTACGTAGGCAGCCATTTATGGTGCTGTCAAACTAAACAAAAACCCAAAAACCCCAAATAAACACTTCTCAAACTGTTTATCTTATCAAGCAGGAACTACGCATACCTGATCTCCCACACACACAGGAGTACGTAGGTAGCAATCAGTAGTGCGGTCGGACCCTTAAAAGAAATATCCAAACCCAAACATTAATCCCAAGACAACCAACAACAGGGATGAAATGACCATCATCATAAGATGCAACTCGTCAGCGACTCATCGCTCTTGAAGTGCGAGAAGACTTGATCTCTTTTGACCTCCAGCAATACATGGGCAACCGTCATGGTAAATTCTATCTCATACTTGATGACATGTTCCCCCAGATCAAGACAACAAATTAAACCTTGCAGATCAAATCAAACTTGGGTGAAGTCATCACCAACCAAGCTGAGATCTTTTGGGTCAATTTAGTGGAGTCCGAAGGCCTCTTGACATCAATCATCAAAGTTGTAACAACAATACAACAATATATCAAGCATGATCAGCAGCGAGGACCTTCAAAGAGCCTACACCCTCAATCATAAGCCTTCATTAAATCAGAAGAAAATAATCATGGCCGATTACATAACCAAGTTAGGAACAATTATTGAGGGCATCAAAGTCCACTACATGTTCACCATCTGGCATAGAGATAAAAGCCTCTTGCGATCTCACCATCTTATCGGCCTATCTGTCAAAGCAATGATCCCAAACAATAAGCAAGGCTGGGGAAATTTCAAAATTAGTGACAAACCGATAGTGGTTCCCTTACAACAAGATTGGGGCAATCTCAAAAACAAAGACAACTCAACACTGGGGAATTTAGCAACCCTCTTAAAGAGGAAAAATGCACCAGTCAACACCATCAGCATGGTACATCATCATCAGATCTTCCCTCACATCATCTCACTTGCGATTCGATATAATCATTTGGTCTTTTCCATTCATACTATTCTCAGAATGAATATTCCACATGTGAGGATATTACTTACTCGCGACTTAGTCAACAAAGAGAGTTTCTCATATGAATCCCTGGCAACAACATGCGAAAGGACTGGGGCATATTCTGATTCCAGGAAAGGGAAGGAGTTTAAGGCGGGATAAGCCTCTCATCAAAAGAAAGGGGAGAACTCTTGAAAGAAATCATGGCGACATAAGCGTGCCCCTACGAAAGAAGGGAAAAATTCTCAAAAAAGTTCTTAACTCAGGAGCAGAAGGCCAACAACGAAAGGTTTAGCGAATGAAATCTACACCATCAAACATGTTAACCTGCTTCAAGTCCTCACAAGTTGAGGCCTCTATATCAAAGTTCAAAGTTGGGTAGTGAAAGAATGAGTCGCACCCTCCAGGGATATCAGCGGCACTCAAGTCATCAGTCCAGCCGGGTTGTGAATCAAAAACACAAGGAAATGGGGCACAAACACCCAACAATGAAAAGAAACTCCAAATCACCTCAAAAAGGGTGAGGTGAAATTCTACTCCAGATAATTTACAATATGCATCAACCTAGGACAATAGATTCCTAAGGATAAATCTAGATCATCACATTATGCATGATCTGCACATGTGCAAATGCGATACATAAACGTACATCTCTATCAAGGTTTAACATGCATCTCCATTTGATTAAAATATGCGTGCAAGTTAAATGCCTAGATTAGAGAAAATTTTTGTTGTAGACATCTGATGGTTGTCATCAATCCAGTGTAACATCAGGTAGAGTCTGGTGAAGCAAACCTTTGAATATTACTTTAGCAAAGGTATCAAAAAATCCGGTATTCAAAACCATTGGCATCAATTTAGCGTAACATCAAGGCAGTTCAGTGATGAAAGCTTTATATACCACCGTTAGAGTGGGAACTAAAGCAGTTTGGCGATGTTAGCGTATTCAACTACCAGCAGGGTAGGATCCGTTGTCAAAATACCATCAGGGTGGGCACCATTGTAAACTACCAAGAGTATATATCAGGAAGGTCCAGTGATTTCAGAATGTCATCCCTAGTAGAGATGTAGAAAATATCTCAATTTCTCTTCATCAAACAGGCATCGGCGACACCGACAAAAAGCCAAACCATTGTAGTCAACACCAATATGGGCATCAGTAATAACCGGTAAAGGTAAAGCGATTTGCGATACGCGAAATGCGATATACAAAATGAGATGTGCGAGTTGCGAAGTGCGACTGGCCAAATGCAAAAATTGAAGTGCAAAGTGCAAAATGCGATGTGCGATTTGCGAACTGAGATTTGCAAAAACATTTTAACATTCATTACATTGCGATTTGCATCATTAAAAATACCTTGTCATATTTCAAGTGTCGAGTAATCTTTATCATGTCCATTCCATTGCATTGCATGAACATGATAAAGAGGGGCATCTGTAGACACTCAAAATTTTGTTTTCCTGTTACTAACTATGCAGAAGGATAAAAGTGTCTTTTTCACACTCTAGAGATAATCCTGAAGGACCACAACATCAATTTCAACCCCAGAAATTGCCCTGGGAGATTGAGCTTCCATCCCCGGAGATAACCCCAGGAAATCAATTTCCAACCCCGGGAAAATCAGTTCCAACCCCAAGAAAATTAGTTCCAACCCCGGAGATAACCTTGGGGGATCAAGTTCAAAGCCTGGAGATAACCTCAAGAGGTCAAGCCAACCTTAGAGATAACCCTGAGCACAGTCAGAGTCAACAACAAGCAAACCTCAGAGATAACCTTGAGAAAAGACTGCTACAACTGTGCGAAAACTAGAGATAACCCCAAAAGGGGGCAAAATGGTTATTTTGCCAAATCAACTTTAACTCAAATCAAATACACTCATTTCAACTCAAATTTCTTTAAAAGAAGCCCCACAAGAACCATATCTTAACTTCCGAGTGTAAACTATGCAAAACAGCTCAACAGACTGCCTGACGGAGACTCAAAAATGCTATTTTGGTCATGGACCCATCTTCCTGAAATCAAAAAAGGGCAAATCCTATGTCATTACATAGCTCTCGGAAAGAGCTTTCCAGAATGGTATGACACTCTTCCATCGGACTCCCGATTGAAAGTTATGAAGGTTCGAGCGAACAACGCGTTGTCCGAGTGCACGTACTTCGAGATGATGGGAACCTTAGAGCCCGGGGCACCCCGGGCAGCCGCAGGTAAATTTGAGGCTGCCGTAGGTACACCTGTGGCTCCCCCTCTACAAATAGAGGGCTTGGGGTGGCCATTTTAAAAAAAGAAAAAAAGCGAGGAAGCCCTATCCATTTTGCTTTGTACACACTATAAACTGAGTGCTTTCTCTTTTCAAACACTTGTGAGCTTGTGCTTTGATATATTTTACTGGTGAAAAATGAGTGTTCATTCATTTAAAGCTATTTTAAGTCTTCTTGGCAGCCCACTGTAAGACTTCTTACATTTCTTAAAGCCTTTCTCCACTTTTGTTCACACACAATTATTCACGTTGAGAGTCGTGTTGTGTGCGTATGCTCGGACCGTCGGTCCGTGGCTTTTTTATTTCTTGTGTATATATATACTTATATATATATATATATCATTATTGAGTTATGCCTCGATTAAGCCTGGATTTATTTTCGGAGCGTTTACTGCTTTATATATATATATATATATATATATATATATATATATCATCGAATTAATTGAATCGAGCACGGATCGATATATATATCCCAAGGTCTTATTCATCTTATATATAACTTCAACCCATTTAATCGAGCCTAGATCGATATATATCGGTGCATTTATCGCTATATATATATATATATATATATATATATATATTCTGTTATATATATAATATTTACGACTTTTCATCTAAATGCAACATCATGTGAGCTCAGGAATCATGTGATCACTGATTGAGACTCACGAATCTAGATTAGGTTCCCGTAATGGACATTTTCGGCTGTAATCAGCTTGTAAACTATTCACGGTGTTTGAATTTCCTTATATGGCTTTCATGCCCATAAGGAATTTGGCACTGCTATGTATCTTATTTTCTCGAAGATGCCTCACATCTCGAAAATAAAAGCAATCAAGCCGAATATATAATAAAATGGAAGTATCAAATGCCTCAATTACTATTGAGCATAAGGGTATGAAAAACTTCTTTTACAAAACATCATTGCTATATCTTGTTAAAATTGAACTTTTATACAAAATTCAAACCCTTTGTATATAGGTGCAAATGAGGCATAGCACTACTTCTAGATAATTGCACATTGACCCCCACACATATATATTCATATAAAAGTTTAATTGAAAAGTGGTGGTCACCGTGTTACCACAGATGTTGGGGGGGGGGGGTGCCTAACACCTTCCCTCCTCATAATCAAGCCTCCGGACCCTAACAAATCTCGGTTTCACTGACCGGTTAAGCAGTGTTACATCACTCGGTCAATGTGCAAACCTTTTCTCGATTGAGTTGGTGCAACCATTTAAAAATACCAATTGACGACTCTTACTTTCTAATCGTCGACATATACATGTCGGACCTTAACATGAGAACAAAAATCCCGACGTCGAAAGACAAGAACAGAAAAGGACAAATAAAAATCCCGACGTCGACATCGTGACCTCCCAAAAAGCGAGGAACTCGAATGAAGTTATCACGGGTAAGCTAATCATAAACTCTTGCGAAGTCTATACCTTATTTGATACCGGTTCTACCCATTCTTTTATTTCTCCTACTTACGCTCAACGTTTAAATATAACTTCGGAGAAATTAGACTTTAACTTATCTGTTGAAACTCCGTTGGGAGAAACCTTCATTACATCCACTATTTATAAATCTTGTTTGATTCAAATCGGCACCCTCACGTTACCTGTCGATTTTATCTCTTTGAAAATACTTGCATTTGATGTGATTTTAGGGATTGATTGGTTAACTACTCATCATGCAAAAATTGATTATTTTTATAAGGTTGTTAGCTTTCATATTCTTAACCAACCTATTATGCGAATTCAAGTAACCAAACCACTAAAGTCAATCACTATCATATCAAGCCATAAAGCCATTAATTTATTGAAAAATGGATGTCAAGCTTTCTTAGTCCATGTCACGGATTTAAACAAAAATACGTCAGATTTGAATGATATTTCTATTGTTAATAAATTTGTTGACGTATTTCCTGAAGAACTACATGGCCTACCCCAGAGCATGAAATCAAGTTTTGTATTGACCTTAAACCCGGTACAAAACTCATTTCCAAAACCCCATATCGAATGGCTCCTATTGAACTTTAAGAGTTATAAACCCAACTACAGGAACTGTTAGACATCGATTTCATTCGTCCTAGTACGTCTCCTTGGGCTGCTCCTATTCTATTCGTAAAGAAGAAAGATGGGAGTATGCGACTTTGTATTGACTATCGGGAGTTGAATTATGTCACCGTAAAAAATAGGTACCCGTTGTCTCGTATTGGTGACCTGTTTGAGCAGTTGCAAGGCGCCAAATTCTTTTCAAAGTTCGATCTTCATTCTGGACATCGTCAGTTAAAGAATAAAATTGATGATATTCCAAAGACTGCTTTTAGAACTCGGTACGGGCATTACGAATTCCTAGTCATGTCTTTTGGATTGACTAATGGTCCTCCAACCTTCATGGATATGATGAACCGAGTATTCAAGGAATATTTAGATCATTTTGTGGGTGTCCTTATTGATGACATCCTCATATACTCTAAAAGCCGTGAAGATCATGAGCAATACTTGAGGCTGATACTCCAAAAGCTTCATGAAAATAAGTTATACGCCAAGTTGAAGAAATGCGAGTGTTGGTCGAAAAACCGATCACTAAACACACGCTAGTATACGCGGCCTAACAAGTAATACAGTGATAAGGAAAGTGTCGTACACACGAGGAACTATCACTAATATTTACCAAATACCGACTTTGTATCGCTTAAGTCTTATTCGAACAACAATCTAATAGAAGTGTGAATAAACTAGTTATATCTATCTATCAAAGCAAGTAAATGGATAATAAATGGTATCGAAGGCACTACAATCTAAGGTCACAACTTCACCCCACACAGGCATTTTGTCAAACACCTGGTGTGCTATGCTTCATCAAACTTCCTACCCTTCTCTCTTTGGTCTTAATGGTCACGACAGTTTGTCGACCGAAAACACACAAGTGCACATACACCTCTGTCGAGGTGTGTATAAATATATCCTCTCTAGATCCACCCGTTGGGGAATAGAACAGATAAGAACATCCAAGATAGGTGATAATCCTACACATGTCTGTGCGAATTAACCATGTCAAGGATTTACAGCTTAAGTTCTCAATAGGCCACACGTGGCACACATAGAGATGTCTATTCTATACACAACTTATGCAGTCGAATCAAATCGACAACACATAATCTGTGACAACCCGAATTTTCATAAGTTATTAAAATAAAAATTTAATAATTGAAATTCTTATTACGATGTGATTAATGTAACAATCCAGAATTTTAATTGTAATTATAAATATTTATTAAATTATATAAATATTTAATGAATGTGGTTATTGTTGAATAAATATTTAATTTGATTTGACTTGATTGGTTAATTATTTGTTAAGTAAATAATTAAGGAGCTAAGAAAATTAATTGGTATGAGATAATATTCTAATTTAATTTAATAATTAAGTTAGAGAGTTTATAATGATTAAATGATTTATTCAATAAATTTTTATTAGAATTAATTAAATTAAGTATGAAAACTTAATTCAATAAAGTGTGATAAATAATCGTATTATAAAGGAGTTATTAAAATAAATTAAAGGAGTTTAATTTAGTTTTGCCACACAAGGCTTTTATATATTAATTCTTTAAAATTTAAAGGGTTTTGCCAAACAAAGCCCTATGGCTTTTTGGATTTTTGAAATTTAAATTATTTATAAAATAAACTAAATAAATAATTTATATATTTATAAGTTATCGTTTGATAACCCGATAGTAATTATTAGGTTTATAATGACCATATACGTTTCTTTGATGTTGGTTTATTTTTAGAGTACGCATAAGTTATCGGGTTGGATTTTTAGTTTACACCTAAGCCTAAGTAAGAAAAGAGAGAGTCTGAAAGAGAGAAGTAAGAGAAATACAAGTCTTTGAATTCTTCAAGCTATTCTCAGTGATTTACAAGTGTCTTCTGAACAAATTAAAGGTATGTTTTATAAACCTTATCATATATGTTTTACATTATATAGTTTACGTGAATTGTAAGTCTCGTGTTCTTAAAGTTCACGATGAGGATAAGTTTTTACCAAAATTATCTGTAAACCATGTTCTAGAATTGGTTATGATATTACGTGTTTTTGTTGTTATAATTATTATAACTAGCATGTATATATATGTATGTATGAGTTGTATGCTAAATTATGTATACTAGAAAGGAAATTATTTTACAGTATATGTGTGTGTGTGTATATATATATATATATATATATATATATATATATATATATATGCATGAATGGTGATTGTTAGGTTTGTAAGATAACAAAATTAGTGTATGCTAATTGTGAAATTTAACGCCATGTATGTCAATTGGATAGGAATTTCAGAAAAATCGTAGTTTAAATAAATCAAATTGGTTGTTATACGAACTTACAGTGTTCATTGTGTCAAGAAATATCAAAAATAGAGTTTTTGGTTTTAAAATATGTTATTCCAGTATTTAATTTTCTAGATTTATGGTTTAGGTTGTATTAATTTAGTATTTGTATGCTTGGTAAAGTTTATGTGTAATTTGCATAAGTTATACATGTTAATTGGTGTTAGAAATTAAGACACAGTAGCTTGGTTTTGTTTCTGGTTTTGGGTGTTCTGTAATTCGGAGCCCAGAGCCAAATTTCGCGCCTCAGCGCCAAAAATAAGCCTGAAGTTCGCGTCCTAGCGCTGGAATTCACTCCCCGGCGTTGGAATTCGCGCCCCAGCGCCACTGTCTCGCGCCCCAGCGCTGGAAAGTGGTCTGGGTCGGACAGTTTTGACCTCCTGTAGTAAAATGACCATAACGTTTTCATACGAACTCCGATTGAGGTGATTTAAGATGATCCGGAACGAGGACAAATAGACCTACAACTTTCATTCTTTAAGTTTTTCAATTTGAGGTCGGGAACAAGGGTCAAAATGGTCATTTGTGGGACTGATATGTAATAGGAGGCAATCGAAGGGCGTCGGGAATGCACATATGCAAATATAGTGCTCCTGATGATAAAAGATGTTGTCCTAAGTTATAAAACATGAATATTAGTAAATATAATGATGCTTAACATTAATAAAATGATGTATTAGATAAGTTGTATAAGTATACTAAGCACACACAAGAGAGACGAATCGGGCGTGTGACGAATGAACGTCGAAATGTCGTGCCAAGTGTTAATAAACTTAAAAAGTGTTTCCATTCAATTGAAATGAATATTATAAGATATGGAATGGATTTAAAACCAATAAGTAGTCCTAGCAAGACTTAAGCACTTGAATGAACTTCGAGTTTGACTAAGAAGAAATATAGTGAGTTATAAGTCTAAAGTTAACACAATCAAATTGAACATTGTGTATTGATTAATAGGAAGGGTTATAGGATGTAGATTAAAGTTTATATTACAATTATTATGCATTGCTATGTGACTAATAGTTAATGTGAATGATTATATAATTTTGTAGGGCACGTGAAGTGCAGATGTCTGTAAGCTGTTAAACTGTTATTGGTAAACAACGATCGAGGAAAGTCTTTCAGTTTCTATTTGCTATATGAATTTGATTGTTTTAAATCTTTATTGAAAAGAGCATGATGTGTTATATATATGCTGAATGTATGAAATGTTAAAGTCAATTTATGACTACGTTTTTTGACTAAAGCATACTGATTGAGTAAGGAACTCAATCTTTATACTTGTTATATGAATTGTAGCATGTATGTTATGTTAGTCCGATGTTTATGAGATATATGTTGAGCATGTTATTATGTGCTACGTGATGCATGAAAACTTTTAGATTTTGCTGGGCTGTTGAGCTCAACCTTGCAAATAACCACTTTTGCAGGTTCTAGATTCAAGGTAAAGTTATGTCTTACTTGAAAGATATGAGTCAGATGTGATATTTGAAGTTTTATACACTTTGGTTCTACTATTATTATTTGAATTATGTTTAAGGTTCCGAATAATGTATTAATGTTGAATTGTAATATCGTTTTATGATGTAAACTATTGTAGTATTAAAATGTTTCTGAGATATTTAGATGTAAAGGTTGAAGGTTTTGGGAACAAGAATAGTTTGTAATAAAAATTTTTAATTATTCCGCAAATTTCAACGGTTGTATTATCGTTTAATGATGTAAAATTAGAAGTTAAATGTATTATTAACGACCGAAGTCGAGAATTAAATTGTATGAATTTTGGGGTCGTTACATAATCACATGCTAATATATTTAGGTGTAAATCTATAATCCTTCTGTCAATATCATATAGATTACCAAAATCATCACTAATGTCTTAGCGAGAATCATTAAGCATGAATATATTAAACCAAACCATATAGTGCCAACCAATCATTAAGCATGAATACATTCAATTTAATTCAACAAAGGGTTCCATTATAACCTTAGAGCCAATACTTAGTTCATAGCTATTGAACAAAATATAAGTAATAATAAAACAACATTTATAGAATACAAAATCAGAGGAAATAAATGGATAAGAATAAACTCTGTCGAGGGTTTTTAATCTCCAAGCATTCCAATCCTTTCAAGCTCTCCACTGCATATTGCTCACTGCTCTTGTTACTCCAAGGAATCCCAAACTTCTCCCTAAACTACCTAATCTATATTTACAAACATTAACTAGGAGATGGAGAAAGAAATTACAAAAGATGTGAGAAAAACTATCTAATTATCGTAATCTATCCTAAGCTATCCGATTCTTTTATATGCAGAGGCTTGCTTCCTATTTATAACTCAGTCCCCTTCAAGCTAGGTTAAAAACAAGTCTTTATTGCCTGGGAACCGGAGGTCTCGCTGTGGCGCGAGGGATAGGGCTAAGGGTGGTGACTGCTTGCAATACATCGACCTGACTAAACACGGAGGTCGCTACCGCAAGCCGAGAACCTCTGAAGGATATATGGTGCCATGTGGTATGGTGACGCCAAACTGGAAAGGGGGGTGGTCTTTTGCGGCGCTGGCTTGAGCTATGCTTTGGTGTAAAGCGAGTATAAGCAAAAAGACATTTTACCTCTAAAAGCATGGAAAACACCCAATAAACCCTGCATTATATCGGTTAAGCAAAATAATAAAAAACTATATAAAATCTACGAAGATTAGGCAACTATTTAAGCCCTAAAGTATCCGATTCGCGGGTATAAATCCCACTCATCACCGAGTTCTGGATTGAGGAAGTAGCATTCTTTGGGCACGTGATATCGAATCATGGAATATCTATTGACCCAGTGAAGATTGAAGCAATACAAAGCTGGGAGCAGCCTAAGTCAGTAACCAAAGTACGTAGCTTTCTGGGTTTAGCTGGTTATTATCGGAGATTTGTTGAAGGATTTTCTCGAATCGCTACTCCATTAACTCAGCTGACTCGAAAAGATACAAAATTTGGTTGGAGCGAGGAATGTGAGAAGAGTTTTCAAGAACTCAAGAGGAGACTCATTTCAACACCTGTTTTGACAATACCATCAGGTTCGGAGGGATTTGTCATATACAGTGATGCTTCAGGCAAAAGTTTAGGATGTGTTCTCATGCAACATGGGAAAGTCATAGCCTATGCCTCAGGACAACTCAAAGAACATGAGAGGAATTACCGTACTCATGATCTAGTGTTGGCAGCAGTCGTTTTTGCGCTTAAAATCTAGAGGCACTACCTGTATGGGGAGAAAGTGGAGATCTATACGGATCAAAAAAGCCTCAAATATTTCTTCACCCAAAAGGAACTGAATATGCGGCAACGACGTTGGCTCGAGCTATTGAAAGATTACGATCATACCATTCAATACCATCCTAGAAAAGCGAACGTGGTAGCTGAAGCGTTGAGTATGCGAGTACGAGTGCGATAATGTCAACGTAAAGACCCATTTTTTATGGCTTACAAAGGATGGAGATAGAGTTAAAGACACCAGTGACCTACGTTATGATGTCAAATATACGAGTAGAACCGACTTTAATAGATAAAGTTAAAGTTGCTCAAGCTACAGACCTGGAGCTGATGCGTATGAGGAAGAAAGTACAAGAATGTGTTATTCCAGAAGCAAGAATCGATGAAGAAGGAATACTTCGAGTTAACTCTAGACTTTATGTTCCTAACGACTCTGATTTGAAGTATAAAATCATGATGGAGACGCACAACACAACGTTTGCAATCCATCCTGGGAGTACCAAAATGTATCATGATCTTCAACATACATTTTGGTGGAGCAATATGAAGAGAGAGATAGCGGAGTTTATCTCAAGGTGTTTAACTTGTCAACGTGTCAAGGAGGAGCATCAAGTGCCAAAAGGTCCATTGCAACCACTTGAAATTCCAAAATGGAAGTGGGAACACATTAACATGGATTTTGTTACTAGTCTTCTCAAGGTTTCTCAAGGTATAGATGCAATTTGGGTCATTGTCGATAGATTAACTAAGTCTGCTCATTTTTTACCTATACGAGAAACTTATTCACTTGAACGTCTTGCTCGTATATATATAAAAGAGATTATAAGATAACATGGTATGCCAGTATCCATAGTTTCTGATCGATACCCAAGATTCACTTCATGATTTTGGGTCAGTTTGCAGAAAGCTATGAACACAAATTTATGATTCAATTCGGCATATCATCCTCAGACGGACGGGCAGTCGGAGAGGACTATTCAAACTCTTGAGGATCTATTAAGACTCTGTGTCCTTGACTTCAAAGGAAGTAGGCACAAGTTCTTGCCATTAGTGAAATTCTCCTACAATAATAGTTATCAAGCAAGTATAGGCATGGCTCCATTCGAGGCGTTGTATGGATGCAAGTGTCGTTCTCTAGTATGTTGGGACGAGGTGGGTGAAGCAACGTTGTTGGGACCGAAATTGGTACGTATGACTACGGAAAAGATTCAAATGATCCGGCAACGTATAAAAACCTCACAAGATCGACAAAAGAGTTATGTCAATCTTCATCGAAAGGACGTGGAATTCAATGTTGGAGATCATCTATTTTTATGTGTTGCTCCATGGAAAGGAGTTACCAGATTTGGAAAGAGAGGAAAGCTCAATCCTCGATTCATTGGCCCATTTAAAATCCTCGATCAGGTAGGAACTGTGACCTATAGACCCACCTTACCGCCAAGTATGTCTCGTTTTCATAACATTTTTCACATATCTATGTTACATAAATATGTGGAAGACCCAAACTGCATTATTGAATTAGAACCAGACAAGATAACGAAATATTTACTGTATGAAGAGGTACCTATTAAAATCTTGGATAAGGAGGAACATCTTCTACGCTCAAAGGTTATACCTCAAGTCGAAGTTTTATGGAGAAACCACGATATTGAGGAAATGATCTGTGAGTTATAATCTAAAATGAAAACAAGGTATCCTCACCTCTTCAACATATCAGGTACGTACACCAATTTTGAGGACAAAAGTTTATAAGAAAGGGAGGTTGTAAGACCCTAACTTTTATGAATAAAGATTTAATTTTTCTCTAAATATTATTTTTGAATAATAAGATGTGGATTTGATATAATGTTATAGTTATGGGTAATATTTATAAATTTTGCAAAGTAAGCAAGTTGTCATAAAATATTCGATTGGTCGGGAAATATTCGCTTTATCAGGGAATATTCTTACAACAGCACAATCATTGGTGGACCCTATGACGCCCCCAAATTTAGGTACTTGAAACACGAACTCGGTGCTTCACGATACCATTTCTATGAGAAGAATAATACTAATAATAATAACAATAATATAAATACCAAACTTAATTTACATATATCAGAGTCTAATCCCAGGTACTCGACCTTTAAACATTCATTACATGATAATTAATAGATATCATTGTCTTAATAAAGTTAAACTATTACATAAGATAACACAAACTTATTCGGTCAGCTTTCCCTTCCCTTTATTCTTAGCCAAGCCTTCAGGTTGATCACATTTAGCTAAAAATATTTAAATTAAGCAAGGATAAGCATTTGAGTGCCCAGCCAGTAATAGCAAGCAATAAAAGTTAGCTGAAGAAAGTAAATATTTTTCGTAAATAGCACTTCTACAACGAATCAATAGTTGCGAAGTAAGATGAAGCAACAATAAACAACATATCATTTCGATTTTAAATTTTTGAAACTACGTACTGACTATAAATGGGGATCAGTCGATAGACTATGAACATTGTTTTCTATTTTCGAAAAGGTTAAACAGAACTTCATCTGTAAACCGTCATAACTTAAAGGCACGGGGGTGATCAGCCCGTTATGCCCTGTATTGATCAATACTACATGTTCGAACGATATTTTCGTCTAGCATATCTGCCTTAGGCGCACAAAAGTTTTCCAAATTTGAGATGTTCATACTTAGTCTGGAATCCGAACCAAAATAATCGGTTGGATACAATAAAGTTCTATCTTGTTCAACAATATTTTTAAATATGTGTCTAGCTGAATCAAATAGCTTAGATGGCTTTTAAGTCAATGTATACATACTGAAAACCAATAAGTATGTATGAACATGTAATAAAATATAATGATTATCCAATTGAGGTCACTTGTATAACCATGCTTAGAAATTAACGATCAGAATATATATCTTGATTTATAATAAATGTAATCAAGAACATACAATAGATTATAATTTAATAACTTACTTATACAGAATCATTGCATAAGTATATACAAGATTAAGATATTTGAACAATGAAAAAGAATAGTTCAGATATTAGCTTACACCTGTCCATTGCATAAAGTAAATGCAAATTAAGATACTTGCCTGGTCTGCTGCTTACAGTTATGCAACTTAGTTTTATCTTTTATAACAAGACCTATCATTAATAAGATCATTTGTTCGATTAGAATAATATATCAAATCACATAGTACTTCTATTTGCAGTCAGCACATAACCTAATCACATTGTCACATATGTTTAGCAGTCATTGGATCACAAACAAACACATATCTAGTCAAATTATAAATTATCTAAGTCCGGATCAATTTCTGAAATATTTTGGTGTACCGACGACTTTATCGGGTAATTATCGAGTCTAAAACTCTATTCTGTAGTTCAATATTCACTTAAATAACTTAAATATCAGTTATATTATTTTTAAATGACTTATAATAATTTTTAAACAATTATTATAATTTAGCATGATTTTTCAAACACTGGAATCATTATTAAATGATTTAATTATTAAGTAATTCTATTATCATTAATATTTAATTCATATTAAAATATTAATGAAACCCTTGCCAAAATATTAAAGTTATTTATAATAACTTAAAATACTTTTAAAGTATTAATATTACCCTTAAATGATTTTTAAAACAATTAAAATCATTTTTAAATAATTACCATTAATATTTAAATATTAATTCATTATTTATCAAAATATTAAAAGTCATTTATTATAACTTAAAATATTTTTAATTCATTTATATCCTTTTTTAAATGATTTTTAAATCAATAAAATTATTTTAAAACTATTTATTTAATATAATTAATAAATAAATCTAATATCATAATATTAATTTATTAATGAAATTTACCTTTAAATATTAAAAGTTATATTTTATAACTTCAATATTTTTAAACATTTTATTTTCATTTAAAATGATTTTTATAATATTAAAATCATTTTTAAACTAATTTATTTAATATAATTATTAAATACATCTATATCATTAATATTAAATAATTAATGAAATTTATCTTAAAATATCAAAAGTTATGTTTATAACTTAAAATATTTTAAATAATTTATTATCATTTAAAATGATTTTTAATATAATAAAATCATTTTTAATTAATTTATTTAATGCATTTATTAAATAAATTAAATATCCATAATATTTAAATAAATTCTAATATTTATGAAAAATATGTCAAATTATTAAAAGTTAATTTTATAACTCAAAATAATTTTTTAAAACTAATTTTAGAATTTTTAATAATAAATTTCTATTTTTAAATGATTTTCAGAAAATAAATTAAATAAAATTAAGAAGTCTGTCGTTATAGCCTTTAGCGACAGAAAGCGTCGCCTGTTGTGTTCTTGAGGCTCAAGAACATTCATAAGACAGTTTCGGGTGGCTACTTTGACCAAGTTTAATTCATAGCTCAATGTGTTTCTGGGCTAGATATTGATCAGATCATGTAGTGTTAGTGTAACACTACAAGTAAGAAGCAAGTTATGGGTCGATTACAACATACAAGAAGATCTGGAGGTCAAAGTGGTCGTCAGCCCTTCCGGTTTTCTAGGTTACCCGTAAACCCGCAAAGGTGTCGATAACTACTTCAGGCCTTAATTTAATCAAGTTCTGTGTGATGTTATGGTGTTCTAAGGGTTCAGGTTTGTCGTACACATGTCAAGGTACAACTATCATTTATGTAATGCCCCAAAAATCAGGACAATTTCTCTCCTCGATCTTGTGCGTTAATATTAACCTGTTCTAGCTTTAAAACATTATTTAATGTTAAAATAGCTAAAAATGTGGAATAATTTTTTTTTCTTTCTTTTCATTCATTCGCTGAATCGCAACCTTTACAATTCTTGTTTATACTAAAATCATATTTATTATATGATTTGTATAATCTGAGTAAACGTATTAAAAGATTAAGTCTCAATGCTTCATAGCTTTTCTATCGATGATTCACTTATTTCAGAATCATATCTATTTTCATTTAATAATAAACATTCTTTATCTATTCAACATTTCAAACTATACATAACTGCCAATTACATTTAGCAAAACTATCAATCATAGCTTTATACCATTTTTAATTCAAAGAAATGTATTCATTTTGCACATCGTTCAATCTTCATCATCCGTATAGCAAGTAATATCGCTCAACATCATTAACCTGCAAAAAGTTTGTGTTTGCAAGTTTGAGCTCGACAAACCAGCAAATTTAACAGTCTATCATGTTTCATATAGCACATAATTCCATATGCACTATATTTCCTTTACTATGCATATCCGCATGCAACATATATTCTTTACTATGCATATCCTACATGCAACAATAATTACTTACAAAGCATACATTCATTCATTATACATTTCTAATTTATCGAGTTACATTATACAACATGTGCTATCACATATAAATTGGGTTCCATAACCCAATTAACTTAGTCATATTTTGACTTTAACAATTCATAAAGCATGGTATATAACTCACCACAGTCACCTTTAATCCACAAACATAATAGAACTGAAAAACTTGCCTTGATTGGAGATTACCACAAAAGTTAACCTAGAGTTTCTCCACAATTCCTACAGAATTATATTTACGTGTACACACATATTAGATAATTGAATTTGTTACAAAACATGCATGTATATTCATCAATAATAATTATTAGTTTTATACAAACTAATATTATTTATTCTTACTCAAAACGAATATTAGTTTATTTAGAAACATAATTCGTTTTAACCTTTTTACACCAAATAAAGGTCCCTCACATTTTAGTATGTAAATATTTTACACTTTGAAGCTTCAATCATTTATATTCCACTTTAAGAATATCTTATGTCTTTACTCATTAATTCGGGACTTAAACAACTACTTAATAGCTTTTATAGTAAAATTCAATTTACTATATTATTCTTTTAATATAAATAATTTTTATATTATTATTTTGTCCACTCATGAGTCAACTCAGACCATTGTCTCATTTATAAACATTTTATCCCACTAACACACTTAGTGCATTTTTCGTTTTGCAAATATTCACATTTTCACTATATATATTTATATATTATGTATATATAAATCTTGGCTCAAAAACTCCATTTTGATCCCCGCAAATCTTCATTGCATCACTTTTATGATCATTACAACTTTTTAATGGTTCCATACTTTTCGTTTCGTTATAAAACCATTTTTCATGTCAATTCCGGCTTACATTCGCTTAAATATGCAAATTCATATTTATATAATATTTTTATTGCATTATTTATGTCCGAAATGAAGTTTCATGACGTAAAATATCACATACAGTCAAATCTCTTCTCTTAGAACTTTATTAGATATAATAATGTCTTAAATTTAGCCCAAACACACTTTGGAACGACAAAGGTCAAAAGCAAACCTATCACGACTACATTCTACGTCACCTAAATTGTAGTTCGATACGCCCGTTTCTCCTATTTTTAATTCTTAAACCATTAATCAAATCGTGGCGAATTTCAAGTATGTTATAGACCTTATGGGATAGTACATTTAAAAATTTTCTAAACACGAAAACAAGCTACTTAACATCGATCAAAACAACGCTCAAAAAAGCCCGCTAAGCGATCAAGATCAGCAAAGAAGAAGACGGCCAAGAACGTATGCATGACATGGCACACGCTATTCGTCACGGGCATAAATATGGTTCTCGCCAGATAACGAATGAGTCACTTTACGATTTTCTCACGCCTTGCTCGCTTATCGAAAATTCCCAAATTTTAGTATGTTTTTCAGATTCATATGAGACTATTTTAAAAAAAATATGAAACCGCTCATTTCGGGTTCATTAGGCAGCCCAAATAGAGCGCCAAAAGTGTACGTTCATAACAGCTTTTTCACTTTCATTTTGGCTTTACCTCTCTCGCTAAAAACAGATCATAACTTTTTCGTTTCAAAACATTTTGAGCGATTCTTGAGCCCACCTGAAGCTAACTTCCGGGACTACAACTTTTATTCTTTGACCATTTCCAAATTCAAAACGCAGAATTCCAAAAAATTCGTTCAAGGTGACAGCTCGAGTTGGTTAGACAGTTTTGACACGACTACTTTGAACGGTCATAACTCTTTGCTCCGAAGTCGGAATTAGTCCGTTCTGGAGTGTATGGAAAGTTTATTCAGTGTACTATAACACCAAAAGCGAAGAATTTTTCGGAAACATTAACCGATCAAAGCAAGATCCCGAATAGCACGTCCGTCCGACTTCCGCTTGACAAATTCGACACATTTCCTTCCAATCACTATAACTCCCTCATCCGAGGTCGGGATGAGGTCATTCCAAAGCCTATGACTTCCTAACTCAGTGCACTACAACTACCCAGAAACTCAGAATATTTTTAGGCAACATAGCTATTCCAGAATTTGACACTATAGTCATTGTTAATCCAGTTTTCATTTCTAGACATGGTTTACTAAAATCTTCACCACGGATTCGTTTTAACTCCGTTTTGGTTCATTCACCGGATTACAACAAATTTAAAATATGTTATATATAGTATATGAGACTACATTTAGAAATTATAAACTCCTCATTTCGGATTCTATAAACTGCCCAAAATAGCACTCAAAAATGGCTTGACACACTAATGTTTGGAGTTTTCATTTTTGGCTTAAAATAGCCTTTCTTACTATTTTGATTCCTTCAATTCTTTTAACTAACTGTATAAAATGCTCATACATGTAATCTTAAATTTGGCTTTCCCAAATTCTTGGTTTAAGTAAAACAATCCATATAGGACTTTTGTCAAACACTAGGTGTGCATTGTTTTGAAACTCTCATGTCATAACTATTTATTTGTGCTATCATCCCATTTTAGCTTCATTATTACACCTTATGTCCTGCACAAAACTTCCTTAACAGAACGCAATCCAATCACCACAGATTCACAACTATACTCCTTTTTGCTAAATTAATTATCATAATCCCAACTAACAATTCAATTGCATCCCTTTAATACATAATATATAAGCTAAACATTTTATGAATTGCTCAATGAAATGATCATACCTTCAATTTGCTGTAAATTCACAGATTACTAAAGCTTGCTTGAAATTTTAATGCCAACTCTAAGCTTTCCTTCAGTTATAAAATCAGTTCCTCAATGCCTCCGCTCTCTCTTTTAGCCGAACCCCATAAATTTTAGGAAATTTAGGAATTTGATCTTTGGTTCGGGCAGAGTGGGTAGGTTCAGCAGTTAAAGTAAAAGAGGAAACAAGAAATGGAATGAAAGTGAAGTGAAGGGTAGCCTCCCCTCCTACATATTCATCCGTTGCTAGCTTAGTCATCACACTAGTGCTCTAATTTTGTTGACAGCTCAAGCCTTTCATTAGTTTATTTACTGATTTCCCAGTATACTCCCTTCATATAAGTAATAACATAACAATATAATTCCATAATACAAAACTTATTGTATTATCAATAATATTTAGTGCTACAAATTCCTTTATATTAAAATAATTACACTTTATTAAATTATTTTAATATTTTCTATATATACTGTCTCATGTAATAAAAAAATGAGATAGTATACACAATATAATAATTAATTTTTTTCTTATATAAAAGTTACTTTCAATTTCTTATAAGTTTGGTCACCTAACTTTAAGTCTTTATCTGATCTTTCCCTTTGTCTTTTAAAAAGTTTTGCAAATCACCCTCCCAAGATATTCTTAAAGATATTCAGGAATATTCTTTATTCCTTAACATATTCCTTAAGATATTTTTTTAAGTTTTAAATATTAGGTTTTTAACCCTAAATTTTTCTTAACTCGCACAATTCTCCCTTTAACTTTCATAATTCACTTCCATACTTTATTAAGTTATTTAATTACCCAATCTTAGTAACTTAATTTAATCAAATAAGTTACTGCATAAGTCTCCTTAATTTATTTTACCCTCTTGGAATCATATAATTTATATAACCCATCCGTGATATATAAATTATATAAAATATAACATAACATACTCAAATTATATATTTATTTTATAATTGTAAAATAAATATACTACACATAATTTCTTATGTAAATACAATTGTGACGCTCCCAAAATAGGTCCACACGACCCATTCTGAATCGCCAGATATCACTCTTTAAAAATCAAATACAAACTTCATTTATACAACTGTTGATACAAAATCTATGTAACTCTCATGGTGCCTCGATCACAACACCTTACAAAGGTACTGTACATAAAAGTACAGTCAATAACTGTTTTAGAAATTAAAATCTTTGGGAAGTACTCAAGGAAACCTTCGTACATGGGAGGCCATGCGTCTAGGTTATGATAGATATCGTATATCCACATAATTATTCTTGATTGACCAATAGACCCCAAAGAAAAACAAGAAGATTGCTATCATCTTTTTTTTTCAATGGTGAGTCTTCTCTTGACATATAATTATCTCTGATGTCTTCAAGTGAGAATTATATTTCAAATATACTCCAAGATCATATAGGTAGTGCTCGTAGATATACTCAGCAAGTGGATGTGCACAACACTGTCTTATGATAACACGAGGTTGTATGTAATTAGACATCTTGTATGATAGTGGCAAAATACCCTTCCAAAGTTGGGTTCACCTCACCATGTTCGGTTCACCAAAATTAAATATCAAATGACGTATATAATACGACACACTTATCTAAAATTCTCAATAAATTTATTTTCATACTATTTAGGGAGAACCTCAACAGCTATAGACCACCGTTCTATTCTCCTATTACCCCGCTTCGAACCCAAATTTACACTCTTATTACCCGAAAGGAATTGTGAAGCAAAAAGGTGGTGAGTACAACCAAATTCCAAATAAAGAATATCATGACTAAAGATAATTAAATTATCAATAGCCTTCATCAGTAATAAATCAGAGATTTAGAACATATGGTAGATGTTAAAACTTTTCAACCATAGTTGCAGCGGAACGAGCAATCCAATAGAAGAGTCAAATAGACCATCAGATCTATTATCTTCTCCACATTAAAAGTCCACCAATAATGTTTTATCCCTGTAACATCAATCAACAATTCCAGTCCACAATCATAAGAATAACTCATAATCATAATTGTGATTCTAAATTCCTCTTCGCACCCAGGATGAAGATAATTTTCATCACCTATCTTCACCTGAAACATCAAAAATCATGGTTATACCAAATCACAATTCTCGCTTCATAATCATACTAATAAATTCATCTTTGCACTACTACCAAAGATATTCATTAACAATTCATCTTTGCACTACGTGCCAAAGACATATAATCAGTGTATAACTAATAACTAATGACGGTTCATCTTTGCACTCTGAGCCAAAGATATACAATCAGAAACCAATAATCTTTGAGACTCGACTTAATAGTATCACGATTACCTTAATTATCCATGCACTATGGGCCAAGGATATTCATGTTTTCAATTACGGTCATGATTATACTGAATATTCCCTGGTCATAATCATACCAAGTCCATCTATGCACTACGGGCCAAAGATGACTTTTACCACATCATTCGTTACATTACGGTCATAATTATACCGAATAATCCCTTGTCATAATCATACCAAGTCCATCTATGCACGTAAGTCACAGATGACTTTCAACACAATATAAGCATGAGGATCATGACAATGATATAAAGAATCAATCAAATGAGATAAAGGATAAATATTAAACATTTATAATATAATTTATCCAGGGTTCAAGAATATCCCAATGTTATCAATCACTTAATAATCTCATAATCTAATATCATTAATATTATAACAATATTTTAATTTTTTCTTAAACTTATAAACAATTTATTTTAATTGTTTACACTTTACCAAATAATGCATTTAATCATTCAAAAATGCCATACTCATAAGATATCATCACCAATGATCAAATCCTCATCAAAAATCTGTATATATACCTTATATAGGATTTTCAAGCCATAAAATCATATTTACTAATTTTTCAACTTCACATAACATATTTAACTCATATGTTCGTAAGTAAACTATTTTCATGAAAAATTACCAAATCAACTTATTATTTTTCTATCCTTTGTCCAAACATATATACATATATTTCATACACAACAAGTATTTTTTATAATTTTTCAACTCCCATAAGTATTTTTCAAAATTAATTTATAATTAATTCCTTAAGAAATTAGCTATCTCAAGGTTAACTCGTAAATTCCCAAATCTTGGCGCAGATCTTACACATGTTAACATGAGCTTCCAGTTTAAATTTCATGGTCATCGGAGTTATAGAACTTCGGTTATAGCGTTTTTCGTCGGAAAAACCTAAATATTGAAGTAGTCATAACTTGCTTATTTTAAGTCGGAATGAGCTCATTTTTGGACAGTAGGTACTTTATACCATATATTTTCATGTCCCAAAAGGCCGGAATTTATTTTACAAACTAAGTGGCCGAAAATGCCCTTTTAAATTTCTCAAGCAAAGCTTTTGGTACTTTACAATTTTTGACTCCTTTGCTAAAATCAGTCCACACGAAAATCTACAACACCTTTTCCAGTGATTCCACTTGGATAAGTTAGAAAACTCATAGATCTAACTTTCGAACTTGACTACACTCAAAAATTTGAAATATAATAGGAGATATGATCAATTGAATTTCATGTTCCATTTTAACCAAAATCTGATTTTTAACCCTTTGTGATTTCTAAGAAACTTTCATGTTTTCACATAATAACCAACATAACTCATCATAAACACTTACTAATACTACATATACCCATGATTTATCAGTCAAATGCTTTTATTATGACTTTCATCATAATCAACAGTCCAATGCTTATATTATGACTTTCATCGTAATCCACGTAAACAGATCATTTCCACAATTTAATAAGGAATGAATACAAATGATCATTCACCATGCATGTGGTAATCCACATAGACATGTTATTCCAACAAAATAATAAAGAATGGAATAGCAGAAGGATTCACCATGCGTGCGATAGATCGCATGCACGTGTTATTCCCAACAAAATAATAAAGAATGGAACCGGTCGCGCAGATAACGCCACGACGTGATATTCGACAGAATAATAAATAATGGAACGTGTCATGCGTAAAACACGTATGTGATATTCTCGATGTAATAATAAAGAAACAGAATAGTCATGTGTAAACGCACGAGATATAATATTCCGATAGAATAATAAAGAATCGGAATCGTGTCAAAGCGTAAATTAAGACCGATGGGATATTCCAAATGTAATAATAAAGAATGGAATAACAACAAAATTTCACCATGTATGCGAAGTACTTCAGATGAGATAAAAGTTATTCATGAGAATAATAAAGAATGGAATAACAACAAAAATTTCACCATGTATACGGTGAGTCGCATGTATACTGATTATTCCAATAGAATAATAAGGAATGAAATAACAATAGCTCTCTTCATGAATACTGAAGAAATAATACCCCTTACCTTAGAAGAAATCGGATATGGAAAAGTGAGGTAAAGATACTTTCTTCTTCTTTCTCTCTATAATTTCTCTCAGAGTTTCAATTGAATTCGTAAGAAATAATGAAGGAATGAGCTTCTATTTATAGAAGAACTGAAAGTGGCTTTTGGTCTTAACGAATGGTCAAAATGACTCTTGGTAATATTGAAGAGACAACTATTCTTATATTGCGAAGAGGCAATTAACTCTTGGAACAATCAAGAGACAAGTAACTCTTGGAAAACTGAAGGGACAAATAACTCTTGGAAAACCGAAACGACAAGTTACTATTAAAACTTTAAACCAACGATCCATATTGATTTACTATTATAATTTCAACCAACGGTCTGAAAAATTAGCACATCTCCTCATGGAATAATATTGTACCCAAAAATAATTTGGACCAAAAAGAAATATATTTTTCGGGTGAATAGTACCCCGTGAATAGTACTTCGGGAATAGTAACCCCGTGAATAGTACCCTGACACGAAAAGTGTCCCAAATACCCAAGTAAATAATACTAGAGTGAATAGTAATTGGGTAAATAGTAACCCATGAATAGTAACTCGTGAATAGTAACTCGTGAATAGTATTCTGACACAAAAAGTGCTCCGAATACCCTATTGAACAATATAACCTCCAGACATCAATTATTATCGAAATAAATGTTAATTTCCACTAACACAAATAATTTCAACACAATGGAACTATTAAATTCATCTATAATCAACACGAACTTATTCATCATTAATATTATAACTCACAATATTTAACAACCAAGTCGTTCCTGTGAAAGAGGGCTTTTCAGATAAGGATTTCTCCTTATTGGCGCGCAATTAGGTGACCAAACCTCTCATTGACAGAACTTCTAGACATTGTAAATATTGCAATTTAATAATATGAATAACTTTGTCGTCTCAATTATTGATTTAATAATATATCATATATTATGTAGATGATGCTATGACAATAATTGAATCAATAATATGAGAGTTATGATGCAGCAATTATTATAGCAATAATTGAGTATAACTGAGTGACTTCTCACATAAGCATCAATAATCAATACCGTGTGCTACTATGCAACCACGCGTATTTTACCACCTATTATTTTATAACAACTTGCTTACTTTGCAAAATTTTCAAATATCACCCTTAACTTTAATCTTTATCAATTTAACCATTTACTAAATAGAATAATTATAAGAAATTTAATACTTTTATTTCATAAAATTCGGGGTCTCACAACAATTATTTACATACTCAAGATATTATAATATAATATCCTTACTTCATTATTATAAATTCAATTAAGAATTTATTTACTTTCTTAAATATAATATCTTTTCTTTATTAAATTAATTTTATATAAGAATTTATTCTAATACTCTTGGGTAAAGTATATATAAATATTATATGCTTAACCCGCCTCTTTTTGCCTCATTGCGCAAATTGTTCCCAACAATTTTATTTCCCTGCATAATAAATATATATTTATATTTATCACCTTGCAAATATTCTTTATAATGCACATGTACTCACATCACATATAGAAAATAAATAATAAATTTATTCTCTCACCTTATAAATTGTTTATATCAATTTATTTACATATAATAGGTATTACTTAATATATTTACCTTATAAATGAAAATTTATTCAAGTAAATAAGATATTATAATTAAAATAATATCTTTTCTTTATGAAAATAATTCAACTCTAGAATTTATTTTAATATCATTTATTTAAAGTATACAATAATTCTTGTATACTAATTACTTCCTTTTCCTTCTAAAAATTGTTTTCAACTATTTAACAAATAATAAATATAATAATATACTTACTACATTAAAACATACATACATTATGTCCAATAATGTAATACATGATTTCTTCAATAAAAGGGTGGTAATACATTAAGTATATATTTAACGCCATACAATTCACCACATTAAAATAATTTAATATTATAGATTATTTTAATTCTACCCATCTCATTTCCTTTAATAAATTGCCTACACAATTTATTTACATATAATAAATATATAATACCAATATATTTATTAAGCATAAGCATCACATATTGCATTGTTCATACCCACATATGCAATATAATATCGTATAACATATTATCTAATGAGAATTTTATTTATTTAATTCTTATTTTAATATTACCCAAAAATTTGGGTTATCACACTCTTTCTCTCTTATAAGGATTCCGTCCCCGGAATCACAATACCGAATCATTCTTAATCGGTTTAGATCTTATTCTTCCTCGTAACCTTATCGTTGAATCATTTCAACGTACCATTTCCTTAGATTTTTCTTAAAAATTCTAAATAAATCTTCTATTTCCATTCTAGGCTTTAAACTACCCTTAATTTAATCATTTAAGATTTTCTAAATTTTTGGGTTGTCACATTCACCCCTTCTTCTATGAATTTCGTCCCCGAAATTACAATCTACTAATCTTTGCTTCTCATATTCACCAAAAATAGATTTTTAATTTAATCTTTACATTTTTCTCCTCTGAGGATTTCTCTTCTATCATCTCATTCAACCATTTCTACCCTTTTGAAGAAGTTAAAAACTTTTCATATTATGCTGAGGGGTCATATAGACCATGAATTCTCAGGTTTAACGGTATTCACCGCAACCAATTCTGTAAACATGTTGTACTAGGTGATCATCATAGTACAGATACGAGTACGTTAAGTGATCAGCCTATCGTACCCTACGTCGTATACGACGTATCAATCATGTTTAACGACTATTTACGCTACTAGATTGGATTATTTTATCTAATCCGGGTTGTTCACCTCAGACTTGGTATAAGATTCCGCACCAAAATAATTTGGTTCGAGATAATTTCTCAAAGAAATACTTGAATTTTCATAAACATTTGCCTAGCTGAATCAAATAGCTTAAACGCATATCAATAATTCGAACATCAATCGAAACATTTTTCCAACAACTTTAATTGACATTGACTTTTCTTTAACTGATTTAAAATTCTGAAAATCATTTTAGGACGTCATGATACCGCACTATATTTACAATCCGTTTGAGGATTCCGTCATTTGGTGCTTTTATCATACTACATCATACCATAGTGGGCTGACGATCCTTAGATCACATCTAACACTAAGTAATACAGCATTGATGACTCAATCATTTTTATCATCTCTGCACCAGGTTCCATGATGCATTGATGATATATAAAATATATTTTGATATATTTCAAATCATTTTTGTCTAGCCGAAGCAATTAGCATATACTCTTCTTTAAATGGTTTAGAACCATTGAAAATAAATTTTAGTGTTATCATGTCGTAACAGATAACGAAATGTTAGTGGTTCACAGTCCACATACACACCTTTGTTACCGTATGTTACTGATAACAAAATTCATTTTTAAAGTTACATAGTGCGAATTTAGCTTGATGTTAAAAGTTTTGAAGTCTAGCATAGCTAGAAGATTTGGAATACCTATGCTTCCACCATCAACTTCAATTTCTCTAATGATCCTTTGCTTAATAAGTCTATCTATTCCTATCATCCTCAATACTCCATTCACACTTAGTTATACCCCAGTTCATCAAACTTACCACACTTTGAAAATCCAGGAACTTGCCATAATCATATGAGTTTAGAAACTTATCTTAGTCAGACCATAGGCGTCTATTCGCTAAGGGGTTCAAAACATGCCATATGATTATGAGTCACGAACTTACCATTGTTGGTCGATTTTGCTATTGCTAAATCGCGCGCAAGCATACGCGGTCCACAAGTAATATAATGATAAGAGAGTTGTCGAACCCACGAGGAATTATCTCTAATGATTAACCAAGTACTAACTTTATATCGCCTAAGTCTTATTTAAACAGTTGATTAAAATGATAAATTATGATTGCAATTAATTAAAATAATAGAAAAACAAAACATAGATAGATAGATAAAGAACTGAGAACACAATATCCACACACAAGCATTTTGTCAAACACTTGGCGTGCATCACTTTGTTCAAATCTCTTAACTCTCTTTATGATCATGGCGGCCACTATGAATTGACAACACATAAATTATGCATAACATAATCACATACCCTTATATTTTTGGTCTAAATTCACAATTCATTTTCCAATTTCAAATAGATTACCACACTAATTACCAATTCCTTAGCAATTAAAAATTAAGCACAAAATATAAAGAACCAATTCGTATGACACCAATCAAAAGGAAAGCAAATTATAAGTTTAATTCATAACAAATAAATCAAACTATTCCAAATATTAGGTAATCATCCAATGGATCATACAAGTATCAAAGAAAAGCTAGAAGTTTAATTCAATTCCTTGATTCCATAGGTGTTACAAATGTTTGCACTAGATCCCCAAGAATGAGTTCTAGCCACGAGAGGAAAAATGAAAGAAAGAAAGGATGGCTTCCCTTAGTTGTTGGTTGAAGCTCCTCTATTGATGTTGTTGAAGCTCCCACCATTGATGCTCCTTGAAGCACTTGAAGAACCATGGCCAAGAGCCATGGCCTCCCTCTTCTCCAAGCTGTCGCCTCTCTCTTTTTCTTCTCTAGGTTGCAAGTAGAAATGAAAGAATAATTCATTGGGTCATTAGGTTGAGTATTTAATAGCTAAAATCATCAAAAATTAGGTATCAATTTCATGATTGTAAGACCCCAAAATTTTTTTTAAATAAAAAGGAATTTCCTTTATTTATTATTTTGAAATAGTAAGGGTTGATTTGATTAATGTGGATAGTTAAGGGTTAAAACATAAATATTTCAAAATAAGCAAGTGGTTATAAAATATTCATTGTTGTCGGGGAATATTCGTTTGGTCGTGGAATATTAAATCGTTTGAGAATATTCGTATGCGACGGTAGCAGACCGTATGTGTGGGCCCCATAACGGAAAGCGATTGGATGAGGAAAACGATAAATATAAGTTGGTTAAAAATAACGGCGTAGTTATACTGCAATTAAGATCTGTTGGAATACCCGGTGGTTAAAATACTGATGAATGGCGTGGTCGCACAAAGTGTAGACACTGCGGTATTGCATAAAGATTGTTGAATTATTGATCCTTACGTAAGATGGCACTATTTCAATAATTTTCACAAGAATTATTATTCAATATTTTATTTTATTGATTCAATAATTCTTTGCGTTGATATTTTATATTATTGTTGTTCAATAATTGTCATCGCACAAGATTTCCATTATCGGATCAATAATTCATATTATTTGAATAATATTATTAGATAACATTATTGGCAATGTCTAGAAAGTTCTCGCTTCAGGAGAGGTTTGGTCACCTAATTGCTGCGCTTGAAGAAGGAGAGATCCTTATTGGAAAGCCCCTCTTCCGGAACCGCCTGGTTATCATAATTGTGATTCTCAGTAATATTATTTGTGAATAATTAATTATTGATTCATATGATAAGGAAATATTTATTTTATATGAATATAAATGATGGATTTATTTATGTGGTTATTAATGAAGGAATTAATCTTTGAGATGTTTTATTTGTATTTTGTCGGATTGGAGGTATTAAAAGATCAAATCGGTGTTATTACTGACTTTATTGTGTGAGTTATAATATTTAATCCGCCATAGTTGGATCGTTGTATTTTTGGATATGTTATACATATATAAGTTGAGTATATGTCCACAAATTTTGAACAATTTAAAATGAGCGATAATTAATTATGAATTTTAAGAGGTGGTGATTCGTAAATTAGGTTATAAATGATTTTGGTGGAAAATTCTAGAATTGGTGGGCCCCACTTTTGGTTGGTGAGAAATGTGCTCAATTGAATTTTCAAATGTGGTGGGTGGGAATAGTAGCGAGTAAAGCCATCAAAGGTTGCGAGTTAAGTCCGCTTGACGCTGCTAACATTTTCCTATAAAAAAGAGGCTAAGTTAGAATTGAAAATCACACCGTAAACAAAGTTTTCTCTCTTTCTCTCTCTATATTATTGAGCGTATTTTGTGAGTATTTAGATACTTTGAGAGTTCTCATTGCTCAAAGACAAGTTTCATTCAAGATCACTTCCCGACCTTTCCTTCCGAAGTAATCGATTCTTTCGAGGTAAGGGATATTTTTTTTTTTCAGTAATGATATTATTTCTTCAATATCATTATCTTTGAAATGTTG